>CAUJRU010000305.1:0-600000 GCA_963277665.1 Viscum album | reverse complement strand
AAACTTTCTTTTCAGGTTGAACTTGCGCCCGTTTCCCTTCCATAGTTTCTAACCGAGCTGTTAATGACTCAATAGTAGTTATTAACTTTTGAGAAACGTCAGGTTGAACTTGGTTTTGGGTAGGTGCAATGAATGGAGCTTGGACAGCCGTGGAGGTTGGTGCTGCAACTAATGGTAGTGCTGCCAACCGTTGTTGCGTTTGACCCGTAGGATTAGACCTCTGTGGGTGTACTGATAAAGGAGGATATTCCTGATCCATCTCAGTAGTTACAACAAATTCCTTCGGCTGTCGGACTTCAGCATTCTTAAGAAGAAGACTACTCTGAAGTAGTTCTGCATTCAACCTTCTTAACTCTTTCATTTCTTCCTCCTGTTGTGCAAGCCTTTGCTCTAATGAGAGCGATTGACCTCCTTCAGAGGAAGGGTGAGAAGTAACCTGATTCTTTCCTTTCCCCTTATTGGATCCTTTTCGGAGAGGGGGAAGTGGGTTACTTGAAGGAATACCCAAATTTTGGGTAAGCCTTTGATTACGTGTGCGCACACTTTCTTCATTTAGGTCTGTGTGCGCAACTTCTTGAGCAGGAACCTCTTCATCTGATCCCTCTGATTGAGCCTCATCTGGTGAATCAGCAGCAACGGTAGTGATGACATTAATGGATGCATATTTCATGAAATCCTTTCTATCAGCATTTCTATGATATTGTCTCCTTTTATGTCCATGATAAGACATGGCATTCCGTTGACTTGACCCCTCAGGAATTTCTTTGTGAACCGTCACTTGGAGAGAATCTCCTGACATCTTGGCTCTTCGTTCCTCTTGAGGCTTATTCCCTAATCGAGAGAATACTGACTTTCTCTGAGAGAGGGATTGAAGATTTGAAAAAGTCCCCAGTCCGGTGGACTGGGGGTGTTCCTGTTGCTTCTGCTCAACTCCTCGAATCCCATTCGTTGATTCTGAGGGTTGGGTTAGAGAAGTCCCCAGTCTGGCAAGCTGGGGTGTCTCTTGACATGCTATGTCTGAGATCTTCTTGAAATCTCTCTTGATCTTGCGGATCTTAGTTCGGAAATTAGCTGGATGCATTAACCTGTATCCACTTTTATCACCTGGTTCAACAGACCGTTGGATGATTTCCGAAACTTCTGTCATTTGATGACGTGTTTGCTCCAGACGAGAGGCTTGCGCAATATTCTCGCCTGCTTGATGTAGGAGCAATTCAACAACCTGTTCTCTATATACTTGATTTTGAGAGGAACTAGTTGAAGCTTGATCTCGAGCAAGATTTTGATTATGAACAAAGCCCATTGACTGTGGCCGGCCATGGGCAATAACATTGCATGAGACCATTTTCGGCGGGCTTTGCTGACCGGAAAGCACTGTGAAATGTAGTGCTCCGTGAATACCCCATCCTCTGATATGAACATTAGATGGAGCATTGGAAATTAACTGACGCAATTTTCTCAGCGCGCCAAGGCATGAACGTTGAAGGGTTCTCTGTTGCTTTTCGGCCTTCGGATACCGAGAGACTGATAGAGATGCCAAATCAATCTGGCGTTGTAACCCTTCTATTATCTTAAGATGATTTTCATATTCATCGTAAGATAATACCTTCTTCTTTAATTGACAAAGAGTTTTCCATATGTTAAGACGAATATCATGGATTCCATCATCCGTCAACATCTTTGGAATGTCATACTGTGAATCAGCCAAAGGCCAAAACATGACTGGTACTTCACCTTTTGCCAGTTTTTTCCTCATGTTCAGCATTTCCTCTTTATCATTAAATGAAGATTCTTCTACCTGTTTGGACCAGAGTTGGTGTTTCCTTGTTGCTTCATCGGATTCAACAAGATTGGTAGAGGAATCACTATTCATGCTGGAAGATGAATGACCTAGGGAAGGTTCGGAGAATAACCTGAACCCCAAGCTATCTTCTGATGGAGAAAGAGTTTCACCTGCCGATAGTAAAACTTCAGACATGACTGGTTTTACGTTTGCAAGTGCCTCGAGATAGGAGGGATTTCTCGTCACTACATTGCCTTCTGAAGAATTTTCGAGACAATGTGAATCACTACTGCGGAGAGGACTTTCGCAGCGAAGTTCATCACCATGAGGAGGACCTTCATGATGGGTTACAGCAAAAGATGATATCTCTTGCTCCTTGGTCTTCTGACCACACAGAGGGTTCCTGTGGTTCTCATCTGAAGAAGAAACTTCAAGATTGACCGAATTTTCATGAAGCAAGCCTTCATGAGGAAGTGTCTGTTGAAGACCTTCGGGATTAATGTTCCTGTTATTGGGAACTGAGGGAGTAGAATCTTGAATTCCGACAGATAAATGTCTGAGGGCTTCAAGAACTCCAGCATCGAGCAAGGCCTTGTTACAGATTGGCCTTTGATCTCCTGACTGTGCTGGGCGGATCTTTTTCTTAGATGCCTTCTTACTCGCTTTAGAAATCACTTGATGACGAAAGTGATTGCTCTGAGCAGGTGTATGTGCCTGATCAGGAAAGATGGTCAGGTTAGGCTGACGATCATCGCTCAAATCAGGTGTATGTGCCTGACTTGGTTGTCCATATGATATGGGGGAGTAGGCCCCACAACCCTCTTGGACTGGAACAGATGTGTGTGTCTGTTCCGGAGTGAATTGTTGATGTGTCACTCCACTGCTAGGGATAGATTTATGTGTCTGTCCCTGAGATGAAGCTGAAGCTGTTATGATATCCTGGCAAGCATCCAGAATATGAGCAGGAATTTGCTTCTGCTCTTTCACCATTGACAAAATATGTTTGGTGACTTCAGCCGCCGGAACAGGGATATACGTCCATTCCGGGCTTGGAGTAGGTGTATGTGCCTGCTCCTGTCCTCCTTTTCCTGTCAGTGAATCCTGACAGTACTCAAGTGTGGAGGTAGAGAGTTTAGTCTGCCTCCTGTTTGTCGTCGGGACTTTCCGACTGACTTCTCCGGGTGCTACCAAGCGAGACTGTTGGTAGACTTGATTAGTATCAGCAGGTGTATGTGCCTGCTGATTACACTTCGCCAAACGCAGTTGACGAGATCCATCATATGTAGTCAGACGAGCCTGCTGACTAACTGCTGATGTATAAGCAGGTGTATGTTCCTGCCTATGGTACTCCGCCGGAATTGCCTGGCGGGATCGGATTGATGCTGCCAGACGAGTCTGCTGGACAGCGGGATTAAAACGAACAGGTGTGTATGCCTGCTCGTTATTTGCCACCAAGTTAGGTTGGTGGACTTCTCCGGAGATGGCAGGGATGACAACCTGCCTATTATTAACCGGATTCCGTCTCTGGTGATTCATCTTGCCTGCTCGGGTTCGAGGAACCTGAGCTGAATGCCTGGAGCCGGTACCCTCATCATGTTGAGGGTGCACTACCGCACGAGTCTGGCGGCGATTGTTGATGGGAGCCCTTGAGAAGGACTCCTGTCTCTTTGAATTAAGGTCCCGCGGGACCTGCTCATTCACTTCCTCAGAATAAGGGAGTGAATGGAAATTGCGTTCCGGGGATAACGACCCGAAACGGTTGGAGACGGTAGTCAGCACCGCCTGCTTCTTGATTGCTGGTCGCCGTTGTCCGGACGATCAGGTAGAATTGTTAACTTGGAGGGCTTGACGAGCGGCCTCCAGAGTTGGGATAGTACCGTTGCGACGGTACTCCTTAACCAGTGCATTTGAAACACAGCGTTGAATACGCTGAGTTGGTGATGTCATCCTCAGAGCGGATGACGTTCCAGCAGGAGTAGCAGCATTGGTTTTCATGGCAGCAGACCTCACAGTAGAGGTGTTCTCAGCAGCAGTATTCACAGGGGTGAATTTAAGGAAAGCCATTTTTTGTAGGAGATCTTGAAAAAAGAGTGCCTATTCCATATAACAGACATAATCAAGATGAATCCGGCTACTGCATCTTTTGGATGATCATATGTCAATGATTGCCTTGTTGGCCCAAGGGGCCTAACATCTAAGAAGAACATCACTTTAACTTGGTTAAGGATTCACGTCGGGTTCACCATTTTTTGTTTCGCGCGGAATCCGGGGATGACCTCCTGGACGGGAGATTCAAATGTTCCGATCGGTTTCTAACGGGTTTGTTCGTAGAACCGGAAACATCCAATGATTCCACATCCTTTTGGACCTACTTTCCAAAGGCAGGCGCTCATTAGCTTGTGGGCTAATGAGGCTTAGGAATTTGCATTGGTCGAGAGGATGGGAGGTCGGACTCATCACACCTTTTTGAGGGGAATTATTGTCTACTCCGGGACTCTCTTTATAGATTTAAGTTAAGTTCGTGAATCCTTATTACATTACCAAGTATAAAATGAGCTTTTCCTTTAGTTTTAACAATCAATGATTAAATATGCAAGAAATTTAGAGAATCTTTTATATGTATTCGAGGTTCTTCATCAATATAGAATCATCTATATTTGTTTAGAGATTCTTGGTCAATGGTATCCTTCAAAACATTTATATAAAAGTCTCTTGGTCATTTTGATGACCAGGCTGGTTTTAAAGCCACTCAGTGGGGCACTTGAAGTTTATCGTCATTCAGAAGGACAGAGATTATTTCAATGTTGGGATCGAACCCATGAATGGGCTACCTACGTATCCTTTGTTTTGAAAAAAGGAATCAGAATCCACGTAGTTCGAGGAATGGGATATGATATTTTATGATTGATGGCTCAAAGATGAATGTCATAATTACTTTTACACTCTAAGCTCACGTGAGTCATGCTCGGTATGAGAAACAAGAGGTATTGGTAAAATTTAGACAATTGTGCCATGAAGGATGCAATCATAAGAATTTTGTTTGGGGCTTATGTATGGATGACTGCCCAGATAGATGAAGGTTTAGGATTTACTTTTAGGAAGAAAATCCATGAACAGGGTCCACAAAGTTATATGTGCTTCATGGAGATTTGAATACTCTAATCTTGGGGCTTACTCCTAAGGAGGATGCCCAAGTTAGGAGGGGACTTATGATTGGGTTTTATTCCTGAAAAGGAAACCCAAATCAAAGGAAATTTATGACTGGTTAAGAGAAATTTTAAGAGACTTGGGGCTTACTCTTAAGAAAGATGCCCAAGATTTATGACTAGGACTTATTCCTGAGAAGGAAACCTAGGTTAGGGGACTTGGGGCTTACTCCTGAAAAGGAAGCCCAAGGTTATGACTGAGTCTTTATTCCTGAAAAGGAGACCCAGGTTAGGGATTAAGGTTTGGGGCTTACTCCTGAGGAGGATGCCCAAGATTGAAGGATTTGATTGGGGCTTATTCTTAAGAAAGATGCCCAGGATTTATGACTGAGTCTTTATTCCTGAAAAGGAGACCCAGGTTAGGATTCTCTCATTTTAAAGGATGAGGTTGAATGAATGAACTCTCAATCTTTGGTGATATAAAGATGTTTAAATCATTAGGTTTTGAGAGATATTTCACATAATTCCTTTCAGATAAGGATGTCAAATCAAGAAATCATGCCATAAATGGCTTTGAAAAAGTATCTTGAAGACTGAATCTTGAATAGGAAGGGTGAAAATGGCTTAAGAGGGGTGAAAAAGGGCAAGATGGGCACCCAAAAAGATAGGGGCGCGCAAGTATTGAAGGTCGCGCAAGTCCTGCGGCGGCGCGCAAGTATTGGTCGCGCAAGTATACTTGCGCGACATAAGGGATACTTGCGCGATTTTCAACCAGGGTTGAATTACTTGAGCGACTCTTTATTAAACCCTTTCCCATCCTCTTGAGGTTTTTCCAGAAGAGGGACGCGCAAGTTATATTGAAGGAATTAAGTCGGCGCGCAAGTGTTTGATAAGTTTCAACACTTAGGCCTTCCTTCTTCCCTTTAGATCTTCCATTCTAGGTAAGAAATTACCTTAGAAGTGTTCTGGAAGCTTTGAGAAGAGACTTGGGCGTCGGGAGCTTTGATCCGAGTTTCTGGGAAGAGATCCTCTCGAATGGGGGGCCCACAGGGTCTATTTATAGGAAAAAGAAGACCCCGGGCGGTTACTGGGCGGTTACCAGATATGTCGCGCAAGTCCCTTGCACGATCATGAGGGGTCGCGCAAGTGTTGAGGCGGCGCGCAAGTGTACTTGCGCGACCAAGAGGGAACTTGCGCGACCTATGGGCAATGTTCTCCTTTTCCATCCCTTTGTCGATTTTTGATGTTTCTTCAAAGGATTAATCACTTTGAGCTCAGATATTCCCTTTTCCGACCTTTAGATTCTGTGACGAAAGGAGCGTCAACAATAACCTTCACCTTTTCCATATTTTCCTCAACAAGTTCTGGGCCTACTAGTTTTCTTTCACCATCGTCATCCCAACAAGTTGGTGTGCGACATCTCTTTCCATATAACACTTTATATGGTACCATCCGAATACTTGAATGGAAGCTATTGTTATAGGAAAATTATACCAAAGGTAAATATTGATCCCACATACCTTGAAAGTCAAGTGAGAAAGATCTCAACATGGCCTCTAAGGTTTGAATAGTCTGTTCTGATTGTCCATCGGTTTGAGGGTGGTAGGCAGTGCTCAAACGAAGTTTAGTATCTAGGGATTTCTGAAGACTTTTCCAGAATCTTGATGTAAAATGGGGATTACGATCAGAAACAATCAATAGAGGTACACCATGGAGTCTTAAAACTTCATTAATATATAGTCTTTCCATATGTTCAAGTGCTACATCTTCTCTTATAGCAAGAAAATGTGATGACTTGGTAAGACAATCAACAATGACCCATATTGCATCATTCCTTCTAGAAGTCATTGGTAGCCCCATGAAAAAGTCCATCATAATATTATCCCATTTTTACTTAGGTATGGGAAGAGGTTGCATGAATCCTCCAGTTTGTTGCCTTTCATCTTTCACTTGTTGACAAACCACACATCTTGACACAAAATCAGAAATCTCCCTCTTCATATTTTCCCACCAAAAATGTTCCTTAAAATCTCTATACATCTTGGTGCTCCTAGGGTGTATAGAGAAATTAGAGCTATGATCATCATCCAATAATTACCTTTTTATATCAGGTACTTTGGGAACACAAAGTATCTTCCCAAATTTTAAAATCCCATCTTCATATATAAAGTCACTCAATCTACCATCATTAACAGCTTTAATCTTTTTTTGAAACTCCTCATTACCAGTCTGATAACTCTTTATCCTTTCTAGTAAAGATGGTTTGGAAACCATTTGAAAAAGTATTGATGTTTCACCTTCTATGGTTATTCTCATATCCGTCTTTATTATATCCATGAAAATAGGATCCCTTTCAACTCACATTTTGTTCAAAACTCCATGATCCTTTCTACTCCAATCATCTTCCACCTTATTTGCCTTCCCCAGGTGGTAGTGTATAGTGCAATCATAATCTTTTAGTAGTTCAATCCATCGTCTTTGCCTCATGTTGAGTTATTTCTATGAGAAAATATACTTCAAACTCTTGTGATCAGTATAATTCTCACATTTTTCACCATAGAGATAGTGTCTCCATATATTTAGAGAAAATATTACAGCTGCTAACTCAAGGTCATGAGTAAGATATTTTTTATCATGAATTTTTAGTTATCGTGATGCATAGGAAATAACTTTGTCATTCTTCATAAGGACACAACCAAGTCCTTTCTTCGAAGCATCTCTATAAATAACAAACTCATCATTACCCGATGGTATAGTCAATATAGGATCATTGACTAATATTCTCTTCAATTCTTAAAAACATTCTTCACACTCTTTTGTCTAAACAAATTTAACCCCTTTACGTGTGAGCTTGTTTAATGGGTTTTCCAATCGGTAAAAATTCTGGACAAAATGCCGATAATAACCTACTAAACCAATAAAACTGTGTACCTCATTTATACTCATCTGTGTTGGCCATTATTGGATTTCCATGGTCTTATAAGGATCAACATAGATTCCATTCTTAGAGACAATATGTCCAAGAAAAGAAATCTCTTGAATCCAGAATTCACACTTGCTAAACTTCCCAAATAATTCATTTCTTCTAAGAGTCTTTTAGAATAATGCACAATTGATTTTCATGTATTCGTAGCTTTTTGAGTATATCAAAATATCATCAATAAATACCACTACAAAGTCATTAAGATATTCTTTGAAAACTCTATTCATTAGATCCATGAAGACAGTGCATTAGTCAATCCAAAAGGCATTACTATAAACTCGTAATGCTTATACCTGGTTCGAAATGTTTTTTTTGGAATGTCTTCCTTCTTCACACACAATTGGTGATATCTAGATCGAAGGTCAATTTTTGAAAAATATTTAGCTCCATGAAGTTGATTGAATAAATCATCAATGTGAGGTAGGGTATACTTGTTCTTTATTGTTTTAGCATTTATCTCCCTGTAGTCATTGCACAACCTCATAGATCCATCTTTCTTCTTGAAAAAAGAACAGGGGCTCCCCATGGAGAAACACTAGGGAGAATAAATCATTTATTACTCAATTCCTCTATTTGTTTCTTTATTTCCACTAATTTCACAGTTTCGATTCTATAAGGGGTCTTCGATATGGGCCTTACACTAGGAATTAAATCAATGGAAAACTCAATTTATCGTTCTGGAGGATGTCCAGGTAAATCCTCTAGAAACACATCAACATATTCTTGCACAATAGGTACATACACTATTTGAACATTCATTTCCTCACCCATAGTTATTTCATTTTATTCCTCCCCAATAATTTAATTTATTTGAGCTACTGGGGGTGGATCTAGATAAGAATTAGGTGGTGACATTTCTTCTCTAAAGATAATTTACTCTTTATCATCATCGAGAATTGTAACATCCTTCTTCTTACAATATATTTTTGCATCATGGTCCAAAAGTCAATCCATACCGAGGATTATATCAAATTCAATCATGGTTATGACGATGAGATCAGAAGATAAAGAACATTTATATTCCCTAATGAGAACTTATTCAAAAAGCTTTGTTGTAATGATACTTCCCTTAAGAGTTTTGACTAACAACTACCATGTTAAATAAAATTGGAAATATTTAATTTTCTTACCAAACTGGGAAGATATGAAATAATGCGATGATCCAGAATCAAATAAAGCATTGGCTAAACTTGAGGAAACCAATAAATTACCTGCCACCATGTCTTTCGGAGCTTCAACCTCAGCAGTAGTGATCGCATAAGCTTGACCTTGTTCCCTTGTCCTTTTCTAGGGTAAGTTTCCTTGGTACTTAGGACATTAATTTTCATAATTCCCCTTTTCTCTTCAATTGTAGCATTCAAAATTGATAGGCTCTTTCTTCCCCTCACAATCACGAGCTTGGTGGCATTTTTCACCACACTTGTAACAGACTCTCATTCCCTTCAGGCAAGTACTGGGGTGTTTCTTCCCACATTTACCATAGGATGGATATTCAACTTTTCCATTCCTCCCCTTATTTCCATTTCCAGAGTGTTCAGTAGATCTCTTTTTCTCTTTCTTTTCTTTAAAGTCGTAAGACTTAGAGAATTCCTTTTCTATCTTGATAATGCATGAGACAATATCTTCAAATGATGAGAAGGATTGTGAGACTAATGATCTAAAAAGAAATGGTTTTATCCCATCAAATAATTGATCAATCTTACTCCTTGGGTTATGTATATAATATGTTTCATGCCTTGATAACCTTGTAAAGTTAGACTCATACTTTGTGACATTCTCATCCTCCTTTTGCCTCAGACTCAAAAAATGTCTTTTCATATCCTCTCGATGGTCACGAGAAAATTATTTTTCTAAGAAAATATCTTTAAACTCCCTCCATTTTATATTTGATACTTCATCATCTTCCTTTTTTTTGAATCAATGACCACCATTGATCTTCATCTCCCGTGAGGCAATAAACTTCCATGATAACTTTTTCCCTTTCGCTACTCCCCAAAGCGTGAAATATTTTCCCTAAGGAACTTATCCATTGCTCGACTACAAATTTATTTGTAGTACCCTTGAATTTTGGTGGTCTTTTCTTCATGAATCGGTCTAACAATGATCCTACATGTTCTGGATTAGGGTGCTTCATATGGGTAAGGGTATTATTCATAACTTGTGTGAGTTGTCCCAGTATGGTGATAAGATGATCAGAACCAGTTGCATCACCATCTCCACTATAATTATCTTGAGTAGAAGGTAAATACCTACATGGATTATGTGTGTTGATATGGTTTCCATTCCTTCCACTAGGTGTCATTTCTAAATAATGACATACAGTAGATTAGTTTATAAACCACAATACATAATTACAAACTTGTAAAACACTCAACATAAATTGAACAGTTTATGGATATAATCCATAATCATAAAAAAATCTTTGAGGAAGTATATACTTATAAATCCTTCATAATGGTTTGTATATAAAATTTGAATTATCCTAAGCATATCCCCCGGGAGTGTCATAACCAAGAGTGCAGCAAGGCCCGTTGTCGTGCACCAATTCTCATTCGAGTCTAGCTCAAAGCAGTGTTTTTGGGTTTTAACCCTAGGTACATTTGTGCCAGAGCCGCCTCTACCTGCTCATATCCAGACAAGGATGTATTGCTTGAAAAACTCACAAAATATCTACAGTACCAAAATTCTAGGAAGTTCTTCTATACTAATCCTCAAAGGCTATCTTAGGGTAGTGTTCTCTAATCAAAGTTTTTATAAATCTATTTTCCAAGGATTATACTAAACTTCCACTGATACCAATTGTAATGCCCCAACCTGAGTTACCCAGAGTCGGTGCATTATTAAAATTGGCATGATACAAGTAATCATGTCCCGAAAGAATGATTAGTTTAGTAGCCTTAGAAGTACTAGATACATTCAAAAGTTTTAGATTACATCATGAAATAAAAACATCAACAACATTTTGTCCCCTTTGAACACACGTATAACCTTAGCCTATCCCTACAAGTTAATAATTAAATACTTCTTCACCTCCTGAGAAAAATAAAACATAGAAAGGGGTGATCTAAGATGCTCAGTAAGGATAACAATACAGCGGAAACATTCATAAATAAGAATAAACATTTAAGGCAATGTATATGACTAAAAAAATCCTTTTAAAATTAAACTCCAGCATAATATGGAAAAGATAAAATCAAATAATTACATTTACTTATTCACATGTATATTCTACTAGTGGAATAATCACATGCAATTTACATATCCAATTTCATAATGATGGAATGCATAATGTCAGACTTCATAACCACATAGTCAAGGTCGTATACCAAGACTACAAATAAGATTTTGTCGAGGCCTTCTTCCAAGACACTAGTTTGTCTCATGAGACCTACCGATGCATCGAGGAGCTATAGCAGGCTCCACCAGTCACTTACTAAGTCCAATACATTCCTCATATGAAAAGTTTTAAACATAACATAAACATTCTTATTAAAAATAGAATACGAAATATCAATACTTTATCCATAAACCATGAATATTGTAAAAATAACACATCCATAGTCAAACATATCACAAAACCTTCAATAAAATATGGAAGTTTTGTATCATAATAAATCAACTTCAAACAAGCTTAAAATCCATCAAAGGATGTTGACATAGATGAAATAAAAACTTTTTTAGAGAAATATCTATTTCTATTTAGAAATCATTTAAAAGTCATATAATTACAAAAGATAAAAAAAATTTGAAAATATTATTATAAGATTGTATGAGAAGCTTCAAAAATGATATAATGGAGTAAAATAGCCACACCCTCCGTATAAGTTAAAAAAAAGGAATTCTTATCTTAATTTTTTTCAAAAAGGTCATAAAGTACCTTATTTGGAAAATGACGGAAGGATTATTTTCAAACCATTTTATAAAAAGTCAAAAAAGGGTATAAATTAATTTAACCCATAATCTAGAAAATAGTAAAAATGTTTTGAAAAACATTTTTAAGAAACATGGGTGTGGATTATAAAGAGGTCTCAGTAGATACTTACATAAAAACAACCTCAGATAATAAAGAGATTGTGAAATTAACCCTTACCTTGTACTTTTGCTTGGTCAAGGGTATGTTAACCTCATGTATAATAGTTAAATAATTGTTATTAAATTTTGAAATAACTATATACTTAAATATTATATCATATATGATCCTTTAATAATGCTTTGTTAATAATATTTCAGCAGTATCATCATTTTGGGTGTTAACTGATTCATTTTCCTTTATATGATTGGTTATGTAATACATGTTTATTATGGATAGGATGTTTTTGATTCGTATAAAGAATTATATTATGTTCATAAACATTATTTTTAATCATAAAATTAAAATTATTCTTGAATGATTATCATGGGGAATGAATCTCATCGCATTCGTGGAGACAGTAATCTGTACGTACGCACGAGCGACAATATCAATATATTGTTGGTGAAATCAAATTTAATTGGATGGTATATAATATATACAGAATAATTAACATTTTATATTTATTATTTTCATTATTTATACACATTATTATACCCATCCAAATAATGAAGTGTTTGAATAACAAACTACACCACGATGTGGAGACGGTAAGTCGTACGTACGCACATATGGTGACATTGTCATTAATATGATGGATAGAATAATGAATATGGGGGTAAAATTTTTATAATAACATTATAGTATATAGAAGATAATTAATTTATTATTTTATAATGGAAACAACAAAGAAAGAGGAAGTGGAAGAAGAAAAGAACTTGAAAGAGGTGATGGAATATTTACCTCTTCTTCGGGTTTTTCCTTTTCATTTGATCAAAAGGGCTCCTTAGGTTGGCTTTATGACCAAAGTAAGGCCTATAGGATTAAGGGAGTAAAGTTGAGAGCATATTTGGGCAGGGTTTGGCTAATCCAAATGGCTTTGGAGGTGTGAAATTAAGAAAAGGTAAAGTGCCCTTTTATAAGAGAGGTGAGGGTCACTTTAGGAAAAGCTTGAAATATTATTTTATAATTAAATAATTTTCGGTTATAATGGATAAAAAATGAATTATTTCTAGGATAAAGTGGTTATGGGTCTAAAAACTCTCAACCAATAGATTTTAGATAGTTTTAGGTCATCATATTAACCTTATCTTTTAGATTTTTTCTCTTAGTTAAATAGTTTGATATTTACCATGTCTCTTTGTATTTTTATATTATATAGTTAATAAACTTACTATAACAAGCCAAGAGAACCCCATGTGGTTCATTATTTATATATATAACCTTATCTAAGTACTCTATTCTAACCTTAGATTTTTAGTAATATTATATCAATTAATAATATAGTATTTGTTTTAAAAACTCAATTATGTCAATTTTGACACTATTTAGTATTTGATTTTTTGGAAGCCATAAAAACTTTATCACTTCAAATAAAATTTATTTAAACAACCCTAAAGAATCATATTAACCTATAAAATTATTTTAATTCATTATATGTCTCAATTTACATTTATTTGGATATTTATGATATCAACTATTTTAATATTTCATTAATAAGGTAATTACTGCATCATCATTGTGTCAAAAATAAATTAAATTATTTAATGTATAAAAATTATAAATAAAATAAAATTAATTAGGAAATCATTTTATATTTCTAATTAATATTTATAGTCTAATTTATATTGTTTGTAACCTCATATTAAAAATAGTTTAATTATTAAACTCTGAATTTAACTCTTTTAACTCTTCTTTAAATAAAATAATAATAAATGTCTTAATCTAATCCAAATGAACCAAAGAGGATCGTGTTTTGTTCCTAAGGTTGTTTTTGGTAAAATTATACTTATCCAATAGAATTAAAAAATGTGTTAGGGTAATTATGATATCATTTTTACCCTTAATTACACTATTTACTTTTAACTGTGGTAAATAAAAGTCAAAAGTTACTATTCACCAAAAATTATTTTCATCTTATTGAACCAAATTTTACTTACTAATATTAACCGTGTCTCTTGTATTTTTGGAATTCAACTCACAGAAGTGGTAAAATTAAGTTTTATGGAAATTTGCAAATGCTCCTAGGAGGTGGGTAAAAGACGGTAAAAAGTTCGATATAATTTTTATATATCTAAACTTATTATAAAATGACTCCAATGAATTATATTGAACTTATATAGGTATTATGTATCTATTTTGAACTAAAATAAATTTAAATAAAATAAATAATTATTTAAATAAAAATTCAGTTTTAAGCAATTACTCTGTGTTTTTCACTATTCATCAAAAATTGAAAGTTCTCAAAAAAATACCAAAAATTCACCCTAAGCTAATTTTGATATTCAGAATCCAAAAATGAATTCAATTTTGAATGTTAAAATTTATAAATTTCAAAAAGTGGGTATTACTATTCATAACGGCTAGTTTGATTGGTTGTGGTGTATTTGAACTCGAAGTTGCGTACAATGAAAATTATTATATTATTCAAAGGGAAATGTATTATGGAAGCTTGGGGTGTTACAGAGTGACCCTTGTGAATGTAGTGATTAGACCTTAAACTTTTTAAAAGTAGTCTTCCTGGGAAAAGAAGATCTAGCCTGAACATTGTACCCATTATTGGCATTGAGCCTTAGTGAATTTGGTACATAATCACATTGTCTTTGTATTCTCTTTGGGCATAGCCCAGTGAGGGTGAACCATGTAAAAATCATTGTGTCATGTGCATGATTTTATTTCTATTCATATATTTCTATGAGAGGAAGAGAGAGTTGAGTTTTGTCTAACAAAGAAACAAGATTCAAACTAGAAAAAGTTTTAATCTATCATACCCTGATTCACCCCCCCCCCCTCAAATAATTCGACATAGTGGACTTAAAAAAATGTTAAACATATAAAGGTAATCCCATGACATTATAGGGATAACATATAAATTACATTTCTCTCCTTAACTTGTGAGTTTCTAGGATTCAGTCTAAGTTATTCATGATCTACTTCCTAACATATATTATTATGAGAACATTTTTCCCTTAATAATTGTTCATATTTAGATTTTGAATTTACCAAATCATATCCCCTAGGATTGTCAAACTAGGAGTTTAACAAGGCCAGTTGTTTTTCACTAGTTCCCATGCGAATCTAGCTCAAACTGGTGTTTTCGGGCTTTACCCCAAGATACATCTGTGGTGGAGCCACATCCACTTTTTCGTATCATGATAGGGATGTATTTTCTTGATAAACCACTTAATCTATACTCACCCTAATTATATGTATGTTTTTCTTATAATTATTCTTATCCCTAAGGGTTTTCACTACGGTTTTCTAATCCTAATCCCCAAAATAACAAAACATAACCTATGATACCAACTATAACAACCTTACTCTTTATTTCATATTCAAACATGATTTATTACATAGATTTTCACTTAATATAACTCATAAGATCGATTGGACTACTATCTTGGGAAATTATGAACATTACATAACAACTTAAAACATTAAATACAACATCTTTATTGAAAACATATTTTACATGACCACAACATTCCTTCATACTTAACACTACATGGGAAAACCTGAGGATGTACATAAGAAAGGGGTGAGATTTAAAAGCCTAATAAGGGAATAAACATGGCATAAAATAAGGATAATTAAACATGTTAGAAAAGTAATATCAATGTGGAATGAAGGAACATAAATATAAATGCATGATATATCATGATAATCATAACATAGAAATGTGTAAAGAACTTAAAACACTACATCCTAAACAAAAAATAATTAGGTAAACCCCTATCTAAACATGGTGTACAAAAGTCTCATAAAGTAATTTGGTAAACTCATGTCCCAACATGATTTATCCTGATACTAAACATTACCCAATGCATTGGAGGGCTATCAGGTCCAACCCTTCATAGTCATTTCAATCTCATGCTTAAGTGTGCTATATATATCATATAACGTGGATTCATTCAACATCATCATTTATTCCATGATCAAGTAATGTGTAATACATATATATAATTCCTCAATAAACAATTATATGTGCATAAATTTTAATACCCTTTATAGAGAAAGAGGTATGGTATTCACTACATGATGATTTTGTCATGGGAAATAATGGTACAATTGCGGAAGCATAACAACATCATATGTAAATTCATAAAATGGGTTAATGAGAGAGAAATGGGTCTATAATCATTTATAAATGGAATTGGTAGTGAGGGGATCATGGAACATAATATCCAAACATACTAAATTGAATTTAAAATTCATAATATAAAAGAAGTGCTTTAATTTGAATGAGGGGAGAGAATTCCCTTATGGAATTTCAGTATGGTAGTGGGGGTATATAAAGGATCATGAATTACTTAATGAAAGTGGAAGGATGCGCTAATTATTTATAAATAAAATTGACAGTATGGGTAATATGTATGAATATATCCCATAATATGAAAATTTAAATTAAAAGTCATATCACAAAAGGAGTTCTTGATAAAATAGGAAAGTTGAAGATCCCTTACTTGGATGTGTGACTCCAAAGGCTTGGGAGGGGATTCCTGTAGTAACCCTGGTTTCATTTATGTAACCATTAAATTATTCTTTTTATGTTTAATAATTTTAAGGGTGAATTATGGGAGCATTTTGTGAACATTCAATATGTTTTTTAGGCCAATGGAGAGGCGCACAGGCAGCACAAGGTTTGTCCAAACTGTGTGGAAAGCCCATTAGAAACCATGCAATGTTACAGATTATTGACAGTATCTTTGGTACGGTGTGTGGAAAATTATGGAGACCATTTGAGGAGGTCGTGAGAGGGTTTCTATAAGGAAATATCTAATTCATGGTTCATGCACCATTTTTCTAACCGTATGAACTAAATGTAAGAGGGGATAAAGTGAGATCCTAAAAAGTAGACCTCACATGTTTTTACCTCTAAACTACTATTTTTTTATCTTAAGTGGCCCTAAGTCAGGATTTATATTCCTTGAAGGTTTTAGAACCTCTCCCAAGTGTTTTGGAGTTAATATGAAGGCTTTCCTTGGTGTTTTGAAGCCAGATTCTTGAGGTATGTGATCATTCTTTGTCATTCTTAATCGGTTTCTTAGATATACTTTGATCTACTTCTCCCTTATTCTCGGTTTCATAGATATACACCCATTATGGGTAGATATAATATATTTTCTGAAAAATATGTTTATATTTGGTCCTTATCATGATATGAGAAGAGATATAAAGTGGTTTAGTGGAGAATTGACTCGACTTCTTGAGAGTTCTTCATCGTTTTATCTTTTCATCAAAATAGTTGAGGTAGGTGGCTTCACTCTTGACTACTCTTAGTAGAATGTATTGTTATGATTTCAAATCGAATATATTGGGTTGAATTTATTTTAAATTATCATTTTATAAATTATTTCAAACCCTATTTATTGACGGTTTGGTAAATTGTGGAAATCTGGAAAATTGGTGTCCTTGAATAAAGTGCGTTGATTCTTGATTTTAAAATGAAGATTTTAAACTGTGGATTTCTCTGGAATTATTGTAACTGAATTTGATTATATTGTTTCAATTAAAAGACTGTTTTTATTGAAATGGATTGGTTTATTGTAATTTTTTATTCTAATGGTCTTCAATAAAAGAACGGTTTTATTGAAATGGTTTGAATTGGGTTATTTGAATGGTCTAGAATATACGGGTCGTCTGAGTTCATTATAGATATTCCCCTGAATAAGGAATGTGTACCATTGAGGTACAAGGTGTGTGACCCTAGATCGGGGGAATGTTTCATTGGGACACAAGGTAATTGGACGAGAGACTGTTCATTAGTATGGAACTGTCAAACAGAGCATGCATGGGTGTGTTTGTTTTGAACTATTGAATGGGTATTCCAAAATTATTTTGAGAAATGTTTTTAAATATTTGTTTGGTTATTTTCTAGAAGTATGACTTGTAGTAAAAAATTTGATATATCGCTTCTACCCTTTTTCTTTTAAATATTTTTGAAGATTGTTTATATTTATTTATAAATTGTTTTGGGAAATTGTTTTATATAAGATATTTTATATAAATGTTTATAAACTTTATATCCTAGTGGAGTGTGTAGGAAATTAATTAGAGAAAACCTACTGTGTTTCATAGACACCACTTCTTTGGAATTTTGGTTCTTTTTCAGATTTTATATTCCAATAAATGGGATAAGGCAAAGTATCACTTGTATTAAGCACCGCCCTGTGATACTTGGGTTGTCTAGTGATTGGAGCATAGAGCTCATGGAGCATGGAGTCTTGTTGTCTTCATTGAGTTTATTAGTTTTATTTCCCCTTGTTTACTCTGATAGTTTCTTTTTCTTCTGTAGTGGTACCCTTGGTTTGGTTTTGGTAATAAAATATGTTGTTGTTCTATATTTCAAAGTTCATGCATCCTATGGTGTTTGGTTGGATATGGTTGTTTGTTAATGGTTTTATTTCATAATGGGTAAATCATCACCCGCTTTTATTTGAAACCCTTCGGAATTTATTGATAGCCTTTGACATCTTGTGGATGTCTCTTAAGGCCATGTAATGATTCAATATATTCTAAATCCAATGGGAATAAGTGGGTCATTAGAAATGGTATCATCTTTTTCGGTTCTTGCGAAATAAGTAGTCATCTGTTTTCATGGTCTTGGAGTTGAAATTAATTCTTTTTTATTCCTTTGGTTTTGATCATAGAATAGAGTTGGATTGTTGGGACTTGAAATGTTTATCATAAAAAGTTTTAGCTATAATTTTTATATTGAACTTCAAGTTACCCAGGATTTGGGTACATAAGTGTTTTGGAGACACTTATAGGATATGGAACCTCAATGTCATGGGTTTGTCCAGTGATACAAACATTAAATGAATGGTAGAGTAATTACTTTCCACTAGGATTACATATCCCATTTGGAGTAATTATTTATGATTTTGTACAAAGTGTAATTTTTTTAGAAAATGAATAAATATTTTTCAAATGATAGATTTTAAAAATAGCATACTTGGTATATTTTGAAAATGGTTGGATTTTAGAAAGTAAGAATGGAACTTTTCTGAAATTTTTCAACGGTAAAAAATTGTTTTTGGAAAACAAAGTTTTGATAGTTGATGTGATAGAATTTGAAATGAAAATATATCATCTTCTAGAGAGTGAGACTTATAGAGTTTGTTTTTTGTTAAGAAAATGGAACATGGTAGGTGTCGTAGAAACCAACCGAAAGAAGCTGCGGAGAAAGTGGTTGCACCATATCCATAGGTGAACCAAGAAATGGTTTAGAGTATCGCCCAAGCATTCCAAGTAGTGGATATTGGAAAACAGAGGGATGATCCAAGACATGTGGATCATTCCATCCACTTAATAAAGTATAATCCAACCGTCTTTTGAGGTGATTCTGATCCCAAAGAGGTAGAGGTGTGGTTGAACAGCATGAATCGTATCTTCAATTTCATCAGCACACCATCGGAGCTTAATTTCATGCTAGTGACTTATATTCTCTAGGATATTGCATGCCACTGGTTGGATTTAGTGGTTCAAGATAAACAAGATCATAATCTTAGTTGGGAGGATTTTGAGAAATTTTTTATCAAACAATTATATCCTCACACATTCAGGATTCAGATAACGAAAGACTTCTTTATCTTGGAGCAGGAAAATATCTTTATCATAGAATATGTGTCTAAATTCATACATTTAGTGAAATTTTCACTAGATTTTGCAGTTAGTAAAACCTTGAAGGCATTTATTTTAGAATCAGGGATAAGGTAGGATACTCACTTGGATATTTTAGGGCTTTGTACTATAGATTATATAGAGATGGTGAATAGAGTGATAGTGGATGAATGTGAAATATCAGGATCTATGGGAGGAGGATGTAGGATGATACCTATGAGAAATGGTGGTAACTTTAATGCCAGGAACAAGGTGAATAGGGACACATATTTCCAAGGTGGCAGCAGGAATTAAAATTATATGGTTGGATCTATGAACCTTCCTCCGCAAACTAAGAGAAATGTGTCCTATTTCCAATGTGGTTCTCTTGACCACATAAAGAGAGAGTGTAAATCACAAACAAGAGAATGTCATAACTACAAGAATATTCGGCATATTGAGATCTATTATTGCAGTGCTCTGAGGTCGGGTGATCAAGAACTTCTCAGGTGTCACAAGCATCATATGCTTCGACAGGGCGAGGAAAGAAGACTTAGTCTTTCTAGTAGATTAGGGAAAGCAATGGGGATGCTAGGAACACCATGACTCCTCAGTAAGGGAAATCTCAGCAAGGAAATATGAGAAGAGTGTAGTGATGAAGCAGTTGTATGGATTTGAGCCAATGATTGTAGATGATCATACTGAACCATCTATGGTGAGAGGCATGATTCTATTGAATTATACCCTTATGAAAGCGTTGTTGGATATTGATGCATCTAATTCCTTCATTTCTTCTCATGTTGTTGATTTATATGTTTAAAAGTAGAGATGATTCCTTCCTTGTTAAAACATAAAACCCCTCTCGATGAAAGTGAATGTTGAGCCTTTGAGTGTAGATCATGTCTCCGTGGGCAACATCAGTCTTGTTCGTAA
The DNA here is from genome assembly GCA_963277665.1 of Viscum album. NCBI lineage: Eukaryota > Viridiplantae > Streptophyta > Magnoliopsida > Santalales > Viscaceae > Viscum > Viscum album. Next base: position 579,484 of record CAUJRU010000305.1, on the reverse strand, counting down.
AGAAAGAAGATGTAACTCTAAGGCTATGTGTGGATTATCATAATCTTAACCAAGTTACGATAAAGAATAGAAACCCACTTCCATGCATTGATGATCTATTTGATCAATTTATGGGAGCTTAGTGGCTCTCTAAAACTGAATTGTGATCAGGATATCATCAATTGAGAGTTCGAAAGGAAGATATTTTGAAGATAGATTTCAGAAGTAGATATGGTCATTATGAATATGTAGTCATTCTTTTCTATATAATGAATGCACTAATATTATTTATGGTGTTTATGAATTGGATATTTTAGAGATATCTCGATTCTTTTGTTGTGGTGTTTGTGGACGATATATTGGTGTATTCAAGGACAAGGGATGAGCATGAGGAACACTTAGTGATAGTGTTGGAAATCATAAGAGATCCCTATTTATATTCCAAATTGTCAAAGTCTATTTTTTCGATACAATAGGTATGATTTCTTGGAAATGTAATTTATGAACAAGGGGTTTCTTGTCGATCTGGAGAAGATATAAGTTGTTATCTTTTGGAAACTTTCGAATAATGTCTTTGATATATGAATTTTTCTTAGTTTATCTAGTTATTACCAACATTTTGTGTGTGACTTATCATGACTAGCCTCACCAATGATATCTTTGACAAATAAGAGTGTTCCATTCCAATAGAATGAGGAATTTCAGAAATATTTTCAAGATTTTAATATTCGCCTTACTTCAACACCTATCTTGATTATTCTAGAATTAGGGCAGGGGTACGTTGTGTGCTATTATGCTTCGGGACCTGGGTTGGGATGTGTTCTCATGCAAGGAAACCATGTGGTTACTTATGGCTTGAGGAAGTTGAGAGTGCATGAGAAGAATTACCCAACACATGATTTGCAGTTAGTTTCAGTCATCCATGATTTGAAGACCTAACATCATTATCTATTTGGTGAGAAATTTACGATGTTCACAGAACACAAAATCATTGAACATATTTTCTCACAAGGGTATTTTATTTGAGGTAGTGGAAATTGATGTAGTATCTCCAGATTTTTGACTTTGACTTGATGTAGACATCAAGTAAAGGAAATATGGTGGTAGATGCATTAATTATAAATTCATATGATAAGTTTGAAAAAGAATCACTATATGAGTGGCAGTTGATGTCAGTCCTAGCCTACATGCATGTGGAATGTGAAGACTGAGGTGATGTTGTGGTTTTCTTTTCACTTTCTGTGGTTCCTAATTTCTTGAACATGGTTAGAGAGGCACAAGCATCTGAGGCATAATTCTTTGTTTTGACTTCAAAACATAATGGTGTAGAGACCATTGAGGGCTAGAAACTTTATGGGAGTTTAGTGTTGTTGTTTTTAGATCATATGGTTGTGCCAATGGATTATGAGGAGAAACTACTTCATTATTACCACCATTCGAGATGGGGTGTTCATATGGGAATATCGAAGATGTATAAAGGATTTTAAGCACAGTATTGGAATATTAGTATGAAAAATAAAGTGGCTAAGTTTATTTCAAAATGAATAAATTTTCACCAAGTTAAGGTAGAGCATCAATGACTAATGGGTATATTGAAGTATTTACCAATCCCAATGTGGTAATAGAAGCAAATAGTGATGGATTTTTTTACAGGTCTATGATGAATGGTTTGGAAACATGATTCTATATGGGTGATGGTGGACCAGCTTACCAAGTCGGCCCATTTCATTCCTATTCATGAAACTCATACGGTGGAGGATCTGTCCAAAATCTATATCCAAGAAGTGGTAAAAATACATGGATTACCAGTTTCAATTGTTCCATATAGAGATCTGAGGTTCATGTCTCATTTTTATAAATCCTTACAGAAATCCCTTGGGAATCAATTGACTATGTGTACAGTGTATCATCCTTAGCTGGATGGGAAATCTGAAAGGATGATACATACATTAGAAGACATGTTGTGGTCTTACATAATTGATTTTGGTGGCTCATGGGAAGATCATATACCATTAGTGGAGTTCTTCTATAATAATAGTTATCATGGCTTGATACATATCGAACCTTTTGAAGCATTGTATGGGTGTCCTTGTCTTTCTCAACTTTTTTGGGTGGAGATAGGTGATACGTCATTAGTCAAGATAAGCCTTGTCTAAGAAGAAACAAAGAATATTCAGTTGATCATAAATATGATGTAGAAGGATAAGAGTCATCAGAAATCATATGTGGATCATCATTGAATACCATTTTCATTCATGGTGAGTGATCGTGTGTTCTTGCAGATCTCTCCAAGGCTCAGACATCATTGTTTTGGGAAGCAGGTAAAGTTATCTCATCGATACATTATCCCTTTTGAGATACCAGGACATGTTGGAGAGGTTTCATATCAGTTGGCATTGCCACCATGGTTTAATGCAGTGCATAATTTTTTCCATGTATCACATTTGAAAAAGTATCATCCTGATCCTAAACATTTGATCATATGGGATCACGTTTATCTAGATCCATATGCTTCATTGGTATACATCTCGGTGTAGATTGTGGATATACAAGTGAAAGTATTGCATGGAAAAATCATCAGTATAGTGTGGGTTTTACAAAAACATGGTCAAATTCAGGGAGAGACATGGGAATGTGAGAAAAAAAATGAAAGAGCAATTTCCGGAACTCTTTCAAGTCAATGAGGGTTTTCTAATTTCTGAGGATGGAAAGACCAATGGTGGGGAGAATGTAGTACCCCCAATTTCTCATATGTAACACTTAATTTGTTATTTTTAATTTTAATATGTGTAAGGGTGAAGCATGGGATATATGGTGGAACTTTAAATAATTTTTTGGGTCCAGAGGATAGGTGCATGGGTTGCGCACGGTTTGTCCAAACCGTGCGGAAAGCCTATTAGAAACCATGTGATGTTTCAGATTCTGAACGGTATCTTCAGTACAATGTGCACACAGTTAGGGAAACCATGTGAGGAGTTCATGAGAGGGTTTCTCTAAGGCAGTATCAAGCACACGGTTAGCGCACGAGTTTTTTAATTGTGTGAACTAACTATGCGTGGTGTTAAAGTGAGATACTAAAAAGTGGTTCTCACACATTTTTTCCTCCACACTGCTCATTTTTCCTCCTAATCATCACTATCTTGGTATTTTTCTTCCTTGAAGGTTTGAGAACCTCTACAAAGAGTTTTGAAGTCAATCCAAAGGATTCCCTTGGTGTTTCAAAGTCAGATTATTAAGGTATGTGATCATTCTTCATCATTCTTGATCGGTTTCCTAGATCTACTTAGATCTACTTCTTCCTTCTTCATGGTTTCTTTTATATATGATTATTATGGGTAAATATATGATTTTGTATGCTAAATATGTTGATATTTGTTCTTGATCATGATATTATAAGATATCTATGTTTTTTTGTGGAGAATCGAACCGGTTTCATTAGTGTTCTTCGTCCGTTTTTGGTTTTCGTCAAAATAGTTGAGGTAGGTGTATTAACTCTCGAATCATCATAGTATAAATGATTAGAAAGAATTAAAATTTAATATCATGGGTTGAATTGATTGTGAATTAGTTATTCATAAATTTTTTGAAACCCTGTTTAGTGACTTTTTGGTAAATTCTGGGAATCTAGAAAATTGGTGTCCTTGAATAATGTACTTTGATTCTTGATTTTCAAAAGAAGATTTTGAAAGGGGATTTTTCTGGAATTTTTGTAATTTAATTTGATTAATTTATTTAAATGAATTAATGGTTTTATTGAAAAGGAATTGTTGATTGGAATTGGTATTTCTAATAGAGTTCAATAAAATAATAATTTTATTGAAATGGTTTGAATTAGGTTATTTTAATGGTTTGTCATATATGGGTTGTGTGAGTTCATTTTCAGAATTACCCTGAATAAAGTACATTTACCATTGGGGTACAAGGTGTGTGGCCTTTGATTGGGGGTATGTTTCATTGGTAAATAAGGTAATCAGAAGAGATAATGCTCATGGGAGTGGGATTGTCAAACAGAGCATGCATGGGTGTGTGTTTTGTGAACTATGGAATGGGTATACCAAAATGATATTTACAAATGGTTTTAAATCTTTGTTTGGTTGTTTTTATGGATGTATGAATTTTTGGAAAACTTTTGAAATTACACTTGTTCACTTTTGGTTTGAAATGGTTTTGAATATTTTTTATATTTAATTATAAACTATATTGGAAAATTATTTTTTATAAACTATTTTATATAAATATTGCTAACCTTTATATCGCAGTGGAGTGAGTAGGGAATTCATTAGGGAACCCCTACTAAGTTTTATACTCACCCCTTCTTTGGAACTTTGGTGATTTTTCAGATTCTATCTTCCAGGACATGGGAAAAGGTAAAGTATCACATGTATTTAGCACCACCTCATGATACTTGTTATCTTTGGTGATTGGATCATAGAGGTGGTGGAGCATGGAGTCCTGTTGTGGTATTTTAGTTTATTAGTTGTCTTTATTCAATTTACTCTAATATATTCTTTGTCTCTTGTTGTGGTACCCTTGGTTTGGTTTTGTTTATAAAAGAAGTTGTTGTTTTGTATTTCTGATTTCATGAATCATATGGTGTTCGGTTGGATATGGTTGTCGGTAAATTGTTTTATTTATTAAAGGGTAAATTGTCCCCCTCTAGTATTTGAAACCCTTCGGCATTTATTGTTAGCATTTGGCATCTTGCGGATGTCTCCTAATGCCAAGTAATGATTTATTATATTCTCAAGACAATGGGAATAAGCGGTTCATTACACTTCTTAGGAGCTTGGGGAACCTGGGGAGGAATATAGAGAGTAGGGGGAAGAGGGTGGTCGAGATTCAAATAGTTTAAGTGAATAGAAATGGGATCTTGGATGGGTTTATATAGGAAAGGAGGGGGATTTCACTATTATTTTGGTTTTGGATACAACATAATAAAATATTAAAAACCACAAACCATTCCATTTTTTTCCAATGGTTTCTAGAAAATTGAACTGGTATAAATTATTTTATAAGGCTAAGGTTCTAATATATTAAAATATTTCCCTTACTCATGTGCAGGTCAGTCATACTTTCAAAAAGATGATTTTAAAATCTGTTAATATATTATATGATTTGGAGGATTCACTAAGGATTAATAAAATAAACATAAAATTACATTATTTTTAAATTAAAAACATATATTTGGATAAATATACCTTTTATAGTATTTATTACATCATTATTGGTCTATTATGATGTCATAAAACACATCATATATTTATATGGTATTTAATTTTTACCAAAAAATTCAACTGTCTTAGGAAATTATGAAAAATTAATCATTGGATAATTTCAATGTTCTAATTCAAAAAATAATTTTAAATTTTTAAATAATTTTCTAAATATTTTAATTTTCACTTTTAAAATAAAAACTGATATTTATTTAAAATTAACGGGTTTTGACAAAAAAATAAACATTAATAAAAATTATTGTTGACATCATAAAAATTATGTGATCATTTAAAAGAAATTTAATAATAATATTTTTTTATAATAATATTTATTTCAAAAATTAATTAATTCATTAAAATTATATTTCTTAATTGAATTTGAATATTAACCAATAATACTATTTGTGATTTAAAAATCATTTACAAAGTAACACTAATAGAATGAAAGTATATTCATTATTCTATACAAAAAATATTTTACATGACTATAATGATTGGGTCCTGTTACATAACCCTTTATTACACTATAATATTTCCTAATAGTAAGGTATGTGATGGTGGGGCTTTCATGGGGTTGTTCGGTGAACATGGTTGGGGTCGTGATCTCAAGGAGCTTGAACTTATCTCATAAATGGTTTCACTCATGCTTAAGTTGTTGGATCTTTTCATGGTCTTGATCTTGGTAAAAGCCTTGAAATGATATCTCTCTTAGAAGATCTAATAAAATGGCTTCATAGGGAACGATCATACTGGTTGAGGTTATCACTTCCTTTGTCTGTTCCAAAAGGATTTTTTAAAACTCTATATTTATTCTAGTCATGTGATCACTATTCAACTGAAATATTATTAACGGTAATGATACTTAATGTTCATTTAAATACAACTAGATATAATAAACAAAATAATTTCATGTGTCTTTTATATCCATAAGAAATTTAATTAAATAAAAAAGGGTAATTTTATTCATAACAGTTTGGGTCATTACAAAAAACATGTGATATTTTTTATTCATTCGTCAAATTTGGACATCATGAATAAATACCATATTTTTATACTTTTTATATTATATATATAATAATATTATTAATATCATTACTATAATTAAAAATATATCTATATAAATATTAACTATGTATCTACTAGAACCACGCTTCTCATTTCATATATACTCATAAATATCAATTTATATACAAATTAGTTAAACATATATAACATTAAATGGAAATATTAGTTGGTGGTGTAATTTACCCATATTCCCACTATCCAATGGTCCTACGCCATTATATTATTTTCTATCAAAAATTAATTATTATTTATATTAACTAAATAATTAAGAAGAGAAAACCGAAACAATAGTTCATCACCCAATACCTCTTATTTTCCATTGCACAGGGGTCTAACACAATATAACATCACAATATTCACTAAGTGGAATCACCTATTAATCATTCTATCCCCTTTATATTAGATCATTATAGGTACACTTGTCAACACCATCAACCTCACCTCACCACCCTTGCTCTCCATCAAACCCACTATTACCTACTTTATCGAGTCATCGCCAGCCATCCTGATTTATTAAATGGTTTACTATTAATTTTTAAATAAGTATAAGTTTTTATGATCTCAATTAAGGATCTCATCATTTAGAAAAGAATCAATGAAATTATTTAGAATTTCCAAAGACCTCAATTTTTAAATAGTAACTCAATAACAGGTATAAAAAATCTATGCATTCACAGTAATGATAAATAAATTTCAATTTTATCCTTAATTATGGTTTAACTATAATGAATCAAATTCCTGAAAATGATTTAATGATATTTTCAATAAAATATACCATAAGGAGGGCCACCATGGCCTTATTATCAACCTCCACTAATCCAACTCCCTTGAAACTATTGAAAATTATGTTTATAGGAGAAACCACTTGATATTTATACACATATTCCACAAAATGTTCTTGGGTTAGTTGTGAATTCTAATCCAAACTAATATCGCTATAAAATGAAACATCACACCCAAAACATCTCAAAAATAATTGAATTTCAATCCATGATATTGTTTGAGAATAATTTAAATAAATGTGTTGTGATGAAATGAATTAAATAATTAATTTAAAAATATGGAAAAATTCAAGATACTTTGAATCACACGAAAATAAATTCTAAGGAAAACATCTTATTCTATGATTATTTTTCTTTTAAATTTTGTTTAATGAAATCATTATAAAGGTTAAATGACTATTTTTCTCTCCAAAACTAAAAAATTCATGTCAACATTTTAAAATAATTGATCTATTTAATTATTTAATTCATCATAATTTGAAACTCTTTTGACCCACACACAAAATTTCCTACAAGGAAAATTCCTTATTATAAAATCAATAAAGAAATTAGAGAATTTATTTGGGAATTTTACTATATTAAATTACAATTTCAACCCCATGTAAGAAATTACCAAAATGTCTCAAAAAGTCTAAAAGTAAACATCCATGGAATTTATAGCCCATCCCTAGCTCATATTTAGTGACCAACACATCTAGCTCTTCCCACATACTTACTTACATAATCCAAGGATTATTCATCATAGAAATTGCTTATTATACTTGAAATCTAGCTCCATAATATACCATCATGTAGGCCATAGTCTGACTCCAAGTCATGTCAGGTTGAATCCATCATCCATCTTATCTCACATATATAAGTTAAACCATTTTAATTGGTCTACTATGATCTAACTCATACCTCTGATCACTTTCTACAGACCAAAAATAATCATCCCCTTAGTAATTGTATATCCTAAGGCTTGGCTATCACCCAACCAATATATAACACATAAAACAAACTCATCAATAAACATCTCCACGTGACCCTCTATGGGTTGGACACTTCTCTTAGTTATTATATTGTACATGGATTCCCATATGTTTTTGTTCTTCAATATCCATCATCATCTATTTTAGGAAAACCCATGGTATCTAGACCTCACTTTCTTAATTAACACAGCAGATCCTTATGTTAATCCCAATAAAAAAGGTCTATCTATTGACCACCATAACTAATTTTGTCACTGAGGTATCTCATCCCCACTAATTTTCCATAACTGATCACATAACCAAGTCATGGTTATCCATTATAAGGAGAATATAAATATCATAGGACCTACCCACTTAATTTCAATCACTACAAGGTGAATTCTTACTAAGCCTACAATAGAGTACAACCAAAACCTCTATTTCTCCCTCTTATATGAAATTTCATGGTCAATAAACCATTTTAAATCCATTAAAAATAAATCCCTCAAGTAAGAAGTAAAAAAACGAAGACACAAAAAGGTCAACCCATATTATACCTATCCAACTAGATCATGAGAGTCCATATTATGTCCCTCATAATTTATTCTTAATAGAGAGTCCCTTTCAGGATTCATCACTAATAGTTAATCTTGAAATACTCAGGTGAATAATACACTATAATATAATAAAACCACACAACCAAATACATAGCATAAATTCTAACACTAATAGGTTCTACATAATGTATCTCAGGATTTCATACTATATTGGTTCCCATTCGAGTATCTTTGACCCATAAAACCATATGTGTACACCACAATGCATGAAGAAAATTCAACATATTGATTATAATGTAAAATCAATACCATTAGTGTTTTATGAATATAATTAAATATTGTGTTAAAATATGTTTAGTGGTAACCTAGTTTTGTGTCTAGAGAGGGGTTCTCAAAATTATGTCACTTTTTGTCAGAATAAGGTTATTTTTGTTTTCTTATTTTTAAAGTAAAGTAAAATTAATTAAATAATGTATTTAAAATAAAATTGATGAAAATTGATTGGTTCTATGATTGTTTTCAAATTATAATTCTATTGTATAATTCAAGTGATTTAATCTCTTATCAACTGATCAATGAGAGGCTCCAAAAACATTTCTCCTTTCACCATTGGTTGAATTTATGTGGTTAGGATAATCTAAATAGAAGTCACTAATTTTTAAAACCTCATTCCAATGAATATTAAATGGTATCAGTTACATTTAATAGTGTACCACTCTTAAATTACTTATGTAATCCCCAATTGGGTGTTGTGCTTCTTAATAAATTTGAAAGTGTCCCATTGATTTCACAGATGTGACAATAATCACCATGCACTTCACCCCTCAACCAAGTCTATTCCATAGTATAGAAGATAGAATAAGTGGAGGGGTATGAATTATCAATGATTAAGGGATCATATAATGATAGAATAAAATTCAAATATAATCGTATTCAAAATATTAAACCACCTAACAGAAGAGAAATATGTGTTCATGTAAGTGAAAAAAATCAAGGAATATAATTAGGATTCATACCCTTTCCCAATCACTAAAGATTTAACTCCTCCATGTGAGGGATAACAATGGTGAAAATTCATAATAAAAAGGTACTATAGAAAATATTAACACAAAAAAAATGAAAAACAACAATAGTAGTAGATGATTATAACTTCTTTTCTTTGGTCATTTCTTCTTATTTATAAAATATTCCTTCCCTTATAAATTACCAAGTCAAATATTCCTAAGATCCTTATTTATTTAATTTTGAAATGTTTCCTTCTTCTTTTTAACCTATATCACAATTCATGATTCGCTATCCCACAAAATATACAAATTCAATCATATTTGGTTAGATTTTTTTGTTAATAATATATTATGATTTATATTATTCATTAAAATCCATGTGGTTTTATATTATTTTTTTCATGAATGAAAAAATGGAACTCCAAATATTTTGTTAGAATCCCAAATGAACCTTATAATCTTAACATGAAACACCCTTCACATGCAATTTTCACAAATTCAAAAACCATATAGAGCCTAAATGGGAACCTCAAGAAGTATCTTATTGAACCCTAATAATTGGAGATGAAACCTTATGAATTTGAGTGTAGGTTTTATTGGATCCTTTAAAGTCTCCATATCCTCACTAAGATATCCGAATCTTATTTTCCAAAAAGGTTCGAACCTTACAAAGTTTATGGTCATCCTTACGTAGAATACGAATCATGATTATAATAAAATGAATTCATGTCTGCACAAACTCTATTTATCCTTATAGAGCACTGGATGATCCTTATGAATCCAATTACTTTTTTATTTTCTATACTTATTCCCAAGGTAATCCGTATAAAGTGTTTAAATGATTCTTATGCATATTAGAATCATCCTTATAAAGACTAGATTCATTTTCTATTTCTTCATTCCTGAGCTACAATTAAAATATTATAACTTGTAAATAGTAATTAAAACAATAATAAATATCTAGAAAATCATTTAATTGAATAAAATGAGGAAGTTAAATTAAATTTAGAATTATGTTATTTTAAAAAGTATTCACAAAATATTATGATATTCCACATTAATTATAATAAATTTTAGAGATAAATGAATTAATAAATATGGTGGAATAAAATAAATATAAATTTAACAAAATATAATTCATTCATTAACTCTATCAATTATCCCACACTCAAGCCTTGAACTCCCAGACAAGTGATCTTAAAAATAATTACCAAGAAAATTTAAATTTACTATCCAATGTGAGTTTCCTACTTCAACATTATGTTTATTAATCATTTCTTGCCTCATTGAGGTCCTCAATTCTATTTTCTTCATTATGTTAATTCAATTAATTTACAATTCACTCATACTCATATGATTATTTATACTTACTTTTTAATAATTATTTCACACCTCACTTAAATATGAATTTAAAGAAATGTTTTATCATTTCAAGTTCATACATGGGTCATTGTATGATTGATTCATTTCATTATCTCCACTCAATGAGCCGTTTTTTCAAGTAATAAGGTATTTTTAAAATTTTATGTATAAGGGTTTCTGGGTTCTATTGTGAGAAAAAAATTAGGAAAATTAGTAGGTTTGGTTTGGTTTTAAAGCACAATGCATGATTTTTAGTTTCATTCAAGAACGGTATCATCAATTTCTTCCTATTACATTGATCAAATCTACACTTAGGGATTTTTTATGGTTATTCCATGACTTAATCACTTTATTATCAATAAAAAATCTATTTTATGCATCCTTTAATGGATTTTAGTTAAAAAATTAACCTTATTTGATTTGGTTAAGAGGGTAGAGAGGTAAGGAGATTCTTAAGTAGGGATGCGACCTTCTTTTCCCTAGTTTTAAGAGATATTTTTTCTTTATTACCTTTATATTTGGTGATTTTTGGAGACTTTTTTAAATATATTTAGTACTTATTTTATGCACTACCTCTAAAATAGATTATAGAAGTATTTTATAGTGTCCATACAACTTCTAATTAAAATATCCATATTCCTTCCTCTTTCCCACTTGGAAAAATTATCCCCTATCAAATACTAATTTTATTATATAATTATCACTTAGAAATATTCAGAAGTATCTATTTTTTTTAATAATTACCCCTTGCATCAGTACTGGTTCTAATACTTCAAGACTATAATTTTTGTAAAGAACTGAGTTTTTTTAGGAAAATAAAGGTATCTGTTTGTACTCAAATAGTGTAATGAATCACATCCCTGATGGAATGATAATTTCAGAAAAATCATATAATTTTACCATGATTTTCCCCCCAAATAATTATAAAAAATGATACAACACTTATTTACTTTATCTAGAGAAAATTCTTTAATAGAGTTGGCCCATCTCACCATCTCCCTCTCCAATAGTTGAAGTCAACTAATATCTTTCATTAACTTCTAAATAATGGTTGATAGAGATTTTTGTCTTGTAATGTGGATTCTTGTTAAGTTCAGGTAGTGATACTATGGTATATAAGGGGAAAATGTTGAAGTAGGATATAAATATGAGTTTATTGTAAAAGGGTGTTTTTATTAAAAATAATCCCTTAATCCATTGTAGCTCTAGGTCCTCAATGATAACTTTTTTTTAATAGATTAATCATAAAAATATTGGTTTTATAACCATTCCTTGATTCTATAATGAAATAATGCAATTTAAGGAATATTTAAATGTAGGTTTTTAAGCCTCTTAGTAAGTGATATAAATTCAGAAATGTATGTGAGGGAATAAGATTCAAAAATCAGTGGTCTTTCATGAATTGACCTAAAAAAGAATTAGGGAAAAAATTGCACTTTGGAATTCATTTTTTGTGAGTGAAAGGGTTAATTTATTTTCTTAACATTTTCATGGATTAAAAATTTTCAATGGTATTAAAATTTATATTAACACATTTCAAAACACTTGAAATGAAAAATTAATAAAAGAATTGAAAATGAAAAAAAAATTGAAAAATAATCAATATTTGAAAATCTTAAGCTACAAACTCATAAGATATAAAGGATGCTTCCCCCATAATTAAATGATGCAGTTTCCTCAAATAATTCTCATAAATTTAGTAGTAAAATTATATTTTAATGGGATTCTAATAATAAAGTGTTATATAATGGTATGACCTTTTGGTTTTATTGATAAACCGGTTGGAGGAGTGTGAGATCCTCCACTAGGGCTTAAGTCAGATATCCATAGTATTTATCCATCTTATGCACATTAATAGTAAATGGGTTCTTTTATTGTTATTTAAAAACATTCACATCACTACAAGGATATATGTATATATATATATATGAGTGGAAATAAATGGACCTTCCCATATTGAATGATTTTTACTTAGAATCTGCATCAGTTTGGAGTTGTAAAGAAACACTTTTTCCACTAGATGAAAGTCCTTTTATTGAATTAATTTTTCATGATCCATCCTATTTCTCTCATTGTAAATTATAGATTTTATAAAATAATCTCTTCAAATTTAATCAAGAACCTGAATTCATAGTTTACTTTCTATCCAAGCAATGTCTATATTTAGATTCATCTCTCCAACCGCCCAGTAGGCCTTGTGCTCAATCTTGATAGGAGGGAGAAATCTCTTTAAATAAACTAGTCTAAATGGAATTATTAAAATGAGTGATTTTTAAGGAATCATATAATCCCATAAGGTGTCTTCTAACCTTTTACTCTAATATATCCTATTTGGATTTATAGTTTTTTCTAGGATTTCCTTAATATATATATTTGAATCTTCATATTATCCATTAGTTTGTAGATGGTAGGGTGTGGATTACTTTTGGTTCACTCTATAATTCCTTATAAAATATTACAAAATCGTGTTTAATAAATGGGTTAATTGATCATAGATAATCTCTCATATCACTTCTAACCTATAAAAAATATTATCCTTTTAAAAACCACAAACATAATTAGAATCATCAGTTTTTGTGGATTTAACTTCCACCGATATTGATACATAATCAACTAACAATATTAAATAAGTGTTCCCAAAAACATATGAAAAGTATTTATGAATTTTATTCCCCATGAATCTAATACTTCATAAAAACTTGTGGTTTTTCAGGCATCTCATATATTTTTACTATGTTTCCTGTAAACTAAAAAATCTCACAAAATTTTAAAAATTCAAATGAATCATAAAAAAAGGATAATAAATTAATGATTCAAAGAAGTTATTAGTAGAAATTTTAGGTACAAAGTTACCTATAGGACCTAAAGTATGTAAAAATTCAAGGAGATATTGTATTGCAGTTCCAGGTAGGCATCTAGTTATCATTTTTTCATTATAGAATTTCTATAGGTGTCGATCTTCCAAAATATAAAATCTTGATTTAGATTTGAGTCTAGAAACTTTTTGGGATTTTATGTGAGTTGGTAAAAGATAATTTATAAGAAATATAACCATATCAGTATACCAAGGTACCTCCTCCTCCACAAAATATAGTTTCTCTCCTGCAATTAAGTTATCCATCATATCTTGGTTGGGAATTTCCGCTTCAATAATTGGGGGAATTCTTCTTAGGTGATCTAAAACTTGGTTCTTAGATATTTTATTTTCATTGATTTCAAATTTAAAATCCTAAAGTAGTAGTATACATGTCACAAGAATATTCATTCCTTTTATCTTATTTATCATGTATCTAAGAGATACATAATTAGAAAACATAGTGACTTTAGTTCTGAAAAATGTGATCTAAATTTATCCAAAAAACTATTAAGAGTAATTTTTCAGTAATTGTGTAGTGTTTTTAGGAATTATACAATGTTATGTAATAATATGTAATGACTTGAGGTCTCTCTTAAATCCTTTGGGATAGCACTACTCTATTACATCACAAAACATTTCAGAAGGGTGCTCCCAGTTTAGTGGAGATATAACTAGTGGTTTGATCAATATATTATTTAACACATCACAATATTTCCTAAAAGTATTATTAGAAATTAATTCAAAATATTTCTAAATTAACCAAGACAAGGGAAGAGAACCCTTTCTGAAGTCTTTGATAAACCTCTTATAAATTGATACATGTACTAGGAAATATCTAACATTATTCACACAAGTTATATATGGAAATTAATTTTTCACTTAAATTTTATATTTATTCACCTAAATTAATATTTTTCAATAACATACCAAATCAATTTTCCTATTCACACTTTTAAATAACACTTTTTAAAATTTAAAACAAGGTTCATTTCAAATGAAAGTTTTTAAAACTTTACCCAAATATGTTTAAGTAGTGATCAAATGAGTCTCAAAAAATAGTGAAGTAATCTGAATAATACTTCCATTAAATCCTAAAAATGATAATAAATTATACTTAACAAGTATATTTGGAATGTTATTATTGAATGGCACAATCCAAATGGTATACTTTTGTATGAAAAGGTACAATATGGACATGTGAAAGTTTTTTTCTCCTAATTTTCAAGTGCAATGGGCACTTAAAAGTGTCCTAAAATCTATATAAGAATAAATAATTAGTTCTTACTGATAATAATTCTAAGTTTTAGTTAATAAAGTTTATAGGAAAATGATGATTTCTAGTGACTTGATTTTACATTCAATAATATATGTACACTCTCCCCCAATTAAATATTATAACAGAGATCAATTAAATTTATTCATTACTTACAAGGGTTAGTCCTATTTTTTAGGAACTTTATGAATGGGATGAACTATTATGATTTATAGATTGAGTATAGTATTCCTACCTCTAACAAATTCCCATTATCTCTTTTGACCACCTCCATCATGGTCAGATTCAACCATTTTTTGGGCTTAATAAAAGGGTTGGAATTCTATTTTAGAAAAATTATATGCATAATAATTGTGGGATTTATTCCAATAATATCAACTAAGTTCTAGCCTATTTCATCCACAATTTCCCATAAAATTTCATTGAGTTTTCTTTCACTTTATTTGAGGAATGGTTTCTATAATTTATCATTCACTGATTTTCCTCATTTATTAAGTACACATATTTAAGTTCATTTCTTAGAGGTTTATTTTCCATATTATGGGGTTTTATAAATATGACATGATAAATGGACTTATTACCGTAAAATATTAAATTACCTATCCATAAGATGGAAAAACAACTTCTTTATCGTGAAAAATAGGCAAATGCGTCAAATAATTTAAGTGTTATCTCTTCTTCCAAATTGTAAATATATTTCTTATATTTCATTACATCCTCATTCTATATAAAATTTTAAATTATTAATTGCTTTCCTAAGGATCAAAATTCATATAACATTCCTAGATCTTCACTAGGCTCTTCCACCTCCATGTGTGACATTGTAAGAGGTTCTTGATCCTCAAGAGGGTACTTAATAGAATAAAAAAATGATAAAGTGAATTGTATTATTTCTACAATAAATGGGGATAGTTCCCTCATATATTCTGATGATTATATTTTTTTTCTTTAATAAATGTATACCAATAATAATTGTTGATTATTATGGGTTTATATAATACTCTATGTTCAGAACATAAAAGATAAATAGAAAGATCGTATTTTTTAGTTTGAATATAACATCTTCTAAGACACCTAATAAAAAAGAAATGGATATATTTTCAAGATTTACTACCACTCTTTTAGGCTTAAATTATCCCATTAGTAAATAAGTAGTGATATAGAGATGTATTAAATTTATGGATTAACCAAAATCACACAAAGCATCTGAAAATATCAAATAATGGACTATGTAAGGGATATAAATGGTCCCCAAATATTGAAATCTTGTGCAAAACTATGGTGTGATAAGGGATAAAAAACTTCTTTCAAATTTTATCATCTCATTACCTTGAATTAACCAAATCATGGTGTATAGTTCCTTAACAAAAATAACATACTTTTTTAATATACTTGAGAGCTTCAAGGAGGGTAATGTTGATCTCAAAATTCTAGAAAGTTTCTAGAATTTACCTTTCAAGTTATTACTCTTGTATATTTCTATACAATATCATTATTTAGGGTAATGGGTGTGGCTTATCCTTCTTCTCCCTTTGATTATTTTGTAAGGGTGTCTTGGATCTCTTTTTATCTCTTTGATACCACTCTTTGCCTATTTTAGTTTTCTCACCCCTGATCCAGTTATTAGGGTTTAGTCTATATTTTTCAAACTCAATTTCATTAATTTTGAATTTATTTTATTCAATATTGGGTTTTTTTATAGTGAATTTATTTTCCATTTATGGGGGTCATTATTCTCACAGTTCCCTTCATATTGGAGACTGGTTGAACTAACCATTTTCTTAGGTTCTTGGATAAGATTTTCCAAATACTCAAAAGTTTATTTTTAAACTCCTTTACCGTGTTCCATAAATCCTCAACTTCGAACCATTTTTTATTGTAATGGTACATTCACACTAATTTAGGGTTACTAAAAGGCCATTTTTTATAATGATAGGTTTTGAGAAAAAAAAATCTAATGTGTAGCTTGTATGGTTGTTATAAAGGTGGTTTATGTTGGTATTGTTGTTGGTAAAGTGGATATTTATTAAACTAGTTTTGATAAGGTGGTCTAGCCTAGTTATACTAATTACCAAATCTATATTGAATTTGGGAATTGTCTCTCCATACCTAAAAATGTTGTTAATATTTTCAGTGTTGGTTTGATATTTCCCAACATTCTATTTCATTCACCTTAAAAAACTGAATTATATAATGATTAGGAGATAAACATAGTCTAAAGATCTTTACAGGTAACTATTATTCATCGTATTTTTTAGGGTTATTTTTCTAACAAAATTTTTTATCTCTTAAATCTTGGAATCTAGTAATGGTTATTTATCAAAAGTTATACCTTATACATGAATCCAGTAAAAGTACCTCTTAAACCAAATTCTTGAGAATTTTTTGTTATCTTCTCAATGATCTCATTGGCCTCAATTAGTGAATTTTCAATTATAAATCCTCCTGATGATGAATCTAGCATGTTTTTACTATATAATATAACCTAAAAAAATTGATAAGTAAATGATGTTATTCTAAGGGTTTATGGGAGTAGCTGGCACATAATTTCTTAAACTGTTCACGGTACTCATAGAGACACTCTCTGGAATATTTTCTGATGAAATATATCTCTTTTTCTATTTTTTCCCCTTCAGGGGATAGGAAATATTTTTTTTGACAACTTCTTTAAAGATCATTCGAATAACATGCCTCCCATAGATATATACTATATATAAACTCCTTTAGTTCTCCTTATAATGATAATGGGAAAGATCTCAATTTCACTTTCTACTCCTCCACTCCTCTTGGATTAAATGTTGAGAAGACCATGTTAAACTTCATTATGTTCATATTAGGATATTATCTTAAAAGGACCTTAAATTTATGTAGTAGTTGGATTAAACCAGTTTTTAATTAAAATATATTTTTAAAATAAGCCTGGAAATTTGGTTATTTTGTTTGATGAAATGAGGATCAAAAAATCCTTCAATGTTTGGTTGGGGTTTCCTTCCATGGTGGCAGGATCATAGTGATAAATTGAAGTATCATTGGAGTACGTAAAGTTAAATTCATAAAATTTATTTTTTATATTTAAATTTATTTGTTTTTTTTTGTAATTTTATCTTTATTATAGGTTCAAGAGAGAATTTTTGTTCAGTCCTAGACTGGTTTTTTCATACAATAAGTTAGTAACTAAGGAACTTACTCCCCTAAAATACTAAAAATATTTTTTAATAACTATTATTAATGTTAAAAAAAGAAAATTAATTAATAGGTTAAATGTAGTGCTTCAAAAAACTGGGGTTATCTCTAGAATAGGGTTCTCAAAAATTGTTTTCACTTTTGGTTATAAAAAGTGAATTTTAGATTTTTGACTATGAAATTAAAGTAAAATAAATGAATTAAAGTGTTTTATATCAAGATGATGAGATGAAATTGGGAATGTGTTGTCTATACAATTATAATTCTATAATATTTTTTAAGTGATTTACTCAACTTCTTATTAACTAATGAATGAGTGGTTCCAAAAACACTTCTCCACTCACCTTTGGAAGAATGGATATGGTAAATATAATCTAAATAGATATATATTCTTGTTATATACTCCTTCAAAGTTTATGAAATGGTATCAATGAAACATTAGAGTAAATAACTCCTAAATTACTTATATAATCCCTGATTAGGCGTTTTTCTATCCAAGAAATATGAAAGTGTCACATTGACTTTACACATGTTCCAAAAATCACAATTATCTTCACCACTTCTACAATTCTATTCTATAGTATAAAGGATAGACTAATATGAGGGAGATGAAACATCATTGAATAAGGAATCATATAAGGATATATTAAAATTCAAATAAAATTTCATTCAAAATATTAAACTACCACTGCACTCTAAAATAAATTAAAGAATAAAACTATTTTTTCATTTAAGTTAAGAATTCAATCCTTAAAAATAAATCATTAAAATAATTACTCCTAACCGTTCTTGATCACTGATGTTTTTACCCCTTCATGTAGGGGATAACTATTTTGAGAAGGAATAAAAATAAGGTTGTATAGAAAAGTTGTATGTAGACAATAATAAAATAATGGAAAGTAGTCATAATAATAGATGAGTGAAATAAACCTTCCAGTATTTTATTATTATTTATATCATCTTAACATTCATATATGTTATCTAAAAAATCCACCTTATATCCTAGCTTCTTGAATTTTTAAATTGATTCTTCTTCTTCTCAATATCCTTTGCGGGACATGATCCATTCCCCCTCAAAATCTAGTGCTTCACTTATATTGGGGTTGACTGGTTTTCTCATCATATATGATGAGTAATATTATTCAAAAAATATACATGTATACCTTTTTCCAATTTTCATGAAGGATGATGTGGCACCACAAAGCTCCGGTTTGAATTGCAATTGAACCTTATAATCTTTCCTTGAAACACCCTTCACTTGTAATTCTCAAAACGTCATAAACCCTCGAGAGCCTACTGGGGAACCATACAAAGTTTCATACTAAACCCTACAATATAGGGTTGTGTCCTTAAAAGGTTAAATTTAGGGTTCATGGGAACTATATAAAGTCATTTTACCCTTATGAGGCATCCAGAATCTCATTTTCCATAATGTGTTGAACCTTATAATGTGTGTGGTCATCCTTATGTGAACTAAGAATCGTGCTTATCTAGCCGCAAATTGATGCCCACACAAAATATATTCATCTATATGAAAAAATATATGATATTTATAGAATAATAAGATAATCCTTACAAATTCAATTCTTTTTTTCTTTTTTATTATTCTTCCCTCAATCATCCTTATGAAGTGTTGAAATAATTATTAATCAAATGAAAATCCACCCTATAGACACTGGATTAATTTTAAAATTATTTAATTATGAGATGAAAATAAAATATTTTACCATTTAAAAAAGAAATATAATGAATAATAAATAGATATTCATTCATTTTACTCCAAAAATTAGGTAATTTAATCAAATTCACAATGTATCTATTCCAAACAACATTCAAATAATATTGTCAATATCAAATTTAATTATAATACTCCTAGGAACTCAAATAATTAATAAATATGTGGGAATAAAATTAATTGAATATTTATAAAATATAATTCATTTATTGACTCTATTAATATGTTAGGGAACATCTCTCTCATTTTATGAGTTAACTCATCCATTTTCACTTCTCGATTTGACCTCATTTTTCTAAAATAGAATAATTATATATAACCCATATAATTAAATGATTTTTGGAATAGAAACACTTAACAATTTTAGTAACATAAAAAATGGTTATGTAGTATAAACCTTATGAAGAGGAATCCAATTCAACTAATCAATCATGAATTCATTGATGAATAAAAATTTTGAAGTCAAAAATGTATAGTATTTAATAGAGAGAAGTGGTTTTTCTCCATCCAATGGAGGTTAAAATAAATTAATTTATTAAAAACTCATAGAAGGAAAAAATTAACACTATATTAGTTAATGAATTTAGTACATGTCCATAACTCTAATGGAATTAACCATAGATTCACTGAACCAACAAACATTCGATGTCTTAGTTTTTCAGTGTTTCATCCCCTTTGATAGCCACAAGAACACTAGTGGCCTACCATTAGGATTATAGTTTCTTCTATTTAGAACTATTGAGTTACATAGTGAGGCCTAAGGTTTTGAATAAATATATTAAATCCCTTTCATATTTTAGTTACATGGAATATATTCTATTTTATGATATGTTTGTATATCGTAGAGTAAAACATGCATATATTCAAGGCATATTGTATTCCATAGTGATGGGATTATCTTAAATACATGATATATGATATCATTATAATTAAAACTGAGTGTTAATGAGTTAACACTTTAATATCAACCATGTTATCTATCATTAAAAAAATAGAGATTCAACATTGTATTTATATGATAAATTTATCTAGATGATGTATTTTAAGAGGTTATAGCCACATGAATTTAATCAAGAAATGTGTAACAAAAGAGTAATTTCATGGGGATCAATTAATGTCTTAAAGATCTTATATTATGGTTTTAGTCCATGGAAATGGTGTGTGTGAATTGGTGAATGTTCCTAGATGAACTGCATCCTTCCTTCATGAAAGTTTTCTTCCTCCTATTCTCTTTACTTCAAGAGGTCCTAGCTTGCTATAAGTATAAACAAGGATCCCACTCATACGATGGGTGATTAATCTTGACCATAGACTACACCATGGACTAGAGAGATTTATGGGTGACCTTGACTAATATTCACCAACCACTATTGATGAATATGGGGCTTTAGTGATACAATGTAAGTCATATATTCTTTGTGATTCATCATTAATGTGGCTTGTTTTTGAGTTTATTTCATGGTGATATTTGATTATAGTTTATAAATTATTTTTTTATGCTTTAAAATTTTATATATTACTGAGAAAAATAATAGTGGTATCTAATAAATACCATGTGATTATATTCTTGAAATAATTATATAAATGAATATTAAAAAACGACAACAAAAAATGGTGTATTGGAACTTCATTATGGTATTGGTAATTTCATAAGGGTTGGATAGATTAATCTGATGTGGTCCTAGTGGTAAACTTGTATGGATCAATCCTATAAATCATATGGATTAATATCATAAAGGCCCTTATAGAACCAAATTATTTATACATTCATACCTATATCACTATATACAGACCAATATCATGTTGAGTTACTTTTACGTGTGATAGTTGTTGTGTCAGATAACAAGGTATTTATTCTTATGTAGTGGATATAATTTGTAGTTAATATGACTTATCACTAAGTCAATATCACTTAGATCTGCACCAAGTGAGATAAATGCTATATAGATTCCAGTCATTATCCAAAATTGTCATGTGTTACATAATGTTAATCCTAGCTAATGGTTTGAATATTTAGATAGATTCACACAATGATCATATTAATATTACATAGGCTATAAAGAGAACAATTTAATATCACATAGCATTCAAGTTTATTCCTACTCAGGATAGTGGATTAATCCTTCATAGATACCCTATATGAGAATAATCCCATTAACTCTTACAAAGAGCCTTGTTATCACAACTTACAGCTGACTTATATCATTAAAATGAAATGTTAAGAAAAAAATTCTCATTTTCAATTATGAATTTATTAATATAATTTATAAATTGTTTATAAATTATAAGAAAGTGAATTTTTTATGTTTATTAATTTATAAAGGTGTTCATATATTAGTTAATTATAAAAAATTATAATTAATTAATTAAAGATTATAAAACATTTAGTAAATATGTATCCATAAATATTAATTGTTAAAATTCAAATACATTTCAAATTATATGGAACACCTTATACATCAGAAAAGAAAATTTATTTAGAATGTATAAGGGTAATCTATAAATTTTTTCTAAATTAAAAAAATAAGGAAATAATATAAAACTATTTATATTTAAATTATGAATTATTCATAATTATTTATTTTAATTATTAAGATTAAGGACTTATTTAAGAAAGTATTTAGACCATATAAAATGGTTTTTGAAGATTGATTTGATCATTGTTTAAATAATGATAAATATGTGATATTTGGATTATGGAAAATATTTACATAATAAAAATGAAGTATAAATTGTTTATATCTCATATAATATCATACATTTATATTAAATTACATATAATATATAATATAAAAGAAATTGTTATTATAAAATTAACATAAAGTTTTTATTTTTAAAATAATGAAATATTGATGATGCATACTAAATTATTAAGTGTCAATTTTTCACATTATTTATGAATTGTTTACAAATGAGTATCACTTGTTTAATTTTTTTTTTAAAAATAAATTTTTTAATTTATTCCCTATATTATTTATAAATATAAATTAACTATATTATGAATATGTGTCATCTCTAGTTTAAATTAATTCTATATATTATCATACATTCATGCAATGGGTTACATGCTTGGTATGATAATGCATTTAATTTTATTCTACCTTGACATTGGAATGTATTTGGTTATGGAAATTAATTAAAAAATTTATTATTATTTTAACTTATTAGGAGCTAGATTTTTTTTTGATTTAAGATCTACCTTGAGTAAATTATCCCAATGTATAGTGAATTTGGTTCAGACTACTCACTAGCCTAAAGGATTATTCCTTATATTGAAAAGTGAGGGTTAAATATTTGTGTCTATAGGATTACTTATGTGGGGATTGGTGATTATAAATAATTATGAGCCTTTATAGGAAAGGGTTTCATGTATCTAATGCATGGGATTCATTTGTAATTGTATAATTATTGTTGGTTTTTGTAAGATCTAGACCTTTTCTAGAGCTGAATCATGCTCATTTCTTAGGTAATATTTTTCATTGTTTTGACTATATATTTTTTGGGTCATATCATTGGTGTGTATGGGGGAAATTTGGAAGTTCTTTAGGGTTTTTGGCTAGTGCGCATTTGGTGTACGGTTTTCCCAAATTGTGTGCCCTACCACATAAAACTATAAAAATTCATACAGAGAGGGAATGCATAGCTGGAATAATATTTTTCAAATCGTGTTCCCTTTTAGAAGTAACAATGCACCCCCATCCCTCAAGAAGAGGCACACGGTTTCGGTGCACAGTTTATAAAACCATGTGTGTGGGTTTAATTATTCATAAAATTGGTTTTAAAGTTCTCAATCCCCCCAAACATCACCCAAATTTGACCTAAAACAAACCTAACCTATTCCTATCATTTTTTGGGGATTCTGGACTAATTCATAGGGCTCTCAAACATCATTATTTATAAATTAAAGATCTACAGATAGATCTTCATCTCTCCCAGTAATATATTATCATCTTCTATGGTTTAATCCTTCTCTCCCATCATTCTATCATCCTTTAATGGGATTTTTTCCTTTATCGGTAATGGATCTAGATCTTTGTTTTTATTGATCTAATTTCATTGATCATGTATCTAGTTTTTAGATCTAGATCTCATTATGCATCATAATTTTGGTTGTTCTGATTCAATTGAGGATTTCCTTAAGAAATAATTCTTTGTCAATCTTGAGGTGGGTGGTCTAAACTCAATTCCCATAGTCTTGAATTCCAATTACGTGAATGTGTTGTGAAATTTTAATTGGAATATTTTACAATTTAATATTTAATTGAAAAAATTAATTGATTAATTAATTTATGAGATAATGGAATTGATTAATTTATTTTCCATGCGATTACAAAATGAGTTGAATATGGGAAAATTGAATTTTGGTAATTACGACTATGAAATATATGGAATTGGATTACTTAATTGGTTAATTAATTAACAAAATGAGGTGATTATGGAATTGATGGGATATTGGAATTGTAAAATGTGGTAGTTATAGTGATATGGAATTTATTGAATAATAGGACTTATAGGATTTTTAGATTTACTAAAAAGGTGTTAATTTTTTATATGATGAAATATTGACAAATGGATTAATGGTGAATTTTTCATATTACTTACATGTAATTAAATTGATGAACTTTTTATAAGTTTATAATTGTATATCGTGATGTGATTTATTGATAAGAGTGTTAATGTTGATTAACATTGTTAAATGTGATGTGTGTGATTTATTGTGATTTATTGAAAAACAGGTTGCGGGACATGAACTAATGCCTCAAATACCCATGGAGTACTACACATGGAATTCTAGAACCAAATTAATTCATGAGATAATTAATGTTGTATGCAAACTAATGCTTCAAAATCCCACTTTTTTGATGCATGTGATAATGAGTGTGGGACACATAATGATGCTTCAAAATCCCACTTTTGTGATGGATATGATAAGTATTGTAGGACACATAGTGATTCTTCAAAATAAAACTTGTGTTATTTATTGATAAATATTTTTTGGGGCATGTAATGATGCCTAAAAAAGCCTTGGGGTCATAGTCATGGTGTTCTAGGACCAAATTTTTGGCATTGTATGATAGTTCCAATTAACCCAGATAAAAATTTGAAATTAAAAGGATAATTAAATACCATGTGATAATGAATTGTGAATCCCCATGTGATATGGTTAGGAATATATAATGGGATGAAGTAGGTATTAAGGGATCGGTTTTCATTGGGAACCCGAGGTTTTATGTAGAAAAATAATGAATAATTGAATATATGTAAATTGTTTAATTTATTACTTGTGTATTATTTTTATACAACTTCATAAATTGTTATTGACTGGATATTGTTTTAGACATTGTTGGTGGTGGCCTAATGAGTTTTAATAACACCCTACTTAATAAACCTAATTAGTACCTAAAATGGACGTCATGGTTTTAGGACAAGATAAGGGAAAGAGAAATATATTTGAGAGCTAAGTTGGGATGGAGCAGGGATAAGAGAACCAGACTTGGTATCGGGACCCTCTTGGGAGTTTTTAGTGTCTTATTTTTGGGTTTTATATTTGACACTTAACATGTATTTTTTCATGACATATCTACTACATTAGTTTTGAATATATTATTCTTCTTTTGGTCCATCATGTGTTACTAGTCTGTTTTGGTTATAGAATTATTCTAGTCATTGGTTATTGTTAATCGATTATTTCTTGTTTATTTCCAGTGTTGATATACTTTGATAAAGAGGGAATAGTTTCCCTATATTGATATATTAAACCATCACTGATAGTTTTCATCCTCTAAAATAAAATGAGGGTTTCTTAAGGTCATGTAAGCGACTGACTCGAGGCACCGATGTGTGGAACCCAGGTCGGGATGTTAAAAAGTGGTATTAGAGTGGTTTTCTATTCTTTTCATTTTTCTTACTGTTTGGGAAAGGTAGATAAGAGACTATGAAGAGTCGGTCCTTCAACATGAACTCATTTATGGGAGTAGATAACCCATGTATGGGAGAGAACCCAAGTACCAAGGGTGGGAATTGTTGTTATTGATGTGTGTTGTTATTTTTGAATGTAATTTAACCCCAAGTGATGCACTTTTTTGTGTGATGTGATTATTGTTTAATAGATTTTTTTATATTTGAATCGTGGTCTACTTTTTCCTAAGATTTGGGAAATGCATGAATTATTCAAGGAACATAGTAATTATTGTGACATGCATCATTTTAGGTATGCATGGGAAAAATAGGTTTTAGGATGAGTAGTTTATGAAAAAC
Organism: Viscum album; assembly: GCA_963277665.1. Lineage (NCBI taxonomy): Eukaryota > Viridiplantae > Streptophyta > Magnoliopsida > Santalales > Viscaceae > Viscum > Viscum album. The sequence goes on along the minus strand of CAUJRU010000305.1, from coordinate 553,266 downwards.
TTCTTTTCTTTCTTGTGGAAATTTTAAATGAAAAAGTTTCCTAATGTGAAATTGAAAATTGTGAATGATTAAAATTGTGGCTAAATGGGTTTCTAATCAGAAACATGAATAATTATAATGTGTTTACCCTTTTTTAACCAGGACCAAGATGTAGTATGTTTAATGGTATGATGGCACCTCAATTTTGACCATGTGGATGAAAATGGGGGGATGAGTTGTCATGTATATTTTTTAATCTCCAAAATTGTGTTAATGTTTTGAATATTTTCAAATACATGTGTTAGTAATTGTAGATATATTTCTCTATGATGATATTTTTTTGGTAGGATTACAAGTAGATATGGATGGAAATGGTCCTCCAGTAGTGTAACCTAAGGCACTAGTAGTGCTGAGTGAAGGAGATCGAGATCAATTCTGTTGGAACTTTTCTTGCTTCATGTTGTTCATAGGGAGAGACTTTGAGTGGTTTGTGAAGAGTATTTATGACCTAACATATAATTTTCAGTTTCAACACCCTCAGAAATTTACCATAGAGGGTGGACCTGTGACAGATGAGTTTTGGGTTGAGTCTACCTAGATTATTCTTGTCCACTTTGAGACTCCTATTGAGAAAAGAATCAAACATTCTACTTATATGATAGGTTTTAAAGTTAATTGTATTTGGGATATCTAGAATTGGGATAGAAATATCAATAATATTGAGTGTAATAACATTTAGGATATGTTCTTGGAACACTTTTATCTAGATACACTGATACAAGAGAGGAATATGAGTTCATGAGGTTGACTTATGGGAGCATGTTTGTGATGGACTATACTAGATGCTTCATAGATTTTCATTTATCTTATCTAGAATTGGTAGGAGGTGATGTGACTATGGATAAATGGTTTCATGATGGGAATGAATGTGAGATTAAGTACCAAGTGAATATCTTCTAGATAAAAAAAATTCTGAAGTGGTGAATTAGGCTCTCATTTATAAGGGAAACCTAAAAGAGGCTTCTAGTGGAGGATGGTGGTTTCTGCTAGCCAGTCAGGAGGCATATATTCAAAAATAAGAAAGTGTATATATATTAGTTATGGGTAGGGTGATAGAAAGAAGAGTGTTCAGGGGGAGGGGCAGTCACACAGGTTCTTACCAAAGTGACTTTCCACTAGTACATTAGTCTGGGTTACATTCATAGACATTGTTCCCAAAAACTGGTAGATTTCAAATCCTGCAAAAGGATGGGAAATCTACAGAGGTTCTGTAGGAACCCATGATAGATGGTTAATTATGGAGTAGCTAATTTGAATCATCATATGGTAATTGGGTATTCTACACCATACCATTCTGGAGGTTATAGTTCTACTAGTCAGGGTGGTCAAGGTAATGGATGTTTTACATCTAGGAAAAAGTGACCATATCAGTAGAGTGGTGAATATCAGAGGATTCAGGGTGAAACATGAGGAATATGGGTTGAAAAATGTCATGAAATTAACCATACACTTGTGCATATAGAGGATTGACCATTGATTGTTATAGGTACTATTCTTGTAACTTCTACACTTTCTAGTGCCTTATTCGAAACTGGTACCTCTCATTCCATTATATCTTCTCAACATGTGAATGGTTTAATCCTGGTAGTATATTTTTTTAGTGGGGATATGATGTTAGATACACCCATGGTAGTATGTTGAAGATATATCTATCCATTTTAGGGTTGTTCTCTTGAGGTTTGGGAGTTTTGTTTCCTTTGGGATCTTTACAACTTTGGCATGTCAGGATTTCACATAATTATGGGTATGGACTAGTTAGTTTCTTACCAATACCACATATATTTTTACCATAGGAGATAATAATTTATGTTTCCTAAGAGTGAAAATTATTGACCATGGATAATGGGATATCCATGTGATCCTTTTAGTGCCAGTTCACTAGAAACTAGGGGAGCTCGCCACCTAGGTTTCAAGTTTGTTGCTGGATTAAAAAGGTTTAAGGAATGATGTCTTTCCACCCATAGTAGACAGGTTCCAGGAAATGTTTCTTGGGGAGTTCATAGGGCTTCAACTTGAGAGATATTTTTAATTTAAAATTGAGCTCATTCCTAGAGTTGATTCAGTTTCTATTCTTCCATACATAATTGAACCAATATAGCTTTAAGATCCCAAGACTCAGCTATAAGAGTTGATGGATAATGGGTTTATTAGTCTGATTACTTTTCCTTGAGATTCTCTAGTCTTGTTTTCAAATATGGTTGATAGTACCTTTCACCTCTGGGTTGATTACCAGAAGTTGTCCTAGATAACTATGAAAAACTGGTATCCTATTTCACATTTTGACGATCTATTTGACAAGTTGAGAGAATCTTGTGTTTTCTCCAACATTAACTTGAGATAAGGGTATTATCAGTTGAGAGTCTGGCCTTCTAATATACCTTGGACCATTTCTAGAAGCAAGTATGGAACTTATGAGTTCATTGTAATTCCATTTGTTCTAGTGAAGAAACTTATGGCCTTGATGAACAGAATTTTCCACCCATACATGGATCAAGTTTTGGTTGTGTTTTTGGATGAAATCTTAGTGTACTATAAGACTTTTGATGATGATTCCCAACATATTTAAATCATCCTGAGTACACTAATATTAAATTGGGTATATTAAAATCTAACTATGTTTCATGTATGGATTGATCTTGTATAGTTATTGTGTCACATTATTTTGGTTGAAGGTGTGTCAGTAAACACAGAGAAGGTGCAGGAAGTGGTTTCTTTAGAGTATCCCAAGAATTTATTTGATATTCAAAATTTTCTAGTATTATAGGGTTATTATTGGAGGTTAATCCATAAATTTTCCTCTTTATTAGAACCACTTTCATGCTTAACCAAGAAGGGAATCAAGTTTGAATGGTCTAAATGGTGTGAGAATGTTTTCCATGAGCTAAATAATAGTTTGACTACTACCCCGATATTGACCATAACTGAGTCAGGTGAGGATTATAAATTTTTCTGTGAAACTTCTAGGATTGGTCATGAAATAGTGTTGATGTAGGGAGATGAAGGTGTAGTATATGGGTCACAGTAGTTGATGCCACAAGAATGGAGTTACCCTATGCACGTCGTTGAGTTAGTTGCAGTTGTTTATGCATTGATGTGTTGGTGGAATTATCTCTTGGGTGAAAAGTTTATTGTGTATACTAATCTTAAGATCTTAAATTATATCATCTACCAAGGATAATTAAATCTTCAATAGCATAGGTGGGATGGTTTTATGCAGTCATTTGATTATGAGCTAGCATATACACCTAGGAAGGTAAATAGTGTTGTTGAAGCTCTAAGAAGGAAAACTCAGACTCAAAGAGTTCAAGAGTCTAGTTCTGAGTGGAAGATGATGACTTTACTAGATGAGATCCATATTGTGTCTTAGGCGGGTCATGAGCTAATGAATTTCCAATCAGTTTTAGTAGATTCTATACTTTTGACCCAGATCAGGGAGAGGCAGCATCAACATCTAGAATGTTTGGCCTTAAGTGAAGCCTTGAAGGTTGGGATTTAACTTACAATTAGACTATATATAAGGATGATATTATCTATGTATGGGGTCGTTTATTTTTGTCTATGAGTATGTGGGAGGAGATGATGTGTGAGTTTTATGCCTTGAAGTAAGTGATGCATCTAGGTTTTACCAAAATGTACCATGACCTACATCAACATTATTGGTGGTCGGGCATGAAAAAGGAAATTTCAGGGTTCGTGAAATGATTCTACACCTGTAAACAAGTGAAGGTCGAGCATCAATGACTTGGTGGTTTACTACATCCATTTCTCATTCTAGAATGTATGTGGCATGATGTTAACATGAAATTTGTGGTAGATATCCTGAGGATGCGTTGGAAGAATGATGTTATTTGGTTTATTGTAGACCATTTGACAAAGGTATCACATTTATTTTCTATACCGGATACTTTATTAGTAAATTATTTGGGAGATATTTACATTAATGACATAGTTTGTTCACATAGGGTTCCATGGTGTATAGTTTTTGACTGTGACTCGTGTTTTAATTTTCACTTATGGTAGGTTTTTCATAAGGCACTTTATACATAGGTTTTACTAATTATGGAATTTAAACCATAGATAGATGGGAATTCATAACATAATATACATGTTTTTGAAGTTATCCTTCGGGCGTGTCTTCTTGACTTTGGTGGTTCTTGGGAGAATAAAAAATAAATTTTGGAGTAATAATATTACATAAGTTATCAAGAATCTATTCATATGGAACCATATGAGGCACTTTATGGTAGGTCCTGAATATCACCTCTATGTTGGATGGAGGCAGGTGTGTCAGAGATATTGAGACCAAGTCTCGTACAGCAGATATCAGAGCAGGTTCAGTTAATTTGGAAGTGTATTGCTACAGATCAGAGTAGACAGAATTTGTATGTTGGTAGACTTTCAAGACCCCTATAGGTTACATAGGGTGATCGTGTTTTTCTTCATGTGTCTCCTAGATTGGTTCGCTATAGGATTTGGAGACATAGAAAGTTGTCACCCATGTTTTTTTGTCCGATTGAAGTTATGGAGAGAATCAGGATGATGGAGTACCAATTGGATCTTTCATAGATTTATAGTTCTATGAATGAAATTTTTCCTATGTCATAGATTTTTCAATACCACCTTGTCACTTCTCATATGATATATGTGGTTGATGATGAGCTACAGAATAATGTATCCTTTAAGGAGAATATGATGTGTGTTTTGTATCATAGTGAGAAAGTGTTGTGGGGAAAGGCCATGCCAATGGTTTGGTATTTTGGAAACATGGATGGGATCAAGAGAATGTATGGGAGAGAGAATCGAATATGGGGTCTCAATGGACCAATATTTTCACCACATTATCTTACAGATACATGGGATTAAAGCTCAAGGATGAGCTATTATAAGGAGGGGAGATTAAAATATGATGACCTTTTGTGGAGCTGACTCATGATCAATTTTTAGGTACTATTTTTCTTTGTTTTAATTATATCTTTTTTGGGTTTTATCTTGGGTTTTTTGGATGAAATATGGACGTTTTTGGAGGGGTTTTGGGAAATTCATGGTTGGCGCACAGTTTTATCAAATCGTACACCCTACCCCAACAAACTGTGCAATGCCAGATATAGATGGATTTCATGGTTGGCACAAGTTTTGTCAAATCATATTTCATTTTATGAGTAACCATTCACCCCCACCACCCACCTATAATATTCTTTTGGTTTAGCCTCATGGTTTTAAAAACCATGCTCCCCTACCTAGGAAACCGTGTGTGTGAGTTTAATTATTCCGAAAATTGATTTTAAAATTCCTGAACCCCCTATAATTCATCCAAAGTCAGCCTTACTCAACCCTAACCAATTCCTATAATTGTTTAGGATTTTGAACGAATTCATAAAGCTCTCAAATAGAATTCATGATGAATTGAAGATCCATTAACGAATATACATCTCTCCGGGTAAGAGATTACCATCTCGTATGGTTTCCTCTATCTCTCCCATCTTTCTCTCATACATTGAAGGGATGTTTTCCTCCATTTTTGACAGATTGGGATCTAGGTTTTGATAGATCTGATCTATTTGGACTTGGATCTAGGTTTTATATAAAGATCTTGTTCTTTATCATAATCTTGGTGGTTCATCTTCAATTGAAGATTTTGGTTGGTGAGATTTTATCTTCAATAATGAGGTAGGTGGTATAAATTCAATTCTCATAGTCTTTAATTCCAATTGCATGTATGTGTTTTGAAATTTCAATTGGCATGTTTGAAAATTGAATCCTAAATTGAATAAATTATTTGATTAATTAATTTATGGTATCAAGAAATTGATTAATTCATTTTCCATGTGATTACAAAATGAGTTGAATATGGGAAAATTGAATTTTGGAAATTTTCATTATGAAATTTGTGGAACTAGATTAATTAATTAGTTAATTAATTAATATAATGAGGTGATTATAGAATTAATGGGATATTAGGATTCTGAAATGGGGTAATTATTGAGATGTGTAATTGATTGAATAATGGGAATTAAGTTTTTTGGGGATTAACCAGAGAGTGTTTACTTTTTTATATAACTAAATATTGATAAATGGATTAATGGTGGTTTTTTCATATTATTTCCAAGTGATTAAAGGTTTGAACTTTTTATAAATTGATAATAGTGAATCATGATGTGATATATTGATATGAGGGTTAATGATAATTAATATTGGTAAATTTTATGTGTGATTGTTTTGTTATTGATTGATAAATTGTTTGTGGGACATGGATTGATCCTTCAAATACCAACGGGGTACTAGAAATGGTGTTCTAGAACCAAATCCATGGATTTGATAATTATTGTGGGAAATGAACTGAAGCTTCAAAAACCTACTTGTGTGATTCATGTTATAAGGAGTGTGGGACACATATTGATGCTTTAAAATCTCACTTTTGTGATGAATTTTCTAATGAGTATGGTACATGGACTACTACTTCAAAATACCACTTGTGTGATTGCTTGATAAAGAGGTTGTGCAACATGGAATGATGCTTCAAATACCCATGGGATCCTGGCCATGGAATTCTAGACCAAAAATGTTTCCATTTGATTATGGTTCTAATTAGTCATGATAAGAATTTGAAATTAAATGGATAATTAAAGACCATGCGATAGTGAATTGTGAATCCCTATGTCATATGGTTCAGACTCTTCCATGAACCGAAGCAGGTACTGAGGGATCAAGTTTCCTTAGGAATCCATAGGTTTATGTGGATAATAAATAATAATTTAATATATCTAAATTGTTTATTTATTTCTTGTATTTTATTCTTTATACAACTTCATACACTATTATTGACTGGATATTGTTTTATATGCCATTAGTAGTGGCTTACTGAGTTGTAATCTCACCCTATATGGATTTCCTAATTAGTGACTGAATAGACTTCATGATTTCAATATAGGATAAAGCTAAGAGCCATGTGTTAGATGGTTAAGTTGGGAGAGGGAATGGATGAGGGAACATGACTTGGTATTGAGACCCATATGGCAGTTGTTAGTGTCTTTATTTTGGGTTTTTCATTTGACACTTGAAAAATATTTTAGTATAACATATCTATGACTTTAGTTTTGGATATTTTATTTATGTTATCGATCATCATATGTTACTGGTCTGTTTTGTTTATGGAATTATTTTGGTTGTTGTTTATTTTCTATTGATTATTTATTATTTATTTTTGATGTTAACCTACTTGGATAAAGAGGGTATAGTCTCCCCATGTTGATATATTAGACACTCACTACTAGTCTAAAACATCTAGCATATGGGGAGGTACTTGATGTCATGTAACTGACTGGATTGAGGAACTAGTGTGTTGCACTCGGGTCGGGACGTTGCACTTTTTAATTTAGTCTAGTAACACAATCTATGAGTTGTTTAAATTTTTACAAATCAATATGTTTTAAACATGTTGTTTTGGTTAAAGGAATAGGAAATCACTAGAATCATGCATACTTGTAAAAAGAAAATAATGAGATAATATGGTGAGACTAACACTAAAAATTATTTCTCTTTTTCCAACGGGGGCATATATATTGGTAAAAGTGAATTTTTTTTGTTGGTAAAACATTTTACCAACATATATGTCCATGTCAGTAAACTATCAGTAAAAAATATGTCACTAATTTTTTTTCTGTAACAAATAAAATAGTTATGTTGCTATTATAATAACACCAACAGATAATATATATACTAATTAAAGTGATTAGCAACAATTTCTGGTGATAATATTTTCTGTTGGTAATAATATTACCAATATATAATATTTTTTATAAAACACATTTAAAAAAATTATTTCTAGTAAAATTTCACATTATATTTATTAATTTATCATATACAAAACATCTCTTTTAATTAATAAACTGAAGATGATTTTAATACATGTTCAAACATAAGAAAAAATTATTATATTAATAATAAAATTAATTAAAAAACCAATAAATACAACAATATTGGCCACTGAAAGCATGACTGATTGCCGCCTATAGAATGGTCAAGGTTCCAGTTCTCTGCTAATGTGTATAGCAGCACTTGGGTCAAATCCTCGGCGATGATACTTTTTAATAGTTGATTGTTTTTAGTTGATTTTATTTTGTTTGGGGGGGTTTGTTTGTAGAGATTATGAAATAATTTATGGATTGTGTTTGATTAAGATTGATTTAACAATTTGATAAATATTGGGGTGAGTTCATCAATAGGTAGTTAATATTGTGATATCCTTGAGTCTTTCTTTATATTGCATTAAATTAACACCCAAGTCACAAGTTGGCGTTGATTGGACTTCCTAAGTGTTAAGGCTTTAATCCAAGCATTAACTTAACTAGGATTCTGATCTCAATCTGTACATGATTGTGGTAGTGTATTTATGGTTCCAATAATCCATGGAATTCATACGTTAAACAAAATATGTCATTAAGCCATGACATGTTAAGTCCAACATACACAATGTCAATTCAAAGAATACTCATCGAGAAAAATCTCTCAATCGCTTAACATCCCTAAATTATAACTCACCCTAATGAGATATTTACTCATACATTGAAATGATTAGTAATCTGGTTATAATTATTATGATGATAAATTAAGAATATAAGAAAAATAAAGGGATAAGAAAAGAGTGGTGCGCCGAACACACACACAAATGATGATGATAATTAAAAATGAAATTTATATTGAATTAGAAAGAAAAATAAGGGAAGGGGATTCAACTGTATTTAAACTATTTTAAGAAAATAAATATTAAACTACAGAATGTGGATGAGAATAAGTGATATTGAAGAAGAAACTTTTATTAAAACTGAATTACAAAAAAAGACTTAAAATATTACAATAATGAAGAACACAAAAGTAAAAAAGAAACAAAGAGATGAGGAAGGGTATCTCAAGTGAAAACATGAGTATGGAAGGTCCTATCAAGCCCTTGGAAAGGCTTTTTTTATGAAAATATGTGCTTCTTTCTTCTTAAATGCCAACTCTTTTGAAGGAGAAGAGGGGGATGTATTTATAGCCCAAGGAAGTGGACTGTTTGCATTCCCATTCTGTCCCTCCACTTGCATCACCAATTTGTCTATTCATAAATCTGAATCTCAAGATAGCATCTTCTTAAAAGTTGTAGACAATAATTTTGTACGAATTCTCTAAAAATTTTGAGTCATTTGGACGTATGAATCCAAATTTATAGTGGTTTGATTAAACAAAGTTAAATTGTGCATTTCAATCCATACATTTTAGAAGGCCGAAATGTAAATGGGTTTATAAATAGGAATATGTCTTCAAATCTGAACACTTTATTAAACAAATTCGGCCGCCTATATCTCCTATTTTACACTGAAAAATCACAGCTTTATTTGATGATTACACCATAAGATATGTCATGAATAGTGTACGGATTTTAATTTTAGGTCAGAATGGTGGGATGGACTTCGAAGCATCATTTGGGCCCCTTTTATTTAGAGTTGGTCCTTGAAACATTTATCCAAGATGGATTGAATTGTTCCCCAACTTTTGGAGGAGAATTAAAGGATTTAGTCTTCTGGAGTGAGCCCAGTAATTCTATCTTCATGGATTATCTAGTTTCTTCACAAATTATTTGGGCCTTCTGTGTGGACAAAATAGCCCTCCAAATTGACGATTTGGCCAGAGGCTCCTTCTAATGAAATGTTGTAATTTGTGTAAGGAACCGTAAAAACAATAATCATGCAATTTGGATAATTAGGGTGAGATATATTATTAAAACATTAAACATACATGAATCTGGATGAATTCAAATAGTGCTCAAAAATTATAATTAATATTTAAACATTAATATTTCACACAAATTATGAAAATTTCATATAAAATCAGTAAAGGGGGTATATAATAAGTTATGAAAATATTAATAACACCAAATCCCTCCACACTTAGTCTTGTTCATGTCCTCGTGTGAAACAAATATAAAAACATGAAAATATCATTTTCACTCACCAACAAATATTAAAATTTTGTTTTCCCAAATTAGGGGAGGTTTAGACAATTTCACTCATCCATATTGAATTCCACCACATGTTGTTATAGAAAAAATATTCCAAAAACAATTCATTTTTTCATTCTCAAATTTAGAAATGGAAAATGGTGGCACACAAAACTTACTCCTCTCAAGATGATAAAATTAATTTATGGAGCTTCACTCATTCACCAACCAAAAGTAAAAATATTATATTTTGAAAGACCTATCAGCTTACATTCCTTATCCTAAAGTGAACATAAATCAAGAGGTATTTTTAAGGGGTTTTTCTGTGGCTATGGGACAGTGGGAATTTAATTTTTAAAAGAGAGAAGAAGATGGGTTAAACACCAACATGGGTAAAACAATGCACAATGTTTTTGAAATGAAACATGGAAGGAAATTAAAACAAATATTTACAAGGGAATGATTGTGTGAATAAATTCAAAAAGGAGGAAGAAAATTTTAAGGTGATGAGAAGATGAAATATTTACAAAACACAAAACTTCTCCTAATGACATAAGTGTTCTTTTTTTCTTTTTCCTTTCTTTATTTTTTTCATTTTTAGAAAGTTGAACTTGAAAAAAATCTAACACTCATATCCCAACCCATGATTGATCTCCTCAAGACACTAATTTTAATAGTTATAATAAGATCAAAGGTTTATGAAGAGTGAATTTTGACCTTCCCAAGACACAACCCATTTTCTTTTTGTTCTTTTTTTTTGATTTTTTTTTTTTGATTTTTTTTTTTTTTTGATTTTTTTTTGAACACTTGTCAACAACATTTACAAAATTACATAAATTAAAGTACATTAAATTCCCCAAAACTCACTGAATGAAAACCTCTACCCCCACACTAAAATGGATGATTTCCCTCAAGCATATGATAATTCGTTGAAAATCAATAAAAGGGCACCCAAAAATGAAATCCATTCCCCCCACCCTTAAAATTTAAAAAAAATATGCTATGAAAATCCATGTTGATATTGTGTGGGAAAAGGTATTGGGATTGTAATGTGGCTGTCAAAGAAAAAGTTTTCATAAGCTTGAAGGGGCTTTCAAAGGGAGGATTAATGTAAGGGAAAAGAGAGGCTGTTTTGTTATTGTAATTCTTATGTGGTTCAGAAAATACCTCTATCATATTAATGGACACCAAAGTAAGAAATTCTTCTATAAGGTCCACAAACTCAAGACTCGCGAATGGGGGTGAAAAACACACATTTTGAAAATATGTCCATAGGTATCCTTGGCATGAAATCAAATGTTGTTCCTCATGGGTGGGGAAAATCAGTTTCCAAATCAAAAATTGATCATTCAAAATTTGTTGTTTTTGACACAATATTATTTATCCAAATATATGATGAAAACACAATCTTTTTTAGATGAAACCATGTATTTTGACTCCCCAAAATGGTTGGAAAATTTTTCAAAACCAGTTGGTGAGTATGTATGACTCTTTTGATTTTTTTTAAATTTATTTATTTATTTATTTATTTAGTTTTTTTTAATACACACCCACACAAAATAGAAAGAGAAAAATAAAGGGTTTGATGATGAAAGTGGTAAACAAATTAAAGGGAGAGGAATAATAATAAAGAGGTAGAGAGAGAAGAGAGAGAGAGTTAAAGGGAAAGAGGTTCCCCCTGGTTTGGATTTGGTGGGTTGCCATCTCCATCTAGTGGTGGGTCGACTGCAAAAGTTGGGGATTCTATGGATGTTGATGTGGTTCCAGGATTGGGTGTCCTCTCATGGTGATGCTTTAACGGATGTCCATTAACTGTGATTGTCCTTTTTGAATAGGGGTATTGGACTTTCACTGCACCAAATGGGTAAACATTAGTAATAACAAAAGGACCTTCCCAACGAGAATTAATCTTACAAAGGTGAAGCTTAAATTGAGAATTAAAGAGAATTACCTTTTCACCTTCATGAAATAACTTTCTCAGGATGTGTTTATCATGGAGTACCTTATCCTTTTCTTTGTAAATATTGGAATTCTCATAGGAATCAAGTCAAATCTCCTTCATTTTAGCCAATTGCAACAATCTTTCTTCACCAAATTTTTCAAGATCAAAATTACAAGTTTTCACAGCCCAAAATTAATTGTTTTGGATTTCAACTATAAAATTACATGCTTTACCAAAAACTATCCTAATAGGATACATCCCAATCGGTGTTTTATATGCAGTTCGATAAGCCCAAATTGTGTCACCAAGTCTTTTAGGATAGTCTTTTATGGTGGGTTTTACAATTATCTCAAGAACTCTTTTCACTTCTCTATTAGAAAGTTCAGTCATGCCATTTTTTTGGGGGTGATATGTAGTTAAAGTTTTATGTACAACACCATTTTTTTTTCAAAAGAGATTTCATGGTTTTATTTCAAAAATGGGTTCCTAAGTCACATTTCAAGGAACTTGGTGTGCCAAATTAGTGGAAGATGTGTGTATTTAGGAACTCACAAACTATATGTGAATCATCCTTTCTAGTGGATTTGGGCTCGACCCACCTAGAAACATAATCAACTACAAGAAGGATGTATGAGAATCCATTGGAAGGGGGAAATGGTCTCATGAAATTGATGCCCCAAACATCAAAGATCTCACAGAATATTAAAGGATTTTGGGGCATTTCATTTATTATGGAAATTGTGCCAAACTTTTGGAAAGTGGGACATGATTGAAAGAACTCATGTGAGTCCTTGAATAGTGAAGTCCAGAAGAATCCAAAGTCTAGGACATTTCGGGAGGTCCTTTGTGTTCCAAAATGGCCACCACCAGGAATTAAGTGGAAAAAATTTAATATAGAAGAATGTTCATTGTCATCAACACATCTTCTAATTATCATGTCTTCCCCAGTTTTCCAAACTTTATTTTCTCCCAAAAATAGTATTTCGAATCACTTTTCAACTTCATTTCTTGTTATTTTGAAAAAAAAATCAGGAAAAACACCAAAAACTAGGTAATTTACAATTGGGGCATACCATGGTAACTTTGGAGTGAGGGATGAAAGGTGATCGGTGGTGAATTCAGGAGCATTGATTTCTGAATGAGAAGAATTAGAAATTCTACTCAGGTGATCAGCCACAGGGTTTTCTTTTCCTGGTCTATCTTTGATTTCAAGGTCAAACTCTTAAAGAATTAGGATCCATCTTGTTAGCCTCAGTTCGGAATCAATTTTCCTGAGTGAGAATTTTATAGTAGAATGGTCTGTGAAGATGATGATTTTGGCACCTAAGAGATAGGGCCCAAATTTATCTAAGGCAAAAACCACTGCTAAAAGTTCCTTTCCAGTAACAATGTAGTGATATTGAGGTTCATCTAATGTTTTTGAGGCATAATATATTACATGAGGAATTTTTTCTCTTCTTTGACCAAGAATATATCCAATGGCTCTATCAGAATCATCAAACATCAATTCAAAGGGTAAGAACCAATCTAGGGGTTGGATTATTAGGGCAGATGTAAGAGAAATTTTGAGTTCAATGAAGGGTCTCTTACAAACCTCATAAAAATGGAAAGTGGCATCATTTTAGAGAAACCGAGTGAGTGGGAGGGAAATCCTACTGAAGTTATGGATGAATCACTGATATAAACCGGCATGACCACGGAATGAACAGATGTCTCAAACAGAAGTGGGTTCAGAAAGTGATTGGATCACTTCAATTTTGGCAGGATCGACTTCAATACCATTTGGTGAAACTATGTGCCCTAGAACAATCCCATTTGAAACCATGAAGTGAATTTTTTTAAAATTTAACATAAGGTTACACTTGACACACTTTTGGATGACAATAGAGAGTTAATTCAAGAAAGATTCAAATGAATCACCATAAATGGTAAAGTCATCCATGAATAATCCCATGAAGTGTTCAATGAATTCAGAAAAGACACTCATCATACACCTATAGAATGTTTCAAGAGAATTGAAAAGGCCAAAAACCATTCTCCTATATGCATATGTTCCAAAGGGGCATGTGAAAGTAGTCTTTTCTTGGTCCTGAGGTCTGATTGGGATTTGGAAGTAGCCAGTGTATCCATCAAGAAAGCTATAGTGAGAATTTTTGGCTAATTGTTCTATCATATGATCAAAGAATGGAAGAGGGTAGTGATATTTTCTTGTTTCAACATTCAATTTCTTGTAGACAATGCACACACGCCATTTTTTCTTCACTCAAGTTGTGACTACCTCTCCATGTTCATTTGTGACAACAATTATCCCACACTTTTTAGGTACAAATTGAATTGGACTAAACCATTAACTATCAGAAATTGGGTAGATAATACCAGTTTGAAGAATCTTGGTGATCTCTTCCCTAAATACCTCAAGTATGCATGGATTGAGTCTTCTTTGTGGTTTTCTGATTGGTTTGGATGATTCCTCAAGATGGATGTTATGCATGAAAATGGCAGGATTGATTCCTAGTATGTCATCTAGGGTCCAACCTAAGTCCTTTTTTGTTTTCCTCTAACACTTAAAAATTTTTGGACTCCTCAGTTTCGGTAAGTGAAGCAGAGATAATGAGAGGATAAGAGTGATCATGGAAAAGGAATGTATATTTCAGGTGTTCAGTAAGAGGTTTCAGATCAGTCACGTCTTTCATTTGTGGGTTAGATAGCTCAGGAATAGAGGAAGGGACTTTAGTTTCTTCAGATTCATTTTCCTTAATATTGTCCACGGTGGAGAAATAGAGATCAGGGTTGATATGGGATTTAAGATATTTTTCAAGATCCTCTAGATTGATGGAGTTTATGAATGAAAGGTCCACATCAACTTCACCATTTATTACTTGGTTAATCATGGTGCAGATTTCACAAGATATTCTCTCATTAGAACATGATGAACATGATGGAATGGGGTTCAATTGACTCTTAGAAGTGTCCTCAAAAACATGGATTGAGAATGTAGAGTGATCCTCATATGGGTATAGCATGGCTTGGAAAACATTGAACTTGACCAGTTGGTCACCAAATTCCATGGATAAGATACCTGAATGGACATCAATTTTGGTTATCACTTTCATTAGGAATGGTCTTACTAGAATTAAGGGAGATCAAGAAGATTTAGTCTCACCTTACATGGCAAGGACATAGAAATCAGTTGGGAAGATAAGATCATTAACACAAACAAGGACATCCTCGATTATATCCTCCGGACTATCTATGCTTCAATTTTCTAACTGAATGACAACACTTGTTGGATATAAGGGACCTATACCAAGGTTGGAGAATATGGATTTTGGCATGACATTAATTGAGGCTTCTAGGTCTATGAGTGCATCATCAAAGTTGGAACTTCCAATTTGGCATGGAACTGTAAAGGTCCTAGGATCTTTTCACTTTCTGGGAATAGACTGCTGGGTGGAAACATTTTCAAAGGTCCTAAGTTTCCTCTTGTGGGTACACAATTTCTTAAGAAACATGGCATACTTAGGGATTTTTTTATGGCATATAAGAGGGTAATGTTGACTTCAACATGTCTAAACATGTCAAGCATTTCAGGATTAGGTTCAAAGGACTTCCATGGTTTAGAAACAACTTTAGTAAAAGGAATTAGATTCCTAAGTGGAATGGAAGAAGGTGAGGGAATGGATTCAGATTCCTTTTCAAGTTTCTTTTTCTTTTCATTTTCTAGGTCAAAATTTAAAGGGGAGTGGAGGTCTCATCATGAGGAATAGAAATTTTATTTCTTGATATAAGTGAAATTGCACTTACATTACCCTTGGGGTTGGGTAATGGTTGAGCTGGGAGTTGGGAAGAATTTGATTGTTGTTGTTGACTTAGTTGGGATGCAAGTTGACCAATTTTTGTTTCAATGATTTTGAGGCTAGAATGGGTTAATGAGGCAAGATCTTCTACTGCAATTTCCCATGGTTTCTTGGAATAATATTCTTGTCCCAAATTTGGATTACCTTGATTTTGGTTCTTGGGAAAGCTATTGTATTAGTTTGGGAATTGAGAAGGCTTACTAGGATAGTGAAAGCCTAGAGGAGTAGGAGGAGTATTTCTCCTTTTTGTGGAGGAACAAATGGATAAGGTTGTTGGAAGTTACCAACACATTGACTATATTGGAACTGGTTTGAGTTTTGAGGAAGAAATTGAGAGATGGGGTTTCCATACCATAAGCCTTGGTTATAAGAAGAAGAGAAGGGCTCAAAGTGAGGTTGGTTAGAGGTTCTAATGAACTGACCTGATAGTTGAGGGTTGGTGTTCTGCTGAGAAAAGGCTGCATTGAGCTCCATTGGTACAGATGAATCAGATGGATCATCTTGAAATTATGGGTAGGTGTCTATTGGATGAGCTGGAGAGTTACAGATTCCACAGTTTTTGACAGGTCCAGGAAACATTGATTGTGGAGAAGATGAGGTTGGGGATTTTGAATCCACAGCTAGTTGTCGCACAAGACCTATAAGTTCACTCATCAACTTGGTCATCTTGTTCAGATCTATAGATTGATTATCTTGGACTTACTTTAATTTATCATGTGCTCAAGTATGGAATTGTTGTGTGTTTTCATCCATGTTACTTATGAGATATCTTGCAGCTGTATGAGTTTTATCAACAAGAGAACTGCCACTTGTGGCATCAATGAGAGTTCTCTCCATAGCCAATAAACCCTCATAGAAGTATTGGATCAAGATTTTTTCAGGGATTTGGTGATGTGGATAGGTTGCGACAAGATTTTTGAACCTCTCCCAGTACTCATAGAGTGATTCATTTGGGAATTGACGGATACCGCTTATTTTCTTTCGGATAGAAGCAGTACGAGAAGAAGGAAAGAATTTCTCTAAGAAGAGTCACTTCATGTCATTCCATCTGGTTATGAAACTAGGAGGGAGATAGTAAATCCATGACTTGGAGGAGTCATTTAGGGAGAAAGTTAATGCTTGGAGTTTGATTTTTTCCTCAGAAATACCTTCGGGCTTCATGGTAGAGCACACCATTTGGAACTCTTTAAGGTGGAGATGTGGATCCTCACCGGCTAGCCCGTGGAAATGAGGGAGAAGATGAATAAAACCTTATTTGAGTTTGAAGTCAGTCTCTATGTTTGGATATTGAATACCAAGAGGTTGGTAATTCATATCAGTGGCATCAAGTTCTTTAAGTGTTTGTCCCTTAGGATTGGCCATTTCTAATCCAACTGGTTGGACAAGTACTATTTCTTGAATTATTTAATTATCTCTTATGTTTTTCCTAATTTGGAGAAGTGTTTGCTAAATTTCAGGGTCAAAAAATCCTAGGGATTTTTTGGGAGGCTACGGGGAATTCAGAGAGATGTTGGAATAAAGAGGAAGATGGGGTTTTCTTTTTTTCATTTATGATTTTTATGAGAAGGTGGGTTTTTCTTTGTGTTTTTTTTTCAATTTTTTAAAATTTTGTTTTTTTTTTGTTTTTTTCTAAAATAACCATAAACTAATGACTATATAAAGCACCATCCCCAGAAATAGATCCATTTTAAAGTGTGATCAATTGTCTCCTATCCACCAGTCAAGGTTCTGGTGCTCTGCTAATGTCTATAGCAACACTTGGGTCGAATCCTCGGTGATGATACTTCTTAATGGTAGATTGTTTTTAGTTGATTGTATTCTGTTTGGGGGGGTGCAGAGCTTATGAAATAATTTATGGATTATGTTTGATTAATATTGATTTAACAATTTGATAAATATTTGGGCGAGTTCATCAATAGGTGGTTGAGATTGTGATATCCTCGATCCTTGATTTGTATTGCATTAAATTAACACCCATGTCACAAGTTGATGTTGATTGGAGTTCCTAAGTGTTAAGGCTTTAATCCAAGACTTAATTTAACTAGGATTCTAATATCAATCAGAACTTGATTGTGGTAGTGTATTTATGGTTCCAATAATCCATGTAATCCATATTTTAAACAAAATATGTCATTAATCCATTACGTGTTAAGTCCAACATACACAATGTTAATTCAAAGAATACTCATCGAGTAAAAGCTCTCAATAACTTAACAACCCTAAATTATAACTCACCCTAATGAGAGATTTACCTAGACATTTAAATGACTATTAATATGGTTATAATGATTATGATGATAAATTAATAAGATAAGAAAAATAAAGGGGTAAGAAAAGACTGGTGCGTCGAACACACACACAAATGATGATGATAATTAAAAACAAACTTTAGATTGAATGAGAAAGAAAAATAAGGGAAATGGATTCAACTATATTTAAACTATTTTAAGAAAATCAATATTAAACTAAATAGGGTGGATGAGAATAAGATATATTGAAGAATAAACTTTCATTAAAACGGAATTACAAAAAAAAGACTTACAAGATTACAATAATGAAGAACACACAAGTAAAAGGAAACAAAGAGAAGAGGAGGGGTATATATAGTTAAAATATGAGTATGTAAGGTCCTAAAAATTCCTTGTAAAAGATTTGGTTATGCCAATATGTACTCATTTCTTCTGAAATTCCAACTCTTTTGAAGGAGAGGAGGGGGGATGTATTTATAGCCCAAGGAAGTGGACTCTTTACATTCCCAATTTGTCTCTCCACTTGCATTGAAAATTCAGATATTTAGATAGCCGAATCTCAAGATAGCCTCTTCTTAAAGGTTGTATATAATAATTTTTTCCGACTTCTCTGAAAAGTGGGAGTCCTTTGGACTTATGGATCGAAATTTATGGCAGTTTGATTAAACAAATTTAAACTGTGCATTTCAATCCATACGTTTTAGAAGGCCAAAATTTAAATAGGTTTTTCAATAGGAAGATGCCTTTAAATTCGAACACTTTATTCAAAAAAGTCTTCCACCTATATATCTTATTTTACACTGAAAAATCTTAGCAAGGTTTGATGATTATATAATGAGATATGTCATGAATATTGTTTGGATTTTAATTTCCGGCCAGAATGGTGGGCTGGACTGCAAAGCATCGGTTGGGACCCTTGTCTTTAGATTTGGGCCTTGAAACTTTTATCCAAGATGGATTGAATTGTCCCCTGACCTTTGGAGGAGAATTAAAGTATTTGGACTTCTTGAGTGAGGCCAGTAATTCTATCTTCATAGATTGTCCAATTTCTTGATAGATTATTTGGGGCTTTGTGTGGATAATATGACCCTCTGGATTGATGATTTGGCTAGAGGTTCCTTCTAATGAAATTTCGTAATTTAAGTAAGGATCCCTAAAAAAATAATCATGCAATTTGAATAAGTAGGGTGTTATTTATTATTAAAACATTAAACAGACTTGAATCTGGATGAATTCAAATAGTGCTCAAAAATTACAATTAATATTTAAACATTAATATTTCACACAAATTATGAACATTTTATATAAAATTAGTAAAGAGAGTATATAATAAGTTATTAAAATATTAATAACATCATCCACCACCCCCCCATGCTGGATCACCCCAAACAGGATCCACCACCCCCACCCCCCCAGCGACCCAGCCTTAGAGACCATCCCCAACGAGTCGTCCCCAACCCATTATCACCAGTGAGGCAACTCCAGCATGAGAAGATCCAACCCATCCATGAAAGTGGGATAGTTACAATGACTAGAGAGCACTAGTGACCCATATATGCCAGTGAGTTATCTCTAGTACCATCCCATCCATGCTAACAAGCCACCTTCAGTGACCTATCCATGCCTCAGGACCAGCAATCCACCTCCAGAGAGACCTCGTGTTGCTGAAATACCAAAAACATCATCTCTAAGATCTCCACCACTCACAACCAAAGAGAATATACCAAAAAAACAAGCCAAATATATTACAAGCATGAAACAAATTGATCCATCTCTAATCTATTCCGCACCCTTCAGCTCCAATACCTACATCAAAAACAATCAAAGATATTACGCACAAATTATTGAAAAATATCTTCATGAATTTAAACCAAAATAGAAATAAATTGAAGTATAAAAAATTATTTTTATACTAAGAATTTTTCATCATCCCTGTTTATATCTCAAGAATGGATAGTCATAATCAATCATATAGAGGCATTATTTCCCCAAAACCATGTCAATATATTCCAAAACACTATCCTATCACAAAATATCATTTCAACCTTTTTTGATAAATATTATCTTTATAATTTATTAAATAAATCAATATTTACAAGGTATAAATGAGGTGTAATTAGCTTAAACCAAAAATAAATTGAATACTACAATATATACTTACAGAAAAATCATTCAAAAAATTAAAACAATTCACCAATAAAAGAATCCAACCTTCATCATTTGAAGAGAGACACACTGTCCATCCAGCTAAGGACCAATTAAATGTTGGAACCATGGTCTTCTATGCATGATTTGTAGTGTGGTTTGTGTTTGTTGTCAATCATCAATGGAAGTTCAGATCGTGTACCAGCAAAGAGATCATACCGTTCAAGCAGACAACAGTTTTGAAGGTGGCGTCGTTTCCCAGTGTTTGCCAAATTTTTTGGTCCAAAATTTGGAATTTGGTGAGCATCGTGAAAATAGGATTTCCATGAAGATCATGATTTAATATGGTAAAGGCATGAATTTCGCGAAGATGGGATGCATGGACTGGATTTCGCGAAGACCAGAAGAATGGAGGCGGTGAGCCTTTGTGATTACGTCAAGCTTCGCAAACGGCAGCGGCTGGAGAGCTTCGCGGCGATGAAGGGATTTGCGAGGGAGCTTCGCGGTGAAGGCGCGAAGGAATGTTGACAGTGATTCTTCATGACTACGTCAAGCTTCGCGAACGGCAAAGTGTCGTAGTGCTTTGCGATTTGGACAGAATTCCGGCGGAATCTTTGGAGCTTCACGATTTGAGATGACGTGGCGTTGAATTTGCGCGGAAGGTTCGAGGGTTGGTGGAATCACCTATAAATAGAGGCCGACCCCCTCAAGAGAAGCAGAGAGATAATTTCAGAGAAAGTCCTTTGCTCTCGGTTCGCAAAGGTCTCTCGCGAAGGCAGCGTGCTTCGCGAAAGAGGATCTTCGCGGCGGCTATTCTAGCTCCGCGAAAGACGTGTGCCCCGCGTTGGCTCAGTGAGTATCGCGAAGAGGCAGGAGCTTCGCGATAGCCAAGCATTGCGAAGGCTGGAGCATCGCGAGAGTGCTTCGCGATTGAGCTTCGCGATTGAGCTTCGCGAAATGGCAGGGGCTCTGCGAATTCTTGTTTGATCTTTGCAAAATTGGGAGCCTCGCGAAGTAGGGTACTTTGCGAAGGCCTTTTCCGAAGGTTGTTTGCCCTGTGAACAAGGGAAAAGGGGTTTTTCCTCAGTGGTTGGAATTTGGATCTTAACAGAGAATTAAACTCAGGACTCTGATGCAAGCAAAGTCTCATGCTGAACAGGAGACAATGAACTTCATGACTTTCAATTGAAGAGACCTTCATGTCTATAAACTGAGTGTGACTTCACCAACGGTAGTAAGCCAGGGGGAGTCAACGAGAGTGACCCGAGGGAAGCAGTGAGCTATCTCAGAACCTTTTTATAGGAAGTGATCCTGGGACAGAGTGACTGTACCCGAACTTGTGTAATCTACAGCTAGTGAAGCATAGTGGTTTTTGGTACGACCGACAACCTGTCGGCGTATGCTCCTTGGATGTAGCCCTTAGTTGTGAACCAAGTAAAAAGGGTTGTGTATTATCTGTGAATGTGAATGTTTACTTTCTAATCATAATCTTCATACAGGTTCAACAAGTTCCTACCAACGTGGGAACAAGATCCATCACTTTAAAAAGAAAAGGTGGTCACCTTGATTCACCCCTCCCCTATCAGGGTGTCCCAGGGTCCTTCAAGTGGTATCAGAGGAGGTTCTTCAAAAAGGGGGACTTCAAATATAGTAAGAAAATGCAAAGGAAGAGTTTTGTCTATGAAGAGGAAGAATATGATAATGAATTCTATGATGAAGAAGAACCAGAATTCAAAACTGGGAACCATGCTTCTATGATGGCCACTGTTGAAAAGCCAGAAGATACTGAAGGAGAAAAACAACTGCGAACTTGTGTAGATCCTGAGATGCAACTTAAGGATGCGGTTAGTAAGCTCAAGATTAAATGTAAGAGCTTCAATAAGTGGAAATCAATTGTAGAAGAATCAACTGAATACATTGATGAACTTGAAGCTGAAATTGAACGACTGGAAGAATTTTTGAAGGTACAGTCTAAAATAATTGAAAGTAATGATGATGTAGTAGATCTGAAGCTGAGAATTGAAGAGCAGGCTAAGGTCATCAATGACCTCACCTCCAGACTGGATGAAAAATCCAAGACTACTGATGGTCTTGAGGAGGAAGTAGTTACTCTAAGGAGTAAACTGGAGACTGAATCAGTTCCAAAAGAATCGAGGAAGAAAATACAGTTTGGAAGATTCTCAGATGCAGAATTACTAGCAAGAGACAAGTGTGGTTCATATGGGGTTGGAAAAATCTTGAGTAATCAAGGACCCGCTTGCATGGGAAAGAGTGGAATTGGATGTGAGGCTGAGACATCAACTGCTGGAAGTGAAAAGACCCAAAAGAAAGATAAGATGAAAGTTGAACATGCTGAAACGTTGCCTAGAATTCCAAAAAAGGAACCCTCATTCCAAACTAAAAGGGGACCTACAAATTATCCTCAAACATTCAGAAATGACAGACAGGCTTACTATTCTCCCAAGGAAGAAGGTATGAGGAGAAATTCAAGTGAGAAGACATTTCCTCTCATGAAGTGTCAGTTATGTGGCTATCTGGGCCATACCATGTCATATTGTGAAGAGGCAAGAAGCTATCTGAATGGAGAAGATATAGAATCTCAACAAAGGAGAACAATTTCATATCCTAATTCTTATAGAAGAAATAATTTCTATGGATATTGTTTTTATTGTTCTAACTTTGGTCATAAGGCCGCTAATTGCAGGCAGAGAAGGGACATGGACACCTCATACCGAAGTTCAAGACAAGTCAAGTCTCATCAGCAAGATAGTGTTGCTCTTTCAAACAGGTTTTCACCTCTCAAAGAAGACTTTGACTATGAAGAACCTGGTTATGCAGAAGAGATAATTGAAAGACCATCAGTTCTTTATACTCGATCTAATGTCTCATGGAAGTAAAGGAAGAAGATTGAGAAATCCAACCTTGGAGAGGTGGCCCTCAAAGCTACAAAGAACAACAGTACCTGGATTCTGGATAGCGGTTGTTCATCTCATATGACAGGTAATGTCGTCCTACTAACGAATATCATAAGGAATGTCAATGGTACAGTAAGATTTGGTAATGATGGGGATCTGAAAATCAAAGGGAGTGGAAGTACCGAATTAGCTAATGGAGAGCTAAAGAAGACTGAAGTACTTTACGTAGATGGCCTACGTCATAATCTCCTCAGCGTGAGTCAACTCTGTGACTCAGGACTTATAGTCATGTTTAATCAGAAAGGCTGCACTATCAAGGGAAAGACTGGAAATTCTCTTATGAAGGGATGCATAACAGAAGGCAACTTGTATCAAGTTGATAGTGAAGAAAATGTATGTTACATGACTATTGAAGAAGAAAACAATTTGTGGCATCGGAGACTGGGACACATCAATCAACAAGACATGGTGAAAATATCAAAATTGATATTTGTCATGGACATTCCCAACCTGAAGCGTGAGTGTGAAAAATCTTGTGATGCTTGTATGCGTGGGAAGCTGGTCTGTAGTTCATATCGACCAAAGAAGAAAAGAGTGTCTCTCCTTCTTGATCTGATTCATACAGATGTTTGTGGGCCAATAAATGTTGCCGGAAATCATGGAGAAAGGTACTTTGTCCTTTTCATATATGATTAGAGTAGAATGGCATGTGTGATGGTCATTCACAGGAAATGACAAGTCCTTGACTGCATGAAAACATATCGGCGAATCACCGAGAATGATACTGGACGAACAATCAAAGTGTTGCGATCTGACAATGGAGGATAATACACGTCCATTGAATTTGAGAATTATCTGGAGAAGCATGGGATACAGCATGAGGTAGCTGCTGTGAGAACTCCACAACAAAATGGATTTGTTGAACGTAGGAATCGATAGGTGAACAACATGGCACGAACAATGCTGATTGAGAGTCGTATTCCACGGCATTACTGGAAAGAGGCTGTTCAAGATGCAGTGTACATTCAGAATCGAACAGGACTTTATATGGGTGAGACGAAGACACCATATTAATTGTGGCATGGACGGAAGCCTTCTCTAAAATACTTTCGTGTCTTTGGAAGTAAATGCTTCATCAGGAACAAAGAAGGAAATCAAGGGAAGTACGGTGACAATGCAGATGAAGGAATTTTCCTCGGTTACTCAATAAACAGCAAAGCCTACAAATGTTTCAACAAGCATTTGGGAAAGATTTTGGAAAGCAGTGATGTTAAGATAATTGAATAGAAAACCACAAATGATTCAAGGACGCCATATGATGATGTGATAGAAAGTCAGGAAGAATGTGAACGTGAAGAAAATACAAATGCAGAAATAGAGGAAGCTGTTCAAAACACTCAGCAGTCACATCAAGATGTTGACTCGGAAGAAGAATCTGAAGAAGAAACAATGGCTGAAGAGAATAATACTGAACCTCGCAGGAGAAATTGAAGAGCTGAGATTGATCCATCCAACATAATTGGGGACAGGAGTGCACCCACTCAAACAAGAAGGATGAGGAATACCACGCAATCTTCATTTCTATCAGTTGTAGATCCATCCTCATTCGAAGAAGCTGCAAAAGATAAGTCTTGGGTGAAAGCCATGAATGATGAATTAGATCAGATTGATAAGAATCAGTCATGGGATCTTGTCCAGAGACCCGAAGGTCACAATGTTATTGGTACCAAATGGATCTTCAAAAATAAGTTTGATGAGAATGGAAGTGTCATCAGAAACAAGGCACGACTGGTATGTAAAGGATACTCTCAGATTTAAGGCATTGATGTTGAAGAAACCTTTGCTCCAGTGGCTAGACCGGAGTCAATCAGGCTTTTCCTTGCCATGACACTCCAAAGAGGATATAAAGTATATCAAATGGATGTCAAGACAGCATTCTTGAATGGTGTACTTGAAGAAGAAGTCTACATTGAACAACCAGTGGTCTTTGTTTTGGGTACTGATGAAACAAAGGTCTGTAAACTGAAGAAAGCTCTATATGGTTTGAAGCAGGCACCACGGTCATGGTACTCATGGCTGGACTCATATCTCAAGAAGTTGGAATTCAAAAGAGTAGGAGTTGATCACAATCTCTATGTGAATAATTCTCCAAAATATCAATTCATGGTTCTTGTCTACGTTGATGATATCATATTTGGTGGCAGCAGGCAGAAATCAGTGGATGAATTTTCCAACCACATGAAATCAGAATTTGAAATGTCTATGATTGGGGAGCTCACATATTTCTTGGGGCTGCAAGTGATTCAAAAGAAGGAATACACTTTCATTTCTCAGGAAAAATATGCAAGAGAGTTGCTGAAGAAGTTCAATATGCAAGACTCCAAACCAATGTCAACTCCGATTACAGTTGTAACTAAACTTGGAAATCATGAGGATGGGAACTCTGTTGATCCCACCATGTACAGGAGGATCATTGGAAGCCTACTGTACCTGACAGCGACAAGGCCAGATATTGTCTTTGCAACATGCCTTGCGGCCCACTTTCAGAGTAATCCAAAGGAGGAACATCTGGCAGCAGTAAAAAGAATCATGAGGTACATTCAAGGTACACATAACTTTGGGTTATTTTTTGCTGCAGGCAAGGACAGTGAATTATCAGCGTTTTCTGATGCTGACTGGGCTGGTGATGTAGTAGACAGAAAGTCCACTAGTGGTGGAGCTTTCTATATTGGGAAGAAATGTGTTGGCTGGTTGAGCAAGAAACAAGAAAATACTTCTCTTAGTACTGCTGAAGCCGAGTATATCTCCACCACAAAGGCATGCACTCAACTGCTATGGATGAAGCAGCAATTAACTGGCATTGTCAATGAGGTGATGCAACCAATGGTGATTTACTGTGACAATAAGAGCGCAATTGATCTTACGAATAATCCTGTTCAACATTCTCGTACAAAACACATTGAAATCAGGTATCACTTTATCAAAGAGAAAGTTGAGAAAAGCGTGATTAGATTGGATCTTGTGGGAACAGATGAACAAGTGGCTGATATCCTGACAAAGCCACTGTCAGCGGCTGTGTTTGAGATGCATCGGTTGAACCTCTGTGTTCGACCACCTCCCAGTGCATAAGGAGGATACAGAGTAACCCTCTCCCCATTTGTTATAAATTTTTTAATCTGTTTATGGATATGATGCAGGTTTACGGGGGAGATACTATCCAGGGGGAGTATGGTTTGAGCTGAACATGAAAAATTTTACTGGTCTTTGGATTTATTGTCAATGGGGGACAAAGGAGAAGGAATAAATTCAGGCAAACTTCTGTGATGAGAAGAATGAGAAGGAAAATATTGGAACCTGATTCAAGCCTTCTATCTTGTTTTCTACACCGATCATTGCTCACATAGACTTAGAGTGTTGGCTGGGTTGATTCCTGTTTGTTTTGGTCTTCACATTGATGGAGATCTATTGAATTTTTCTTCTGATTGCCAACAAACCTAAAGGGGGAGATTGTTGGAACCATGGTCTTCTATGCATGATTCGGAGTGTGTTTTTTGTTTGTTGTCAATCATAAATGGAAGTTCGGATCGTGTACCAGTAAAGAGATCATATCGTTCAAGCAGACAACAGTTTTGAAGGTGGTGCCGTTTCCCAGTGTTTGCCAAATTTTTTGGTCCAAAATTTGGAATTTGGTGAGCATCGTGAAAATAGGATTTCCATGAAGATCATGATTTAATATGGAAAAGGCATGAATTTTGTGAAGATGGGATGCATGGACTGGATTTCGCGAAGACCAGAAGAATGAAGGCGGTGAGCCATTGCGATTACGTCAAGCTTCGCGAACGACAGCGGCTGGAGAGCTTCGTGGCGATGAAGGGCTTTGCGAGGGAGCTTCGCGGAGAAGGCGTGAAGGAATGTTGATGGTGATTCTTCGCGACTACGTCAAGCTTCGTGAACGACAAAGTGCCGTAGTGCTTCGTGATTTGGACAGAATTCCGGCGGAATCTTTGGAGCTTTGTGATTTGAGATGACGTGGCGTTGACTTCGTACGGAAGGGTCGAGGGTCGGTGTAATCGCCTATAAATAGAGGCCGACCCCCTCAAGAGAAGCAGAGAGAGAAATTCAGAGAAATTCCTTTGCTCTCGGTTCGCAAAGGTCTCTCGCGAAGGCAGCGTGCTTCGCGGCGGCTATTCTAGCTCTGCGAAAGACGTGCGCCCCGCGTTGGCTCAGTGAGCATCGCGAAGAGGCAGGAGATTCACGATAGCCAAGCATTGCGAAGGCTGGAGCATCGCCAGAGTGCTTCGTGATTGAGCTTCGCGATTGAGCTTCGCGAAATGGCAGGGGCTCTGCGAAGTCTTGTTTGAGCTTTGCAAAATTGGGAGCCTCGCGAAGTAGGGTACTTTGCGAAGGACTTTTCCAAAGGTTGTTTGCCCTGTGAACAAGGGAAAAGGGGTTTTTCCTCAGTGGTTGGAATTTGGATCTTAACAGAGCATTAAACTCAGGACTCTGATGCAAGCAAAGTCTCATGCTGAACAGGATACAATGAACTTCATGACTTTCAATTGAAGAGACCTTCACGTCTATAAACTAAGTGTGAATTCACCAACGGTAGTAAGCCAGGGGGATTCAACGGGAGTGACCTGAGGGAAGAAGTGAGCTATCTCAGAACCTTTGTAAAGGCAGTGAGCCTGGGACAGAGTGACTGTACCCGAACTTGTGTAATCTACAGCTAGTGAAGCATAGTGGTTTTTGGTACGACTGACAACCTGTCGGCGTATGCTCCTTGGATGTAGCCCTTAGTGGTGAACCAAGTAAAAAGGGTTGTGTCTTCTCTGTGCATGTGAATGTTTGCTTTCTAATCATAATCTTCATACAGGTTCAACAAGTTCCTACCAACGTGGGAACAAGATCCATCACTTTAAAAAGAAAAGGTGGTCACCCTGATTCACCCCTCCCCTCTCAGGGTGTCCTGGGGTCCTTCATTAAAAAGCTTGAATTTGGTAAAATATCTCAATATGCATCAAAGTGATATGGGCTCATCATATCAGTAGCTTAATGTTATCTTTCACAACATCTTGGATTAAAAGTAATATAATGATGTAATAGTGTCCACCAGAACGTGAAATCAAAATCTCTAGTGAAAAAACTTCATAGTAGGTCCAAAACGGATAAAACATCAATCAGATTTTGTGCAAAAATTAACAACATCCTCCATGATCAGGATAAAACATGTACATTAATATCATACCATCTTCGAACTATCTAAGAAACTATTCCATCAGTGAAGAAGACACTGAATATAGAATATCCAAAACACTATCATGTAGAAGTATACATACTACAAAGAAAACCAAATAAAATTCTCACTTTATCAAATATTTAATCACAAAAATTTATCAAGAAAATAGACTTCCATAATTTATTATCCATGCATAGGATGCGAAAAGTAAGAATGTGCCACAAAAAATCATCTAAAACATCATTCCATCTACTCATAAGTCACTCAATCCTGCAAATATAGTTTCTTCATGCATGAAAAAAATCCCTCAAAGTCATGAAACATCCTCTATCATGAGACACATCACCTAGAAAATTGAATAAAAACAACCAACATCTGTTAACTCTCTAGGAAAACAAATTATGTCAAGAACCAAGAACAAGGTGCCTTAGAATAACCATACCATCTCCAAAATAACATTCTATCTTGTATAAGTTCATAAGTAAAACAAACAATCAGAAGCACATGATGGATCCCAATAATAAAGAAATCATATATACTGATGTAGGGAAGATGTGTAAAAAAATCATGATTCACACTATGAACACCTCGAGCTAATTTACTCTATTAATATATGTATGAGGTCTAATGTAACCATACCATCTCTAAATTTCCACCAAAACAGTACTAACTCATAAAGGAATTAGTCAATTTTGAAAGCATCAAATCATACCAATGTTATTAGATCTAGGAAAACAACCATATTCTAAAAAAATAATAGGATATCATCTGATTTTTTGTAAGAAGAAAACTCCTCATAGCTATACTGGAATGTACCAAATTAATGGAAAACTTCTGATCTTGTACCAATATGGGTCATTAATGCAACCATTATGAAGAAACAATTAATTGATGCTAGAAGAAATCCAAAGGGGAACAACCAAGTAAAGATAATAATAGGATGACACTCTCAACTATTGGAGGAAGTAAAAAATATAATAGTACATGAATGAACATAATTACAAACCAAAATATGGCCCAAGGGATTCAAGAATATAAATCCCACCAATTAAACCACATGATATACCAAATTTACTGTTTACCTAGATTGCGGTGGAGGGTTTGCCTCAAAGAAGATAAAGTATGCTTGGAGAGAATAATATTATACATCATTCCCACATCTTATTTAAAAAAATTCATAATATAAGAGAGAGAGGAAATAGTTCAAAAAACAATCATAGAAAGACCTTTAGAAAAGGAAATAACTTCTGAAAATTGGTCCTCAAATAGTGAATTAGGTATATCAAGTGCATTTCATACAATGAAAAAACAAACCAAATAACTGGAAGTTCATTACAACTATGATTAAAACATAGAAACATAACTTTTCTCGTAATTGAATGCATGAAGTACTAAAAATTCACATCTCTTGGAATCCTTATACAATTTATTTTAAACTATTATTGAGAGGGGGGAAGATGGGGTCATACTTCTAGTTTTCTCTTAATTCACCTGTATATAGGTTAAAAAAATGTATTTTCCATTAACCTTTGCAGAGTGGGATGGAATCAATGTAACATCGTAATTCATGTGTGGTTAATATTTTTTATGGAGTGTTAATATTGGAATAAGTAAATATTTTATTACTCTAATTTGAATATGGCACACATGGTTTTATATGATCTTTAAATGTATAATAATTTGAGGTAATAAAAAAGTATCTGATTAAATCAATGCTCAATTTATTTAGTGGTGGGCATATAACCATAGTTTCAAAAGTAACATATCTTGTATTTATTCCCAATACTGCCCCACTATTTTTTTGAGAGTTTATAATTATTATAATCTATGTAATGTCTCATAAAAATCATTATTAAACAATATAATGATAGGATATAATATCTTCATCACCCTATTATCTCATAGGAATAATATGTCGTTCTTAAATGGCAGAGTATTCATGGGTCAGTAGTCTTATCAAGAGATATTGATAGAACTCAATTACAAGGTACAATGTAGAAATTTTATGGGTAATATTGATATATAAATATTATATTAAAAGGATTAGTGTGGATTAATTCTTGATGATCTATGTAGGGTGATATTTGTTAAGGATTTTTGGACTTGCCTTTTTGATACATCTCATTAACCTCATTTTCAATTTCACTTATTGGTAGATCATATGGATTCCATAAATCCATTTTATGTATATGTCATGAGGTACCTCTATCTCTTAACATGTTCATCTTTTTCAACAAGTGCACAGTATAAACTTCAATTATTGATTATAAAATAATATAGTTGGTCACTTTAAGGGGTGTTATGGTTTACCTAGGATCTCCCAACTCCTTCTCATAGATGATTTACTAATTTTCCTAGATAAATGAAAAATATTTAAAATTATTGTTTAATTGTTGTAGAATTCTATGTAAGGTTAATAACTAGCCTAGAATCAAATAAAAATAATAATAAAATAAAAGAATTTGTATTTGACATCATTCGAGAAATCTAAAAAACACTTACTCAATAACATATAAACTCATGTTGATGGGTCCTATGTTTGGAACCAAAATTTATAATTCTCATTATATACTAATAAAAAAATGATGCCTCTAAATCATAGATTTACATTAATATAAACTTGAAAAAAAATGTGAGGTTCCTTAAATAGGTAAATTGAGAAAACAAAAATCAACTTACTAGGTGACCTTAGATTTTAATCATTCCATGATCATTTAGGATTATTTGATTCAAAAATTATATTTTTATTGACTAATGAAAATCATAAATACACATTCATAAATTAATATAATTAAATATCGTATTTTACTATAAATTTTTTATTGAAGCATCAATGAGTAGTTATATCATAATAAAAATATTAAAATTTCTAAATAAATTTGTAGCTATGTTAAAATAACTTTTACAAAGACTTGAGATTGGGTATTCTAAAGCTAACTATACTTTTTTTGTGGGATAAGATATTTTCTACAGACACTTGGGTGGATGCCCAAAAATATAAACAATTTTTAAACCAATAAAATATGGTTGTATCAAGTATAATTTCTTCTTACATTAGAATGTGTATCCACTTTCACATATAATGTTTTATTCCCAATTTTTACAGTGCACTTATATCACCATTAAAAAAACTAACCTTATTTGAACCCAAAATAATAATGTTCAAGCCAGTCTAATTTTTCATCATGAAAGAGAATGTGTGATCAAAGTTATAACACTATGTCAATAGATTTGTGAAAAACAGTGAAAGAGATATATAAAAAAACCATATCCATCATATGTATTGAGAAGAAAAAAATACTATTAGGTAATAAAAAGGGAGATAAAATATAAAAAAATAACTTAACCATTATTGAATAAATCATTTTCTCTAGTGCCAGTAATGGAATCCAAAAAAACCAAATGTTGAAGCATAACTTTAAAAAGAATGACCAATGTAAACAATTATTTATTAAAATAAAGTAACTGGGAATAAATCATGGATTGAAATAGATAGTAATGGTTTAAATATAAAATGGTTATACTCATTGATTCAATAGAATGTATGTCTCCTTAACACATTGTATTCTAAAGATTTAGCAGTTTCATATTGAGAAAACATAAATAAAGTGATAAGTAATGAACAAAATGGATGGAATTTTATTTCCAAAAAAAATGTTGATTAGATTTAACTATGAGTTATAAATTACTTAATAGAAAAAAAAATGGATCAAATAAAATTCCATGCATAGAAATTCAAACAATATAACAATGGTCAGTGTTTTGGAAAAAATAATGACTATATAGCCCAATAAAAAAACAAATGCATAATAAATAGTAAATTCTAACAACAAATCAAAATAGACAAGATGCACCAGATATATCAATCACCCAGGAACCTCAGTCACATAACTCATCTCCAATTAGAAACCTAAATACTGCAGAATAACTGAAACTTAGGGGAGAGTTATTTCTATAAAAACCTTCCAAAGCAATAAGGTGTGGACAACCATTAAACTAGGGTGTAGTAGTGGGTTCTGTAGTGTAATGGAAGGGATGACTATGGGAGATGGGAAGAGATTATGGGGATTGATAGGGTTGATCTAGGTTGTTGGTGATATAGGGGTCACGCAAGGACACCAGTTTAAAATGATGTGGATGACGGTGGTCAAGTGGGTATAACAGCTTGGAATACCTGTAATGGAAAGGTCCATGAGTGGTTTTGTGTAATTATGTTGTCCAATAATAGGGATGGGTACATGTGATTATGTTCATGGGGGATGTCGATCTAGAATAGAGAGGGGGTTCATATGATCTGTGAGGAATGTCGGTGGGAATATGATATAGGTTTGGGGGAGGGGGTCATGGGGAACGGGGGTGGGAAGGTGTGGTGTTACACAGTAAGTTGTTTTTTATTATTCTGTTTTTTTCATATGTATATGTAATTTAAAAATTTATTAATTTATATATAATTTATATAAAATATATATATATATATATATATTATGTTTATATATATTTTATCAATAAACATTAATGAATTATAGATATTTTAATTGATTGAATATTTCTATTATAAAAATGATATGTTTGTTATGGGTAATAAATATATCTATATATTAAAATTTTTATAAAATATTTGATATGACTAAATAATGTTTTTCAACAGCTTTTTATAATGGTAAGATATTTGTTGGTAATAAAAATTCATAACAACAGATTCATTTAGCGGGAAATCAATTGTTAGTATTAGTATGATAAGGCAACAAATTAAAATGTTGGTAAAATATTTTTTGGTATTGAAATAATATATATATATATATATATATATATGTATGTTTGTAAAATTTATTATTGTTTATTATAGTTAATATCAGTTGAATTTAATATCTGTTGGAATAATCATTTTTTCCAATAGATATATTATCTGTCGGTAAATTTATGTTGGTAAATGTCTCTTTTTTGTAGTATAAGTTCCCTTAATGAAATTAAATATTATATTTATTATAAATTAATCACATTTCAATACCTCATTCATTCAGAAAATTAGGTTCTACCATAGGAGGATTCCCATTAATTATCTTGTGTTCAACATGGTGGGAATTTCTAACCCCTAAATTCAAGTAACTAAATTCCACTGTGATCATTAGGTTAAAATTATTTTTGTAAAACCTATGAATTTGTATATCATATTATATAATTGTGTTCATAAAAATGATGGATTGGATAAACTTTTATCCACTAAACTATCCATGAATCATTTTTGATATGATTGGGATGATTCTCAACCGAAATAAAAATATTTTTAGAGTAAATTCAAAGAAGACTATTTCTTTGTAAAATATGGATCTTTTCAAACTAATAGATATGATGAGTTTAAAATGGTTCTTCATTTTAGTGAGATCACACTTAATAAAAGTATTTACTAAGTGTTTTTAAAACACAATACTCATCTGATAAAATATTATATTGTAATTGAATAACATCATCATCATCAAACCTTGTTTCTGATTAATAATTAAAAAGGATAATCTTAACATAAGGAATTTTGAATACTAGTAACTTATGAAAATTTCTTATGTAAGGTAAAATTATATGTCTTCATATCCACACCTTCTTGAGTAACCAAATTATTTAAATTATTCAATAAGTGAACTGATGCTTATAAGAAACATGGAATGATTCACTTAAGTTTTCAACGGAATTAGGGGAAAAATAACCTAAGGAACTTTAGTCTCTAATTATATAATAAATATGATTAAGTATTTAAATGAATAAGTGGGACTTAATATATCCTATAAGAAATTTTCTTTTTAATGAATTCATTTTTTTCATCAATGGAAATTTTTTGATAATGTGAATGTATTCATAAAATGTTTACCCTTTTTTAACAAAATGATGAGTATGGATGAATTGGAAATGTGATGTTTATAGTTTAATGTTGTATTAATAATTCAAGTGTTAAGATTTCAAACCTGATGAAGAAAAGTTATTTGTAATGTCCAAAAAAATAGTATCCAGTCAAGGTCACAGAAACATATAGTAATCAAGAAGAAAAAAAATGTATCAGTAGGATAGAATTTTTCAGAATACCTATAAGAGTTTGATAAGCTCTATGAATTTCTATGTCCCATATTATTGTTATAAAAAACAATTTTTTTACGTTTATTTGATACCAAATGTTTTTTTACATGTTTTTAAATATAAAGGAGTTTAAAATCATGGGAATAATTGATAATCATATAATTTAAATTTAGATAATGAAGCAAATATTTTTTACATAAAATATTAAAATATTAAGGAATATATCATGCTCAAACGGATCAAAGAAAAGTAAATGTATCTTTATATCATTTCTATTATGTGATAAGAGAAGTTATTTGTTAACAAAGTATTTTTATGCACAATATGAGATGTTAGTCATGGTTTATAATTCATCAAATGTTATAATATACTTGAGAACAAGATAAGGGTAAAACTGTATTATATAAAATAATTGTTTGTCCATATGTTTTTTAAAATATGTTGAATTGAGATTCCATCACCATAAGTGGTATATTTTAATTAATAATATTAATTTCAAGATAAATATCAAACCACATAGAATTCTATATATAATATAGATGAAATATTTTGTTTTTCATATATTCATACTAAACGAAATACATGTTATTTTTTAATAATAATAGATTTTTTGGATATTAGTATGATATTATAAAGAGAATATAGTGTCTAATAGACTAGTGTAAGTATGTTTGAACATATAGAAGTTCAAATTTATCAAATAAAATATATTTCCAGTCAGAATTCAAAGTGAATGTCACTTTATATCCTAAAGGAGTTTGGGATGTGTTTCTAAATAGTTTCTAAAATATTTAAAGGGAAAGGTGTGATAGAAAGGGTCCAAATAATGATTATAATGTTATCATAAAGAGTTATAAGTAAATAATAGAATTTCTTAACATCTTGATATTAGATGTTATGAAGTTAAGGATTTTGAATATGTTCAAGGAGTTAAACACTGGGAATATGATTCTTAAGTCTCGCCATAATTAAAACTAGATATATTTATAAATTTTACTCACTAAACAATTTATTAAGTGGGTTTATTATATAAACACATAGATATGTGGAAGGAATTATAAATATATGTAATAGGTTTAACAAAACCCTTGAAAGTTCAAAAAATATATGGCTATTTAGGTATTCTATCATATATGAAATGTTTTAGAGGATCTTATGTATATTTTTTAAGTATTATTAAAGGATTATGAGAATATAAAATGTATCATGTTATACAAAATGAAATCTATATTTTATTAATCATTCATGTTGGCTTTATATGTATACATATAAATATATACATCATAAAGATAAATGATAATTGACCTCTAAAAGTAAAAAATTTGAGTTATCCTTGATTGATGTTGTTCATGGATTATTATAGGTTATGATGAAATGTTATGGTTTTCATGAGTAAAATTGTTTTATTATGATATGAAATATGATCATGAGGCACAAAACTTGTAGGATCAAAATATGAATGTAGATACTCAATTACAAGTGGGGGTGAATTGTAAGTTTAAAAACATTCATTTATAACCTTAAGGAAAACTATGTTTAAGAAAGTTAAACAATGTAAATTCACAAGACCTTTTAGTTATAAAAACTTTCTAGGTTCTGGAAATATGATTCCAGAAATGAAAGTTAATAAAATTTTACAAGGAAAATATTCTACCTTAAAGCGTATAGAATCTTACTTATCAGAGTATAAAAAATAACAAGAAAGTATAAGAAGGTTATACATTCTTCCTTTATCAAAATTAAAGAGGAATATAAATTTGAAACAAAAAAAGTAACAAGTATGAAATATTTTAACCAAAAGATAAGGGTATCCAAAAAACTTGGATAAAGGTCCCTTGATTTATTCTTTCAAGAAAGTCTATCTTACCCACACTAGGTTAAACCCATCAATAGAAATATTGGAATCTGTCTTGTTATCCTTGTAAGACATCGAACATTAAGGTAGTTGGAACCTCTGTCTTTCTATCCCCGAAAGTCCTCGAATGTTAAGGTAATCGACACCTCTTTCTTCTTAACCCTGAAATTCCTCGATTGTACACAACAAAAATCGGAGTCGCACGAAGAAAGTG
Organism: Viscum album; assembly: GCA_963277665.1. Lineage (NCBI taxonomy): Eukaryota > Viridiplantae > Streptophyta > Magnoliopsida > Santalales > Viscaceae > Viscum > Viscum album. The sequence continues at coordinate 516,778 of CAUJRU010000305.1, read as the reverse complement.
GAACAAGATGTTCAGTACGCACAAGACATGAGAGTCTGTCTCTCTAGAAATCACTTCAGCAGCATGTAATCTCTAGTGATCAACGTTGTCTCAGTTTTTTCAAATGAGCTCCTATTTAAAGGAATTTTCCCAACAGTCGGCTCCCTCCTCCAACGGTCATATTTTTCCTTGAATCTCAGAGGGACCTATACACGTGTCACTCAAACAACAGTTAATTAGAAATAGATTGCATGACATCATTTCTTAACTATAAAATGGGTAAGTAAAATATGGTTGTTTAACCAAATCCAATTTTCAGAGTATAAGAGAAAAAAAAGTTCAGAGTCTAAGTAAATAAACACTTGGAGACTATAAATCATAAATATTCAGATTCTGTTTTTCAAGGAATTTGGAACTAGAATTCTATATATTTCAGAGTCTTAATTCCAATGAATTTGGAGTCTGAATTCTAAGGAATTTTGAGTCTGGATTCTAAGGAATTTGGAACCTAAATTCTGAGGAATTCCAAGTTTAAATTCTGAGGAATTTAGGGTCTGAATTCTGAGAAATTTAGAGTAATTTGGAGTCTGAATTCCAAGTAATTCAGAGTCTGAATTCTAAGGAATTTGAGTCTGAATTCTAAGGAATTCGAAACCTAAATTTCAGAGAATTCGGAATCTGAATTTCAAAATACTCTATGTATATGATTTTATATAATTCTAAGATTTTATATGTGAAACCAATATTTACACTTTATAAATAAAAGGAGTTATAAATAGAGAAAATATAACATTAATAATGAAAACAAAGGTAAGGAAAAAAATACTTGGATAAGGAAAAAAAATTAATAAGATAAATCTTAGGGGAAATAAAATTTGCCTTAAGATAGACTATTTGTGATTTTCAAAACATGAAGGAATGGAAAAGTCATAAGTAAATATTATTGACTCAAAAATCTCCTCTTTTTTGGAAAGCACAAACATCCTTACTAAAAATAATATAAGGACTTAGAATTTTTATAGACTTGAAAATAAAAACGTATCTCCCTTTACTTATGAATCAAAGTGAATATGACTAACTCTCCCTTAGTATTTCGAATCACTAAGGATCGTAATCTTGATTTCCTAAATGAGATTTTAAATTATCTTGCATATGAAAATATTCTTTTATAAGAACTTCCCCTTAGATGAACTCCCCCTTACTTATGGAAATCTCTTCTTACTTAGTATTATTTTTATCATTCCCTTCTTCCCCTTAGTGATTTTCAAAATGAAATAGAGTGAATGAAAAAAAATGGATGGTACCTAAAAAAATAGAACAAAACAAGAAAATATATGGAGGACAACTAGAATTTCATTAATATTTTAAGAATTTTTACAATGTATAACTCAACAAAAGATCGGAATTAGAAAAAAAAAATCCTTCTTTCTCCTTCGGCATCAGTTTCTTGACAATGGTTTTTAGCTTCTTGATCTCCTTGTGATCTTCTTTCATATGATTAAGTATCTGATCCTGATCTTTGTTTTTCTTTTCCAAGTCTCTAATCTTTTCTTCCTGAGCCTTAAGACATTTTTCTTGAGCTTTCAACACTTCTTCTTGCTTGATCGGCTTCTCTTTAAACCCTAGAGTAGCTAGTTTTGAGGATTCAACTTGAGAATTACGGATTGGTAATTTTACAGAGGGACTTTACTTCTCATGATAATATTCACCTTGATTTATGACATCGTCAGTTTCATCCCCTTCTTCTTCTTCCTCTTCTTCTTCTTCTTCTTCTATTTCCTATTTATCTTCCTGAACAATTTATTCTTCTTGTTCTGGATCCGGAATCACCAATTTCTTTCTCAGAGTCTTAGGAAGTGATTCTATCAAAAACAATTCTGGCACTAGGATTTGTTCAGATGCTTTCTCAAAATCCTTGAGGAGTGATTGTACAATTTTGGCTTTAGACAACTTCTTCCTTTGCTTCTTCTCTTTCTGTTGCTTCTCAAGTTCTTCAGCAGACTTTATCTTTAATGCTTTTTCCTGAGCAGGGTCCAAGCCAAACTTAAGTTTCCCTTCCTTCCTGTTATTCTTGTCTTCTCTCTAATTAGCTACTACATCATCAGGATAATCCTTTTTCTTCTTTGGCTTTGGTGGTGCTGACTGAGTTTCCTTATCCACATAAGTTTTTCTTTTTTTTCCAGTTCCTTAGCCTTCCTCTTCTTTCCACCCTTCTTGGAAGTCTTAGCCACTTCATATTTCTTTGAAAGAGCTTGGATTTCAGCTTCTAAAAAATCATAAAATTCCCCTAAGTCACTGGAAAACCCAACTTTCATTCTCCTTAGAGTATCGTCACTCAGCAACATCACCTTGAAATTCCTTGGCTTAGAACTGCAAGGAATTTTGAATGACTGAAGGCAAAGAACAATAATTTTTTAGAGAATATTTGGATACATGATAATCTGAGACTTCATATTTCCATTCTTGATATTCTCAATCGTAACCAAGATATACTTAACCAGTTTAATCTTCCTGGGGATCACCATGTAGTCCAGAATATAGATATCACTTTTCTTCAGGGTGTCCTTATCCCCTTTTCTCAGAATGACAAAAACTTGGACCCATAACTCAAGAATACGAAGTTTTGTATATAGATGAACAATCTTCAATGTCTTCACTCCTTTAAAACCAAGACAAGATATAGCTTTCTCCTTATCAAAATATCCTGAAGCATCCATTAATTTTTTAGAACAAAATTATGCTTCTCATTCATAAGGAATTCCAATCATACTTGATTCCTTGCTGTAAGAAATAGAATAAGTCTTCCCATATCTATTAAAAAAATTTATATCTCCCTTATTCCTTGAAAAAACTTTATGTCTCCTAAAATTCAATCAGCAAGTCCGGATAGACCAGATCTTGTGCCTTTGGTTTCGATATACATAGGCTCTCCCAACCATTCAGCTTTATATTCTTTGAAATAATAGAGTCATACTTAGCATAAAATTTCGGATCGACCAACCTTTCTTGGTATATCTTCCATTCAAAAATTTCCTTTATAGTCGACATTTCTTTCTGAGTATATTCTTTAGAAGACATTCGGAATTAAGAAAACCTTGAATATTTGAAACGGCCTTAAGTAGAGCAGTAGGGATTTAGCACTTCAGAACTTGAAGATCGATGTGGTACAACCATTGGGGGGTCCTTATATAGGTGATTGAGGCGACGGTTCACCTTGCTTACTTGATCCAATGGCTGAGATACACTTGATCAGATCTGACAGTTGATATGATAATCGAAGAAGGATTTTTATAGGTTCCAATATTTTTATATTTTAAGATAAACATTCAGATTTAGGAAAAAGTGAATTAGAAAAAGTTTCTTACACAAGATATAAATACCAACACACTAGAAGATGATTTCAAAAATTTAAGAAAGAAAACATACCTTCCATATTTCTAGGAAAATTATTCATAATGAGGAATATTTTTCTTGTATAACTTTAGATTCTGAAAAATTTTAAAGAAAAAAAATTGATTATGTAATCTTTGATTACAAAAAAATTGACTATGGAAAAATTTTGACTAATAGGAAAATGTACTCCCCCTATAAAAATGAGTTTCTTACTATAAGGAGATAGGTTTCAACAATAAGTTACTATGGAAGATTATCTTATGGTTATCATTCCTAACTTCTATTTAATATATTCAAATCTGTCAGAGGATAAAGATTTTTTGAAAATATCATCAAGTTGATCTTTTGTTTCGATAAATTGAAGAATGATATCTCCTTTTTGTGTGTAATCCCTAAGAAATTAATGGCTAATGTCTATGTGTTTTGCATGAGAGTGGTTTTCAGGGTTTTTACTTAAGGAAATGGTACTATTATTATCACACAATATTTGTGTTTCGGTAAAACTCATACCATAGTCTGTGAGTGTGTGTTGCATCCACAACACTTGAGAACAACAACTTCTAGCTGCCACATATTCATCTTCAGCAGTGGAAAGTGCTACTGAGTGTTTCTTTTTTCATGACCAAATAACTAATTAATCTCCTAAGAAATGAAAAGTTCTAGATGTACTTTTTCTATCCATTCTACACCCACCAAATTCAGCATCTGAAAATATTTTTAAAACAAAATCATTTCCATAAGTATAAAAGAGTCCTAAATCCATGGTTCCCTTTAAGTCGTGAAAAATCCTTTTCACTACCTTTAAATGAGATTACTTAGAATTGGTTTGATATCTGGCATATAATCATACTGAAAACATTGATTCTAGATGACTAGCTTTCAAGTATAGTAGACTTCCTATCATACCTCAAAATGATGTTTGATCTACTGGTTTCCCGGATTCATCAAGATCAAGTGAATTTGAGGTACCAATGGGAGTACTTATACTCTTAGTGTTTTCATATCCATACTTTTTAAGAATATCTTTAATATACTTATATTGATATATATAAATTCCTTTTGGTTTTTGAGAAATTTGAAAATCAAGGAAAAATGTTAACTCACCCATCATACTCATTTCAAACTCATATTTCATTAGATTCGCAAATGAATCAGTTAAAGACTGTTGAGTTGAACCAAATATAATTTAATCAACATAAATTTAAACAATAAAAACATTTTTATTATCTTTCTTTATAAAAAGGGTTGGGTCATCATTTCACTTAATGTAATTTTTTTGTAACAAAAATCATGTAAGTCTATCATACCAGGCTCTAGGGGCTTGTTTAAGACTGTATAGAGCTTTGGTAAGTTTGAAAACATGTTTAGGATGTTTTTTATCTATAAAACTAGGATATTGTTCAACAAAAACTTCCTCTTGAACATATCCATTAAGAAACTCACATTTAACATCCATTTGAAAAAGTTTGAAATTAAAGAATGCTACAAAGGCAAGTAGAATACGAATAGATTTAAGTCTAGCTACTGGAGCATAGGTTTCTTCATAGTTTATTCCTTCTTGTTGATTATAGCCTTTAGCAACCAATCTATCTTTATTTCTTACTATGATTCAATTTTCATCACACTTATTTATGAAGACCCATTTTACTCCAATAATAGAAGTTTCCTTAGGTCTTTCAACCAAGGTCCAGACTTTATTCCTTTCGAATTCATTTATCTCATCTTACATATCTTTTATCCAATCATCATCACCTAAAGCTTCAACAGTTATTTTAGGTTATAATTTAGAAAGTAATGATAGATGTTCTACTTCATTTCTTAAGGAACTTCTAGTCCTTATAGGTTTATTTACATCACCAACGATTCTATCACTGGAATGATTCTTATGAAATAGTTGATTTGGGTTTTGTAAAACCTGTTCATCAACATATGGTAGGAAATCTTCTAGGGTAAATGCTTCAAAACCATTTTCTTAAACATTTTCCTTATCAGAAGAGTCTTATATCAAGGGTTGATAATCAGTTTTTGAAAACACATCCGAAGATGTAAGTTGACGTTGTTTAAAAACAAAGGGATCAGTTTCATCAAATTTGACATGTACTGTTTCTTCAATAGAACATTTGATTTTTTATTGAAAACTGTATAAGCCTTAGAAGTTGTGGAGTAGCCTAGGAAGATTCCTTCATCAGATTTGGGTGCAAGTTTATGTAGATTATCTTTAGTATTCAGAATGAACATTTTGTAACCAAATACCTTGAAGTAGGAAAGTCTAGGTTTTCTACCATTCCATAACTCATAAGGGGTTTTGTTAAGAAAATGACTAATCAAAACTCGATTTATAGTATAATAAGTACTTACAGCTTCAGCCTAAAAAATTTTGGCTATCGAATATTCACTCAACATGGTTCTCGTTGTCTCTTGAAGAATTTTGTTTCTTATTTAAATAACACCATTTTGTTGAGGGGTTCTTGGTGTTGAGAAGTTATGAGTAATGACTTTTCTACTACAAAAAGCTTTAAAATCAAAATTCTGAAATTCTCCTCCATGATCACTATGAATAGTTATCAATGGAAGGTTTTTCTCATTTTTAACTTGGGCACTAAATTTTTTGAAATAATAAAAAGCTTCAGATTTCTTTTCTAGAAAATAGACTCATGTAAATCTAGTGTAATCATCAACTAATACAAATACATAATATTTTCCTCCAATGCTTCCATTTTGTGTTAGACCAAAAAGATCCATATGCACCATATGTAATTAATCTATAGTTGAGACTTCACCAACTGATTTAAAACTTGATTTATGTTTCTTTCCATATTGACAAATATCAAAAACTTTTGAAGAATCAAATCTATGATTTGGTAGATCCTTAACTTGTCTTTTATTAGAGAGTTTTCATAGGTTCCTAAGGTTAAAGTGTACTAACCTTCTATTCCATAACCAAAAATGATCTTCCATTTCACTAAGACAAGGTAGATCTTGGTTCCTAAGGTCTTATAAGTTTAGTGTGTATAAATTCTCTTGCCTATTGGTAGAAAGAATAAACTCTTCCTTGAAATTGTGTACTAAACATTTATCATTCCTAAAATTCACAAGGTAACCTTCCTCACATAATTTTCTTATGCTAATAAGGTTGTTCTTAAGACACTTAACAAATAAAACATTTGAAATCAATGTTTTTTCAAGAAGAACAATGTTACCTATACCAATAATTTCTCCCTAAGCATTATCTCTGAAATTTACTTTTCATCCTTTCATCTTGATAATTTTTTCAAAGATGTTTTTGTTACCATTCATGTGCCAGAAACATCCACTATCCATGTACCATGTATTACTGTTGGTACTTTCTTTATATTCTTGAAAATAAAAGTGTTATACTTTTGGAACCCAAACTTTCTTGGATCTGGAAACTTCAGAAAGAAAAATTTTAGGAATCCACAATTTCTTAGAAAAATAAGATTTATGAAACCCTAAAGACTGAGTTTTATTTAAGGAAAAAAATTCCCAATGTCCACCACACTGACACTTAGTGCGGATGAAGCGCTTTGAGGAACAAAATAATTCTTACCAAAAACCAGTTTTAAATGAGTATAACCAAATCCAGAATTATTCATTAGAGGTCAAATTTGGGAATACATCTCATCAAAGTTTTTCTTACCTAAGTTAAATTTTGGTAAACAATTCCTCAAGGAAAATATTTCTAACTTTAGTCTAATAACTAAGTTTTTATCCTAAAAAACATTATTTTTAGCACTAAAGTTAGTCTCTAAAATATTTTTCTTAGAAATTACTTTTTCTAGATCTTTAGAAAGTTTATCCTTCTTAGAATTAACTTCTTCAATGTTTTTTAAAATGATTTCAAAATCATAAATTTTCTTATCAAGATCTTTAGAAAGATTCGATACTTCTTTAGTAAGAATTGAAAATCTATAATTTTCCTTATCAATATTTTTCTTGACTTTAGAATTTTCATTCTCAAGAAGCTTAGAAAACCTAGAAACTTCGTTATAAGTAGGTAGAGTATTATCCTCATCAGAAGAAGATTATTCATCCAAATATTCATAATATTTATTATCACTATAATTTTCATTAAAGGATACATTGGTTATAGATTCAGCATTGTATACCGTGTCCATTAGATAATGATTTTCAATGGTAAATATGGCTAGTAAACCAAGATTATTCTGACTAGAAGATTCATAATCTGAGGTTTCATCAAAGGAGTCTCCACCACTGGAACTCTAGGTGTCATTAGATTTCAAAACTTTCTTATCTTTAGCTTTGTAGTACTTATTTCTATTTCTCTCAGAATGATTTTCCTTTTTATCCTTTTTCTTAAGTATAAGAAAATCTGGCCTTATATTCCCTACTCTTTTGCATTCATAACAAGTAACTTCAGAGTCTCTCTTGCCCTTTCTTTCTTTCTTCTTAAATCTATATTGAACGTCTTTCTTTCCAACTATCTTATTCATCCTTCAACCAAGATTATCTAGCTCATTCTCAGAATGTTAACCTTCTCTAGATTCAAATAAAACAGTGACTTTCTTTAACTTGGATCTTTAAACCCTTTCAGGAGTCTTGACTTTAGTAGTAATAAGGGATTCACTTACATTTCCATTCTTCTTCTCATTTAAATCAGCATCTATTTTCATTATTGTCTCATGTTGAAGAAGAGTTCCAAAAATCTAATAAAGAGTAATCTGATATATTTTCTTATTCTCATCAATAGTTGTTCTCTTAGATTCCCACTCATTAGGCATGATGTCTATAATCTTTTCCAAAAGTGCCTCATCATCTAAACCTTTATCTCCCATGGATTGTAAACTGTTAACAATAGTCATAAACCTTTGTTGTACCTTACACACTGGTTATCCATAAGAAAATATTAATCCATGATATTCTTCTCTAAGAATAGCTCTTCTAGTTTCTATAACATTGTATGTACCAAAATGAGTAACCTCCAATTTCTTCCAAATACAATTTGTAGCTTCACAAGAAGAAATATGACTATATATATTATTGGTCATGGAACACAACAAAGTATTGCGTACCTTGTAGTTTAATTGATATTCTGATTTTTATTGATTAGTAAAAGTGATTACTTCCTTATCAGGAATCTTGTAATCTCCAGTAAGCATAAATAAGTTGTCCACTCTAGTATTAATAAAAAAAGTCTTTATATGATCTCTCCAATATTCATAATCATTCCCATAAAATATAGGTGGTCTTGTAGGATTTAGATTGTAAATCGAACCAACATTCATTCTTTCCATCTAAAATAAGATATCTTTCCATAGAAACTTGTTAATAGGAAAAGTTTGTAAACAAGGGTAAAAATCATAAGAAAGAAAAAAATAGAACAATGAAAACTTGAGAAAGAAAACTTATATGTGAATGTAAGTATTTCAGAGACCTCCTCTGATACCAATTATAGGATCGAAATATGAATGTAGATGCTCAATTACAAGAGGGGTGAATTATAAGTCTAAAAACATTCATTTTTAACCTTAAGGAAAACTATGTTTAACAAAGTTAAATAATGTAAATTCACAAGACCTCTTAGTTCTACAAATTTTCTAGGTTCCGGAAATATGATTCTGGAAATGAAACTTAATAAAAGTTTACAAGGAAAAGATTCTACCTTAAAGTGTATAGAATATTACTTATCAGAGTATACAAAAGAATAAGAAAGTATAAAAAGATTATAATTTCTTCCATTATCAAAATACAGCGGAATATAAACTTGAAACAAAACAAGTAACAAGTATGAAATCTTTTAACCCAAAGAGAAGGGTATCCAACAACCTTGGATAAAGGTCCCTTGATTTGTACTTTCAAGAAATTCTGTCTTACCCACACCAGGGTAATCCCTCGATAGGAATATCATAATCCATCTTGCTATCCTTTCAAACGCTCAAATTTTAAGGTAGTCGGCACCTCTGTCTTCCTATACCTGAAAGTCCTTGAACTTTAAGGTAGCTGGCACCTCTGTCTTCCTATCCCTGTAAGTTCTCAATTATACACAACAACAATCGGAGTCATACGAAGCAATATGAACAAGATTTTTAGTACACACAAGTCATGAGAGTCTCTCTCTCTATAAATCACTTCAGTAGCATGTAATCTATAGTGATCAAAATTGTCTTAGTTTTTTCAAATGAGCTCATATTTATAGGCATTTTCCCAATGGGTGGCTCCCTCCTCCAACAGTCGTATTTTTTCTTGAATCTCGGAGGGACTTATACATGTGTCACTCAAACAGCGGTTAATTAGAAACAGATTGCATGGAATCATTTCATATCTATAATAGGGGTAAGTAAAATATGGTTCTTAACCAAATCCAATTTTTGGAGTCCAAGGTAAAAAAAGTTTGGAGTCTAAGTAAATAAACACATGGAGGCTATAAATCATAAATATCCAAATTCTGTTTTTCAAAAAATTCGGAACCTAAATTCTATAGATTTTAGAGTCTGAATTCCAATGAATCTGGAGTCTTAATTCTAAGGAATTCAAAGCCTGAATTATAAAGAATTTGAAACCTGAATTTTGAGGAATCTGGAGTCTGAATTCTGAGGAATTCAGAGTCTGAATTATGAGGAATTTGGAGTCTGAATTCTAAGGAATTCAGAGTCTGAATTCTAAGGAATTAAGTGTCTAAAATCTGAGGAATTTGGATTTTGAATTTTGAGGAATTAAGAACCTGAATTTCAGAGAATTCGGAATCTAAATTTCATAGAATTCGAAGTCTGAATTTCAGAGAATTCAGAATCTGAATTTTAGAGAATTCAGGGTCTAAATTTCAGAGAATTCGGAATCTGAATTTTAGAATACTCTATATCTAATATTTTATTGAATTCTGAGATTTTAGATGTGAAACTGATCTTTACACTTTAGAAATAAAAGGATTTAGAAATAGAGAAACTATAACATGAACAATGAAATCAAAGGTAATGGAAAAAAATTCTTGGAGAAGGAAAATTTTCCTTAATAAGATAAATCTTAGGGGAAATAAAATTTTCCTTAAAATAGGTTGTTTGTGATTTTTAAAACATGAAGGAATGGAAAATTCATAATTAAATATTATTAACTCAACAAAACTCTATTTTTTATCTATGTGAACACAAATTATACCACATGGAGTGTTATAAACTATGTATTTGGTAAACCCGTTTTGCATGAATTGTATTTGATAAACTTGCTACCTAAGGTTCGTGAGATAACTAGCATGAGAACCTTGTAATTTGGTATATTTCTTATGTAAGACATGATGATTATCTAATTATTGGGTGGTTTGGTATATTGCAGATCATTTCATCAGTTAGAGATTAACCTAGATGGGATTTTTACTCTCATATTATGTGTATAAAATCTAGGCCCTCAATTAAGATATACTATGGAAATTTATTATCATACCTTTCTACTATATATGATGTTTATATTTATTTATGTGACGGGAAAGTTATGTGCACATCTACAAAAGTGAATGAAATTTGATGTATTCAACAACATGGTTAGTCTATACCTAGAAAATCGATAATGAGCCACCTATATGGGATTAGCATACTCTATGGACAATGGTCACTCGATGTCTTTGAAAAAGGGACCATATGAGATTGCATGCTTCTATATGATGCAGTTGTTGGACATAGGTGTAGAGATAAATTTATTTAATAGATATCACACCAGATCCTTTTATAGCTTGAGTAGAATTGATTCCATATTAGAGGCCACTATTTGATTATATTTATAGATTAGGTGGTTCATATTTTGTTTAAATGATATAAAAGCATGTGTGGATACACTTTGTGGTTGACTAAATGGGGATTGATTTTGACTCAAGAAGATTCTCTAAAACTATTTTGAGTTTATCCAAAAAGGAGTTTTGGTTGTGTGTTCACAAGGTATTATATATAATTTTATACATAGTGATGTTAATTATAACATTCCATAAAAATGTTTTTTAATATATCCCAGATGTATTTTTGGATATGATTTCACATTTTATTATTTAGGATACAATACATGTTAAAATGGCACAAAATTGATGAGGCTTTAGTGCAAGTGGTAGATTATTGAATAAATTAAGTAAATCCCATAGATATTTTATGTGTATAGACTATATTGTATTGTATGGTTTGTTTATATATCAAATAGTATGACATGGATATATTCATGGAGTTCCATATGTCTTGGTGTTGGGATTATCATAAATACATAATATATGATATCATGATACTATAAACTATGTGTTAATGAATTAACACTTTAATATCAATCACATGATATATTATTAAATAAATGTAGATTTTACATTACATTTATATGATAAATTCATTTGGATGATGCATTATAAGTTTTTATAACCACATGCATTTAGATGGTGCGTTATAAGTTTTTATAACCACATGTATGTGGTTATATGGTAAATTCTTTATGATAAATTCATTTTGATGATTCATTATAGGAGGTTAAATAAATGTATGAATCTATGTAAATTTTTTGTGTGAAGCAGGTTTATGTTTTAAGTGCATCCATTTCCTCCCTGCCAAAAATATCTCTGCCTCCTTTTTTCATTACTTTTAGAGGAACCAGGATTTTGTTAGTATAAAGGAGTATCCCACCCATGTGAAAGATTATTCATCCATCCCATGGATAAACCATAGATAGGGGAATCTTATCCTTCCCTTGAGTGATCTTCATTATACACTAATGATGAATATATAGCTACAATACTACGGTTTAACATACATATGCTTTGTTATTCATTTTTACAATAGTCTATTTTTGAGTTTCTTGCGTGGCGATCCTAGTTTATGGTTTCTAAATAATTTCTTTTATATTTTATATGTTTTATATTATCCAAATAATCATACCACATGGAACACTAAGAGGGTTATTAAATCAAAGATATGACAAAATATAACTTTTCATTTAACCCTTTTTCGCCATCAGACCTTTCCATCATGTTAGTAAGAAAAAATTGCAATCTATCAAACTCTCAAATCGTCCATAATAACTAAAAAGTTTATAAATAGATTAAATCATAGAAAAACCCAAGTATTTACTTGGTTCACCCACATAGTGATACATCCAAGTATCATGAACATGTTGATGTGTTAGTGTACCAAAAAATCACAAATAACACACTATTTTTATGAATTCAATGATTTAGGAAACATCACTCCCTTCTATGTCTTGCAGCCTCTATAAGATGATTTTAGATGGAAAACAACCTCCCAATGATCTCTTACACTTTCTCTTTATACATGCACTTATTTAAGGAGGTTCTAGATTAATTTTTAGATGTATGGATCTCTATGATCAATATAAGAAACTTTATATGATTACATCAAAAATATTTGTAAGTGATGTGTTTATGTTATCCATGTGTTTCCTCCTTCTTCAGAAATCATATAAATATAAATCTTGGTTTAGGTTATTGAAACAATATCCTATAAAAATCATTATAGTGGTGAATATTTCCTCCAATGTGGACCAGATGAGATCAAATCCTTTTTAAAGGGAATATTTATTTTTAAACACTATTATCTTCTCCCTTTTTCACACCATCAAATTTCTCAATGATATTCCATGGATAAAGTTATCTCAGTTATCTACATCTATCAATAATAATTAGTTTTTATCAATATATTTAATTGATATATCAATTATACATTATCCCCTCCCTCCAAATGAACTATATATTGTTCTCCTCTCATCATTACTACTTTTCTTTCCATTATCATCAACCGTATATATAATATATTCAACAGCAATACCCAGCATTAAGAATCAGGATTTTTTCAATACATCATGTCATGTTTTATCCTCATAATGATGCAGAGATTACATTAATAACACCTTTTTTAATTCTCAACCATATATGAGTAAAATATTTATCATTTTTTCTAATGGAACCTTAATTATCATCCCAAAAAAATATCTAGTAATATAAATCATAATGACAATATCTCAAAAATACTATATAATTTATAAATATGGAAACATTCCCTCAATTAATTTAAACATTAATACTATGTCAATTAATCTTCATGACCTTCCATAATTGACATAATAAATTTTTCTCACTCATAGATCAATAAAATGTTAATCTATATCATATCTTTCCATTTTCACCAAGTCAAATTTACATCATATAAAAAGTTACACCATGGATAAATTCCCACCACGATCAATTTTCACTAAATATTCATCATCATTAATATTAATTATTTTAAAAGAATATCTTTATTTTTATTCAAAATGTATCCTTAATTTTATCAAATTCAAATCTTCATGTTTCACCCATAAATGTTTGTTCAAATTCTTCTAAATATGTTAAGTCAAAATTCCAATAAAAATATCCATAGTTTTATATATTATAAAATATAATCAAATTATTAAATATTTCGTGTTGGATTTGGTTCCCTAAAATTTACATCTATATACTTAAGGATAATATTTATTAATATTTTTCAATATTAATAATTTTTTTATCATGTCATGATTGTTCTTCTGCATAACATAGTATGTGATATTGTCCTAAAAGTAGATGTCAGACTAAAAGGATATAGTTGTTCCCGACAATGATGAGAACATAGAAATTCTATGATGTTATTAAATATATTTTCTATAGTCAGATGATATAATTTCAAGGACACAAATGATACATGATATCAATGGTAGAGACTCATAGGACATTGAGGCAACATCTCATAGAGTACTCCCTTTGTAATATCTAGTAAGATATTATGAGAATGAGACTCACCAGTAGGAAATTTCTATTTATAGGTGTCATTGGTTGTTCCTATCTATGAACATGTTTATTGGTCCTTATACTTTAAGATTATTATTAATGAGTATTATGAATCGTGTACTTTGATGTATTAATGAAAACTGTGATGAAAGATGTTCGCAGTGAGGTAGGATATGTTGGGTGCATCGTGAGTAATATTACATTGATGAATAAGGTGAGAAAGGATATATCCCTTCTGTTCTTTAATAGAAGTTTATATCTCAATCACTTTAATTGAAATGATATAGCATAAATAAATCCATGGAAATGGTGTTCTATAGGAAAGTTAAATATCTTGGAAGTCAAATAAAGATACATCGATCATATAGGTTGATGACACCCATATTGATTAGAGATATCATGATAAAGGAATTATTTAAAAAAATAAGCATTCATATGAGGTATTATGTCATTGCGGAATTAACTTCTTTCTCTATGGGTTCCTTGGTGTGTTGCTATTTGATAACCTTGCACATTAGGATGCTTCACCAAATTCCACATAGAAAGAGTATTAGAGGGTCACACACTAAGTGTATCTTGAATCTGAGTTAAATAATAACAATATTATTTTTTATTTAACAAGTTGAATAAATATTATTCTTGCATATTGTTTAATAATTATTCATGTTTTCTTGATCATATTTATTCTGTAACTAGTTATTTTATAGAATATAGTGTGAGTGGAAAATTTAATAAATAATTATTTTATATTTACTGAATATAATATTTATTAATTTATTGTTGAATAATGTAGTGACATTTATTTAATAAATAAATAGTAATTATTCAAGACCTGTTAAACATTGTGGAGAAATGGCAGACTGAATTTAATGGTCTGGTGAGAAATAATAAATACTAAATATTATTTAATTAAATACTATTTAAATTAATTCACATGATAAGAGCATATCAAGAAATAATATCATTATTATTATTATTTTACATGGGGTTTCATGGGGTTGAAATAAATAACAATGCGTAGTTGTGCCATTATTTATTTCAAACCCTATCGATATATAAACCCATTTATATTATTTTCTCAGAGTTCCAATTCATTTGTTTGGTTATTCACAATAGATTTTCAAAATCCCCTAAAACCCTAGAGAGATCCATTCTCCAAGAATTCTACCAAGAATTGAGAGTGATCATCCTCCACCTCCCAATCTAAAGTCAAGGGAAATTAAGGATATCACATTGGATGTGGTTTTATAGGAAATCAATGGCAGACGACACATGAAATAGGATCTATTGTTCTAGCACTCAAATATTCTTATGGAGACATTAATATATTTTTGGAACATGTGTGGATCACAGCTAGAGTGAATATACTCTTAATTCCTAAACACAACTATGGTGAAAAGAAGATATGTTGTCAGATCTATCAATGAAGAAAATATTCCAACAAGTTGATTATTTATTTAATTAAAATAATTATAAATAATATGTTATGATCCACCCTCTCATTTTGGCATAATTTCCATTTTATATTTTTTTGATTAAATTCTATTGATCATGGTGTTTATCATCATGTAGATCTTAGAATTATCATCGATCATGAAAAAAAAGAAAATTTGGACATGACCCATCATACGCTTCGACTGCACCTAGAACCTACAAGTGGTGTTAGAGTGGTCACATAATTATTTATAAATACTTAAAAAAATTGATTGATTTATGCATTTGTGATTAAATTTTCAATTCAAGTTTAGTCTTTCTTTTAATCTGAATTGCAATATATTCTTCTTCTTATTTTATTTCACAAATATATAATCAATAAATTTAATTTTATGAATGAAATAAAATAAAAGATCTCATTTATAGGTGTTGAGGATTCTAGTCACATAATACAGAAGTAAACAACATGTAATTGGAGAACCATGTTGGGTATTTGTGTTCAATGCATCAGAAATTAATTCAGTAATTAATTCAAACCTTGTTCATTAATGACATGCTGTGTATTTATTTTTTACACCGAATGTTGACTGGGATAAGGTGGTGCACGGTCAGTAATAGTACATTCCTTGTATCCCACGCACACATTATGTAGTCCCATTGAGTCGTAGATGGGCCACGTATTACCATACATGGCCTAACTGATAGGTGAACATGTAATTTGAAGACCACAAGTCATGTATCTCGTTATACACCCCTTTTACTCCATTTTTTTGAGGTACAATTTACACACCGAGTCCTTAGGAATGTACCTTGGATAGATGGTGAGAGACGTAAATGTCATTTATCTCTCTTCTACAGACTGTATACTTATACTAAATTATGCAGATTTAAAATTTATTTATGATAATATGTAAACCTTATAAACATTTTATTTTGTGTGTTCATTAAGTTGATTAGACATTCCATGTAATTGGTTATAATATTTCTATATATATAAATTTTTAATTAACATCTGTGTAATTTTCGTTTCTATATATCATGTGTGTGTCCTATTAAAGATTTTACTATATGTATATTATAGCATAACATGTGACCAAAAAATAATATAATTCAGGTAATCTATAATTTTATAATATACTTCATGAAAGTAATTGATAAATTTTGTATACCCTATGTCGCAATATTAAATAGTATATGACTATAATACATGTTGGGTAGATTCGGAGGGGTATTCATTTTGTTTCATCCCTGGTAAATTTATGTACATATATAATTTTAAATAATTTAATTTAATTTTTTTAAAATTATGATGGATGAGAATCTCAAAAAAAATAGAATGAGAATTAAGATAAAAAAATTGATTAATTAATGATGATAATTAATTGTTTTGATCATGATTTATCATAAATAAGAACAGTTAATAATTGAATGATAGTTTTATTAAAAGTATAATTCATTGCTTGTATGTGGATGATCATGAACCTAAACCTGAACTTTGTATGTGATTTGTTTTATTTAATTTATTATTAAATTAAATTGTTGGACTATATGAATTCTCTCCTCTTATTATGTAAGAGTTATGTTCCCATGGTTTCTTTTATGTAAACCTTTTTTCCCTCACCTACATATGATTAAAATCATATGTAATGGATGGAGATCCAAAGCTATTGGAGGCGGTTTAAGTATGGAGCCAAGATGAAACCAATCCAAGAGAGATACATAGGTGGATAGGTGGAAATCTATAACACAAACCTTAATTTTTTCAAGGTGTTTTTCCACTAGGTCAACGATTACTTTATCAACATCTAGATAAACTAACCATTAGTAAATGATCATGATCATAACACTTTATTATTTTATTTCTTTCAAGTTTTATGGTTATTTCATTGTGGATGTGTTTTCATCGTAACATGAATTAATGAAATTAATGAGCATGAAAGATAGAACTAAACTAATTTGGATTATACGTAAATATTACCAAATACATCGTTAATCACATAAGTAAATCCACTTAAAATTAAAAAGTAAGTAATAAAGATAATAGTTATAAATTTATTCATAAAGGATATAATACCTCAACTACATATATTAAGTTGGTATAGCCTTCCACTACTTTAGTTAAAATTGAACCATAGTTCTAAGTTCTTGACCATCCAAATTTGGGGTGGTTTCAATTATGGGGGAATTATAATTTGAGGCTTATTGTTGAACTAACTTATTTCACATAAAGGGTTGACTTTCAAAGCATGAATTGGTATAAATGAGAGGAATCGGTTGCTGAAATCCAATTTATGGATTTCAGGATGGGTGAGTCCACTCAAAATATCAAGGAACTATGAGTTAATGCAGTTGGAATTTGTAATTCCTACCAAAAAGAATTCAATTTTCTTTACTAACCAATGTTGGGGTAATTATAAGGGTAATATGGATCCTTTATACTAGAATGTTCAATAAATAGGATATTTTGAAGCCAGTGGTGAGGTCTATTGGGTTTTGATAAAATAGTTGGAGACTAATAAATATAATATTTATTTTTTTATTTGTATAAATTTTATTAGATAAAGTACTAAAATTATCCTCATATTATTTTTAGAATTACCATTTAAATTGATTTAAACATATCATTTTGATCCATACTTTAGAAGGATAACCTTCTTACTGACACAAATTTCAAAGATAGGAAAAGGAGTTAGCATTTTCCTTCACCGTGAAAGGACATTGTATGTGCAGGAGGAACTTATTCCTGATTCACCTGGTAATGAGACATGTGATTAAGAGATATATATATATGAGAAACATCTGAATGATGTTACAAATGTTAAATTTTTCATGCTATTATGCATGTACAATGAGCTTTTGAAGCAACATGAGGAAAGGGATGCATATATCATGAGGTTTCACCTTTGGGATATCTATCAAGAGAAGGAGAGACAAGAGAGGTACATGATCTCTAATGATTTTTTTAAAATAATGATTTCAGATTTTGTGCCATCTAGGCCTCATGTAATCAATATTATTGGAAACATTGAACAAATATCATTCTTATGGATTCAATTATGGTATTATTTGCGTATAGATCTCATACATTCATCACTTCCTAAGACCATCATCGGTTTTATTGATAATTAAAATTTGAGAAACTATGGTAAGAGTCTTTTGGGACTTATTGCATTTATTTTAGAAGTGGATAAGGACATGGGGTGTGATAAACTCGTGGTCCATATGGTGAAAAAAATGGAATAATAATAAAAAGGAAGAAAATATACATAATAAGCCTAAAGATCATGAGCACCATCCTTCCAAGAAGAAGAAGATCCAAAGGTAGGGTAAGGTAAAGGAGGAAGTATGTTTTTATTGGGGCAATCCAGGCCACTAGAAGAGGAACTACACCCGTAATCAAGAGGAAGCTAAATGTTCATTCATTATTGATTGTAATTTTTCAATATCTACACATTGGGTACTGGATACAACTTGTATTTCTCACATCTATATTCAAATGCAGGAACCATATAGATTCTAAAAGATTTCAAGATGATAGGTGGATCTATGGGCAGCTAATGGTGAGAGTCTTTCTTCTATAACCACTAGGGACCACCACCTTTCATTTATAATAGGACTAGATTTGGTTTTAAAATATTGTTATTATGAACCAATGGTTGCAAAGAACATAATTTTTGTATCATGTCTCCATGCAGATGGGTTTATTTTAAAATTTGGAATTAAAAGTTCTTTCTTTCAGAAGGAAAACATATGTTATGGTATAGAAAATGTAAATAAAAGTATCTATGTATTAATTTATAAAAACCATGAATTTTAAATTGATAAAAAATCATGTTCACATGACTCATATAACACCCAGCTATGGCATCACCATCATGGTCATATAAATGAGAAGCATTTAACAAATCTCTACCAAGATGGATATTTAGAATCTTATGATATAAAACCACGTGAAAGATGTCATTATTTTTTACAATAAAAAATGAACCAAACCACCAATTTATGGATAGGGTGAAAGGTCCACAAAGATTATATTATTTACACAAACTTATGTGTTTTGACCATTCCCAGTAAAAGCTAGTGGTGGATATTATTACTTAATAACTTATTCTAATGAGTTGAGTAGATATGGATATGTCTACATGAGGAGGTATATTTACGATCCCTTTGAGAAATTCATGTAATTCTATAATGAAGTGTAGAATCTACTTGGTTAGAATATAATGAATATTTGATCGGAACGAGGGGGTGAATATCTTAATTAATAGTTCATTGACTTTATATGGGAGTTTGGGATTCTATCTCAACACACTCCACCTTATACACCATAGTGGAATGATGTTAGTGAAATGAGGAACCATACCTTATTATTCATGGTAAGGTCGATGATGAGTCGTGCAGATATTCCGTTATCCTTTTGGGATATGCATTACAAATTGTGGTATACACATTAAACCAAGTTCCAACTAAAGCGAAAAATGTAATTCCCTTTGAGTTATGGAGTGGAAAAAACATGTTTTGTCATATACATGTGTATGGGGTTGTGAGGAATTTTTTGAATCCTTAGAAAGAAACAAACTATCAACTTGGGGAACAAAGTGTATCTTTATATGGTATCCCAAGGAAACAAAAGGATACAACCTATACTACCCTCAAAAAATAAAGTGATTGTCTCAAGAAAATAAATCTATCTTTAGAGGGATCATATCCTAAAAATGATAGTGGGAGAAAGATTGAATTTGATGAATTTGATACTCAAGATACATAATAGTTGACACAAGAATAGATTCCACAAGTACCTATGAAATAATACATTCTTGGAACAAATGTAATTGATAGGAGCATAAGAGAGGTAAGATAACTAGATAGATATGGTTTTCTATTCACTAAATATGGTGACTCATTGTTGGTTTAAAATTATGAAAATATCTCCTAAAAAGAGGTTGTAGATAGCTCAGAAGCTTTAAGATGGAGAGAATCCATGATTTATAAAATGGATACTATGTATCATAAGAATATGTAGGTTCTAGTCGATGCGCCATTTGATTTAAAGGCCATTAGATGAAAATGGGTATTTAAGAGAAAACTATAAATTTAAGGAAAATTAAATACCTATAAATAAATATTAGTGGATGAAGGGTTTAAAAAAATTCCGGGAATTGACTATAATTAATCCTTTTTACCAGTTATGATATTTAAATCCATCAGAATTCTACTTAATATAGAATCTTACCATGACTATGTGATTTGGAAGATGGATATCAAATCCACATTCTTAATAGGAACCATCAAGAAGATGTCTATATGATACAACCATAAGGGTTTCTGACTCCAGGTGATTCCAATATTATTAGCAAGTTTCAAAGATCTATTTATGGATTGAAGTAAGCATCGAGGTCATTGATCATTAGATTTTATAAATCCATAAAATAATTTAGTTTTATTAAGAATAAATATGATTCATGTGATTATAAGAGGTTTAGTGGGAATGTGGTCATTATCCTGGTAGTATATGTTGATGGAATACTACTTATTAGAAATGACATACCTTTCTTACAATCTATTAAGGACTAGTTAAACAAGTGTTTCTCCATGAAGGACCTTGGTGAAGAATCCTATATTATAGGGATCAAGATCATTCATGATAGATCAAATAATCATATTGGACTATGTGAAAGTACATATGTTGACCAAATAATAAAGTGACTTTGTATGAAAAAATACAATAAGGTATTGGTTCCATTGTCACATGGTTTATATCATTCTAAGAAAATGTTTCCCCAAACACAAAAGGAGAAATAAAGAATGATTAATATCTCATACACTTGTATGATAGGATCAATCATGTATACCATGTTATGTACTAGACATGATGTTTCCTATGTATTTATAATAGTAGGAAGATATCAAGAATATCCAAAATAATATCATTCGTCTGTTGTTAATTCTATCCTTAAGTATGTAAGAATAACTCAATATATTTTCTTAGTGTGTAGAGGATACGAGGAGCTAGTCATCAGGGGTTATACTGATTCTTGATTTCAGATATATCATAATGATCTAATGTTGCAATAAAGATATGTTTTTGTCACAATGGTGGAGATATGAGCTGGAAGTATTCAAAGAAACCAGTTGTCATTGATTCTATATTGAAGTCTGAGTATATAATGGGTTTTGATGCATACAAGGAATTTGCTTGGATTAGGAACTTTTTCAAGGAGCTTGAGGTGGTACCTAGTAGTAAAGACCATATCACATTGTATTGTGATAATACAACAGTAGTGGATCCTACAAAGTATCCAAGGTCACACTGATGAACAAATATTATACTCTATAATTATCAACTCTTGAGATATTTTTATCAAACTGCTGAAGTTTTAGTAAGAACAGTACCCATGGAAGATAATTTGGTGAACCTCGTGACTAAAGGCCAATCTAAGAAGAATCATAGATATCATGTGAGATCTAGTGGACTGAAATTTGTTAGCATTTACCACATCATGATTATTATTATGTGTATTATAGTATGTGATAATGACTTAAAAGTAGTTGTCATGTTAAATGGTCATAGTAATTCTTCGCTATGATGAGAACACAGAAGTGATATGATACTGTCATTAAATATATTTTATATGGCCAATTGATATCATCTTAAGGACACAAATGATATAGGATAATAGTGGTGGAGACTCATAGTACTTTAGAGAACATTATCATGGTGTACACCCTTGGTAATATTCAGTAGGATATTATGAGAACTAGACCCGCCTATAGAAAATCGATGTTTATATGTGTCTGTGGATGTTCTTATCTATGAAAATGTGCATTTTCCCAAATAATTTAAAATTATTATTAATGATTATTTGAGTCATATACTTTTATGTATTAAAAAAATTTGATGACAGATGTTCACAATGAGATATGATACATTGGGTGCGCCACGAGTAATATTGCACTAATGAATAATACAAGAAATGATTTATCCCTTCTATTTTTTATTGTAAGTTGATATCATAATCCCTTTGATGGAAATAATTAGCCTTAAAAAATCCATGGACATAGTGTTCTATAGGAAAGTTCAATTTTTTATAATTCAAAGAAAGAGACATCAATCATATAGGTTTATGACCCTAGCATGCAATCAGCTTGATTAGAGATATCATGATAAATAGATTATATTACACAGTAAGCATTTGTATGAGGTATTATGTTGTTATGGCATTAAATTCTTTCTATATGAGTGTATGGTGTGTTGCTAAATACTAACCGTAGAATTTAGACTACTTTGCATAATGCCACTGAGAAAGAGGCCTAGAGGTTCGCACACTAAGTTTATCCATAATCTCAATTAAATAATATTATTATTATTATTTATTTAATAAGTTGAAAAAATATTATTCCTACATGTGATTTAATAATTATTCATGTTTTCTTGATCACATTTATTCTGTCACTAGTTATTTGAGAGAATATAATATGAGTGAAATATTTAATAAATATTTATTTTATATTTAGTGAATATAATATTTATTAATTTATTATTGACTACTGCAGTGATATTTAATTAATAAATAAATATTCATTTTTCAAGCCCAGATAAATATTTTGGATAAATGGATAACTGAGTTTAATGGTCCGGATAGAAATAATAAATATTGAATATCATTTAATTAAATAATATTTAATTTAATTCGCAAGTTAAGAATATGTTGAGAAATAACAATATTGTTATTATTATTTGAATTAGGTTTTCGCAGGGATTAAATAAATAAATAATGGAATTTATGCAATTATTTATTTATTTTTTTTAAAGGTAATGCTTTGGTCAAAGACCAAAGCACAAATTATTATTAAAAAAGCAAGAAAGTTACAAGAGTCTGAAATAGGGGATTTTTTTACAATCTCTATCAAAAAGCTCAAATAAATCAGCAGGCAGGGAGTCCATCCAAGTCATGCACTAGTGAACTCCTTTGTTGTCAAGAGCATCAGCGACGGAGTTCTCTTCACGGTAGGTATGGGTGGTGATGAAATCAATCCTGTGGAGCGAGTTAAGGCAGTTCATCCAACAAGAAGTATGCTTCCAGGCTAGATGAATGCTGCCATTCCATATGGCATGAATGATGGTGGATGAATCACTCTCAATCCATAGCTTCCTCAAACCTCTTTGAAGAGAAAAATCAACAGCATGGATGACACCCAACAGTTCCGCCTCCAGCGATGATGAGTGTCCACATCCAACGAAGAAACAGCCCTAACATGCAATTATTTATTTCTAACCCTAGCGATATATAAACCCAATTATATTATTTCTTTGATAGATAGTTCATTTTTTGGTTGTGCACAATGAATTTGGATAATCCTCTCAAGCCCTAGAGAGAACCCTTCTCCATGAACGCTCTCAATAATGTAGAGTGATATTCCTCCACCTCCCCCTCTCAGGCCAAGAGAGATCAAGGAGAACTCTTTGGAAGCGGTTCTTGAGGCGATCAAAGGTGGACGACACAAGAGATATGATCTATTGTTCTAGAAATTAAGTATTAATAAGGTGATGTTCGGAGATTTGTGGAATATGTGTGGATCACCACTAGAAGTAACCATCTCTTGATTACTAAAATGAAACGATGGTGCAACATAGATCTATTTTCAAATCTATCAACGAAGAAAGAATTCCAATATGGAAATTATTTAATTAATTAAATTAATTATAAATAATATGTGATGATTCTCCTTATGGTTCCAGTGTAATTTCTATTGTCTTTTTCTTTAATTCAATTTTATTCATCATGATGTTTATCATTGTGTAGATCTCATATTGATCACCGATTGTGAGAAAAATCAAATTTTTTCATGACCCAACACATGCTTCCTCTGCGCTTAGAACCTATATGTTGATCCCATGAAAAACATGGTATATACAAGTAAGACATCGCATGGTTTATTGGTCAATTACTTAATAAAAATACCATGGATAATTAACCATATCCTCCTAAAAACCAACTCATTTTCTTATTTTGAAAAATTGATATATGAGCTTCAAGATGATATAGTTCTCTTCAAAACATAACATGGTATTTTTTAACTTAATTCCAGTAGCATCCAAAAAAATAATCAAGAATAAATTTTCAACTCCATAGTCTCATCCATGATCAATTACCCATTTCTCTATAAAAATACTAAAAAAATACCCATTTAATCTTCACTCCCCATTTTCATCAAGAACTTAACAACTCTCCAATCTATTCCATGATTTACACTATTCTATACTTTCCTTCATCTCCCTCCTTTTTTCCAACCATAAATGATATCTGTATAAAAATTTATTCCTTATTCTATGAATATTACTTGACTTAAATTAAACCATCATTTAGTTTAGGCATCCCAAGGTGTCTAGGGATTTTATAAAATTCCTTATCCAAAATTGGTGTCCACCATGTTTTTTGTTTCCAAACTATGACATGGTTATAATAATCATAACGTATTTTATACGTATAGTGTACTTAGTGTTTAGTCCCTCCATCCTTCACTACATTTCATAGACCAAATCCTCAAAAACACCCCAGATACATAGTGTTTGTTTTACAACCACGATTTTGTATACATAATATTGTTTTGTTTTACAAACTTCACCAAATAAACATTCATTCACCGCCAAAATTCTCCAATCACTCTCATACTTTACACAGTTTCGAAATATTTTTGAATAAAAATAATTATCCTTTTAAATCAAAAATCAAATATTTATTATGGAACCCCAATACTTCAAATAAAATTATTATATTCTTACTTAGCCTCACTATTCTTGTCCATCAATGCACCTTCACTTTCCCTTTTCAATAGTCACTATGAAAACTTCAATCCAATTTCTCCTTCTTATAAAAATTCAATGCATCTCAATTTACTCATCTTAGACAATGTCTCTCTAAGGTCTTCATTCTTCACAAAATATGCTATTATATTCATTTTATTCTTTAATATTCTCATGATAAGTTACTAATATATAAATTATATTTAAAAACAAATACAAAAAAACCAAACATTTGGTTACAAAATTCTCCCTATTTTTTTATGTAATTAACACCAATTAATAAATATCATTTAGTATAATAACATGTATGATTCCCAAAATTCCATCAATTTAAACACTTCAAATATAGTAATAACAGTTTTATACTCCAATATTAACTTGTTAAAATACATTCAAATGTTGTTTTCTCAAGGTTTTTGTTAATATAATCCTAATTTGAAGTGATAAATATTGTCCTTCAGTATGAAACTATAAAATCATCAATCTGATCCAGATTAGAGACAACTTTTTTGTTCTAAAAGGACTTGTTTCCACTTAGTTAGAAAAGTTAAAAATTTTCCATCTAACTCAACACCATAAAACTTGTTCCAATTCAAAAATATTTTAAATGAGTGAAATTACCCCTTTGTAAAGAGATATCAACAAATCCTATAAGGCAACTTCATTCAATGATCAATGTTGTAAATAATGTAATAAGTCGGAAACATCAATTTTTTCCATTGCAATCACTAAAAGAGATATATACCCTAAATTCCCATCTTCATGAGATGAGTTTAGGGGAAATCATATTTAATGATTGTGCTATATAGTAAGGGGTGTGAAAATATTATTTCTCTGAAATTGTATTCATTATTGTATGGTATGATAGAAGTGATATCAAAAGGAATGAAAAATATCATACATTATTCTATATTTTCAATTGTATTATATGATTGAATGTGTTATAATGCATCATATATCCATGAGTTAATATTTCATACAAGTTTCATTTTTCAACTCATGCAATCATATTGTATGATTTCTAATTATATAGTATGAAAAATAGTATACACTAGAATTTGATTATATGGGTGGTATAACATTTATCTTCTATGATGGAAATCATTTAAGTATGTGTTAAATGAGATGTAATGTGGGTGGGATTCATTAACTCATGAAAATGATGAATGTGTTATCCAACACATTAGATCATTCATTATAACACATGAGTTAATTCTTGAATTCCTAAAGAGCATCCTAGAGGTTTTTATAAGAACCCATTTCCATGAAATGTTAGTGGTGTGGATGCTTAGACAAGACACCCAAGAACCCTAAGTACTATTCATCCTTCTCATTTTTTCCTGAGGAATTAGTTATCCATAGAGAATTGGTGGATCTCATCTGAATGTCAGATTATTAATGTCATCCCATGGATACATCGCATAGAGGGGATGTCTCTTATATTCTCTTGATGATTTGTATCAAACCATTTGATGATATGAAAATGAGGCAGTAGCACATCAGTGTAAGTCATATAGTACAGTATGCAGTTTTATAGGATATGTTCATTCCTAGTTGATGAATTTTCATTAATATAAGGATTTTTATCTTAGGAATGGTATTTAAATTTATTTAATTACTTTTATTAAGTGTTAATATACCCTTAGTAATCCTAGCTATGGTATAAATGTCATACATGTTCATAGATCAATGAAATCATGTGGGAAAATGAAAAATTCTTAATTGAATTACATATAAAAATCCTTGTCAGAAAATACAACTAGAATTGTGTGCTATGGTTGATCATATGATATGTGAAATCAAAATATGAGATACAGTCACACCCAATTATATGGAATATCATGGGTGTAACAAGATAACCCAGTGGGACTAGACACATCACCTGACCAGACTCGCCACTTATCCTGATGGGAATTCTTGATCCCCATAGGATGCCTACTAGTTCCTAGTTATCAAGAAAAAACCCGTGGGAGTGATTTCAGAACATAAATTAAACTAACCACATTGGATCCCACCTATAAATCTGGAATGACTCATCCATATATTATACTTCCACACCAAAAAAATAAAGAGATACAATATAAAATAAATAAATTATCATAGTAACTTACAACAAAAATAAAAAACGCTTAACATTACAAAGAATACTAATAATAAAAATTATCATTAAAATATAGATTTATTGGAAATATAATACACGAAATATCTAGCTAGGATGGATGATAAAAAACCAACCCAAAGAGATAAATTAAATTAAACAAGATTCTCTAGCACTAACTCCATCTGAACCACAGTCACTCACCACATAATAACTTTATCCAAAACTGGAAAACCTGGAAAAAAACTCCTATATGGACCATAATAGAGAACTTGGGAGAAAATATAAGAGCTTCATACACCTAATTTTTTATGAAGGGTGTGAGTAAAACCTGCCTAGTAGGATTTAACAAAATATTACACATCATTTTATTTTAAAACCCATTTTATCAATGATAAGTTGAAATATTATTATAAAATAGAATTCATATAGAAGTAAGATGAAACCAAATATCATTAAATAGATAATTTTTGAAAAAAAAAACTTCTTTGAATAAGAAAGTTATAAATAAAAAAAATTAATGGAAAAAATTTTGAATCGCGAAAAGAGGATTCTTTATTATGTTTAATAAAATAAAAAAATCCCATTTCTTATTTTATAAAACATTAATCAAAACTACTTTTTATTAAACAAATTTCATTTCCATTTTTAAAACACACTTTTCAATTCATTTTAAAAATCAATTTCAAAGTAAAAATGTACCATAAGTAAAACATAAAATAATCTCAAAGAGTCATTATGATATCAATAGGGAAAAAATTATACAGTCAAGCGTAGGTTGTGTGAAATCAATCAACGTATAGGGAATACAATAAGATATAAGATGGAATCATTTGGCTCATTACAAAAGGATCTAATCATCATGATAAGATCCCTATGACTCAAGTAACATGACCATGGACTAGAGACGCAAAATCTATGTTACAAAAAAATGTCTTTCCTGATAGCCCTATTGAGCTGGTTAGAAACTTTATCAATCCATTGAGTGAAAATGTAATCCAAACACATAATAAATCCTTAGGGAAGTCAACTTATATGGGTAATTAACCCCTAGAAATAGCACAATCCACACAAGGGGTTGTATATATACAGACCTAAAACCAGTTACCTAGGACTCTCACGACATCAATAGATAGAAGTGATCAATAAATAAATCATGGGGTAATCACATAAAATGGTTTCAAATAATTTTAAAAAATATATCATCTCACCTCCAACATCCTCATAATAAATGGCCCCTTTTATATGCATAAGCATCAAAAAATATACAAGAATACAAACATCCCCCTATGGGTCTCAAACAAAAACAAAAAATCAAACACAAAGGGATCCATTGAAGGTCTAAAATATATCAAGAATCTCATTAAAATTTCAAAATTCTCCTTTAAAACATGATTTTAGGTCTTGGAAACTTTATCCACATTTATAAATCATTTCAAATAAAATTTAATATATCCTTTTTCACTACAAACTCTTTAAATTACAAACCAATTCGAAAATTCAAAACAACCACTTTGAAGAACACATTTACCCTTTCCATGGAACAAAATGGAGTCAAATTATTTAAACCATTGCATTAAATTTCAAAAAACCTCTTGAGAATCATTTTAAAACACTTGGAATTCAAACAATGCATTAAAAATCATGAAAACCCATTTAACAAAATTATTTTACGTGAAAAATCCCATAAAAATTTTGAAAACACTCTGGTTATCACATATATAATTTATTTAACAAAATAAGAAATTTTAAACAATTAATAACTCAATAAAATGGTATTTAGAGGAAATTCATTGAAAACCCTACCTTCTAAAAATAAGAGTCATTCTGAAAACATTTAGAAATGAATAGCCTGTCGTGAATTTCCAACCAAAGAAAAACATACCCTCTATATTACTTAACAACTAAAACCCACCTAGAACCCTATTCTCATCCATGGTAGCCTCTTATGGTTCATACAATACATACAAACCATAAAAATGGAATATGAAGAATAAGAAAGGGGAAATAAGGAAAAATGAGGGATTGTCAGAAATAAACATCTTGAAATAAATATATAGGATACCCAAATTTAATATAAGAGGGAGGGATAACCTTCCATTCATTCAATCTAGGTCTTTTGAGAGATAATATAGTAAAATAGGGGTAAAAGACTATAAGTTGAGGAATTTATCTTTAGGGATTTCTCCTTTTTAGGAATCTAGATAGCTTGGAAGGTTTAGAAACATATTTTGCTAAACTATGCACCAATAATTAATATGTAACTATATAATCTATATAACGGTTCATGGTGGTCTCACAGGGTTTCTAATAACTATT
This sequence comes from Viscum album, assembly GCA_963277665.1. Classification (NCBI taxonomy): domain Eukaryota; kingdom Viridiplantae; phylum Streptophyta; class Magnoliopsida; order Santalales; family Viscaceae; genus Viscum; species Viscum album. The sequence continues at coordinate 486,994 of CAUJRU010000305.1, read as the reverse complement.
TTCAAACCACACACTACCACCCATAGGATTAGTCATACAAAAAATTATGTTTCAAGGTTCCCCTATGCCTTTCCTCAAACTATGTGTTACCTATGCACATTAACCATTCACATTCAAAAATGAACTGCAGACCCCTCCATGTAAGGGTACATGCATGGTTATAACTAAACCATGAATTCTAACCCATTAGTAAAGGAATCTCTCATACATGGGTAATATGCATGGTTTTTTCAATTGTTAAGTGATTGTGTGGAAACCATTCTCAGAATAAAAACTTCCAAAATTTTAAAATTATGGATTAAATGCACCAAAAAAATTAAATTACTCTAAAATAATAGAAAATATAAATGAAAATTTACATGAGGGTTCAAAATTATCCTCACCATGAACCTTTATGATGCTAAAAAGTCATTTATTAAATTAAAAAAAAAGAAAACCCAAAACCTAAAAAAGATGTGGTAGGGTTAGTTTAAAAACTCAGAAGGACCCTGTGAAAAGGAGACACCTTACATGCTGAATTTCTCAAAACAAAGGAATTAATCCTTTAAAAAATGAACATATCCAATCAAAACCGATTCCTAACCAAAATACCACAAATTTCATAGAAAAAAATACCTATAATAGATCTCCCAATTTTAAATTCACTTAAAGTAGTGGAAATGATGGAAAACTCATCTAGTGAACTATAAAATAAAGTGTTACCCAATAACCATGAGTCCTGAATTCATCTCCAAAGGAACTAGAAAACACCATCAAACATAACCAATCATTAGGATATTGGCTCAAATTAACAAAATATCTCATCCTAAGGAATACCAATGATCACAAATCAAGCCATTGAATTCCCTCACATCCCATATCACCAATAAGGTAAAAAATCTCAACCAAAAAAATATTCATCAAGAAATTACATGGGTATAGGACTCAGGTCATAAACTGAATGGAAGGGTGGAATAGGATCTCATACCAAGGTCACCACCTCTTGGTGAACCTAACAAGATCCAAAATGACACGTTCCAGTTCATAATATCAACTAGTGACATGTCCATCCAATTACCCAGACCACACACCAAAGACTTATCGAAGTCCAATCCATCAAAAACCAACTATATGAAGCACCACATGGAAACCTAAAGAAACAAAATATAAAATAGAGGTATAAGAACAGACACAAAAACTACCACCTCATAACAAAGGAATTTACAAAGAAAGGGGAATTAATCCCATTGAATTTCACTTCAAGAACTTCAATCCATTTCAATATCCTTGAGAGATAATCCCAAAACAAACCAATCACCCAAATTTTTGTTACACTGAATGTCTCTCTAGATAACCCAGTTCACCATATTTCTAAATATAATCTATCCATTCCATAATGTCTCAAGTACTGTGGTAACTATAGAAATGGAAATGGTGTCCCAAGAATTCCTAGAGTATGGAAGATTCTAGCTCCACCACTATATTCAAAGTTTTTTCCAAGTCAACCACTGGAAGATATACACTCAAATGATTAAAGAATTCTCCCTAGTCTTATCCTCAAAAAAAATATTACCAAATGTCTATAACTTTATGAAATGAAAAACTAAATGAAAAAAAATCATGAATATAACCCATTAATTTTTTCAAACCAAACCAATTAGTACCAATGAACAACAAAGATAGAAAGCATATAAATAAAAATCTTTGAGAAACATAAATTTACTTTAAACTATTATCCTTTATCATGGAGGTTCAAATACATTTTCCAATAACACACCCACTATTAAATCACTCAACAACATTGTTAAAATGCACAAAACTCTTTTCCATAGAATCAAAAAAATTAAAAATCCTCCAATAATTCATCTTACAAAATCACACACATGATTTTAAAACATCCATCATATTTAAAATTAAACCCCACTTTGACTTTATAATGTTATCTTCTTCTATTAAAAAATTTTGAATTGGTCAAACTAATTCTTTCAAAGAAACCACCACTGCTAGTTTTTAAAAACAATATATTTCCTTAAATACTTTCCTTTAAATTTCAAATAAACATCCAAATCAAAATAAAATGGAAGTGAAATATTCCATCAAAACCTATTGTAAATATAAAAATCCTTTTTATTCCCTATCCAAATTGGGTTTTAAAATAAATTTACTCTATGAAATTTAATTTTCTATTAAATTTTTTTTCAAAACACAAAACCAACATTTTCACAGCATAAATCCAAACAACATGGCACGACCACTAACTTAAAAATTACTCAATTACATTACACCACTATAAAAACTCCCAAAATAAACCTCAAACAAATGGTAATAACCATTGGGATAAATTTAAAAAACAAGGAAGCTAAAAAATAAAATCCATAGAGAATGATAAACCATGAAAGGATTTTCCACATGGGTTGGTGAACTATGAACCAACCATGAAACAACCACTACAATGGTTATCGATCTATATATATACCCTCTTCACAATTTTCCAGACTATGTAAGATAACCATTATACTATGGTTCTCTTACCATTTTCACACCAAAAACTTAGAGTGACCCCCAAAATCACTGATATACTCAATGGGGATCAAAATAACATAATATTATATCAAACCACATAAACCAAAAATTCAATATTAAAACCCAAACTACCCATGGTAACTCAAGTTTTGGGATTATAAATATCTTATTATTCTCTACATGTACCTGCATCTTGAGTTTTATCACTTATATATATATACTACATAACTTCCCAAATAATAAGATAGATTTCTCAAAAACTAGGCCTTAAATAAACCAAGGATCTAATATAATTTTGTAATAAACCAACATAGGATAACCTAACACGTCAACCAACTCATCTCTCCACATGGCCCAAATGGTGTTCCCAATCCCCACAGGATAGAAACTACTACCTTAGTATAGAGAACAATACCTTGGGAAATATTTCACCCTCTAAACTATATTAACCAACAAGTATCCCAGTTGAAAATCCGACATGACCAACCTATTTATTGGATATTGAAACCATCTAAATAAGTACATAAAATTTAAATAAACAACTAAAAATATTAACTTGAAATAAAAATAAAATAACAAAAAACCATTACAATGAATAATAATAACCAACATGAAAATTAAAATACATTTATAATGTAAAAAAAATACAAGAAAAATCTATTCAAGTAGGAAGATATAAAGCCATCCCAAAAAGATAAACTAAACCAAACATGAACCAAAACCACGCCCTATATGTGATAAAAATTCACTAACCACATAATAACCTCATATAACAAAATATATTCCAAAAAACTCTTGTAAGTAGAAGACCAAAGCACCTGATAGGAAACATACGAGATGCATACACCTAATAGTGTATACAATGTGTGAGAAAAAACAAGCCTAGTAGGATTTATCCGATGAGTTTGGGTTTTTTCATTTATATAACCATTTCATAACTTCCATTTTGAAATATTATTGGGAAATAGGTTTTCACATACAAGAGATATAAAACTAGATATCATACCAAGGTGATTTTTAGAAAAATATCCCCCTTCTTATAATAAGAAAGGAGAACCCAAAACCTTTTTTTAAAACCTTTTTAATTATGAAAATAATATTCATTATCAAATCCATGAAAATAAACAAATATCATTTACTATTTTCCAAAACATTACTCAATACTCATTTTTAAAATATACATTTCATTTCCATTTTTCAAACACACTTTCCAAACCATTTTAAAATTTGATTTGAAATTAAATTGGAAATAAAAACCAAACATAATAAAATTTCAAACATGAACCATGATATCAATAGGGAATAAAAAATAGAAAATAAAGAATATATTTTATTAAATCAATCAAGGGAAAGGGTGTAAAATATGATATATGATAAAACCCTATTTTGACACTAAAGAACTTGTTCATCCCTAGGTCGATACTAAAGAACTTGTTTATCTTGGTTGATACTAAATAACTTTTGACACAAATCCTAGATCAATACTAATGAACTAGTTCATCCCAATATCCCCATAGAGCTACTTGGGACCTATATCCATCCCAAGAGCATGAAAATACTCTAAGAACATAATATATCCTACTTTTATGGGTGGTGATGACCTAGAAAGAGAATAATCTACCCTGATGGTTGTATATATCCCGACCTCTAATCAGTTACCTAGAGATCCAAAGAAATCAATCGACGGATGTGAGAAATAAATGAATCATGAGGTTAACACATAAAATAGTTTTAAATAATTTGAAATGAATATCATCTCACCTCCCACACCCTCTCAATAAACAGGCATTTTTAGATCCATAAGAATCAATAAAAATACAACAACATAAACATCCCTCAAACAGTATCAATACACAATGAACAATCAAATTTAAGGGACTCTATCATGGTTCTCAAAAATCTGACTAAGTTACTTGAAAGTTCCATGCATTCCTTTAGAACATTCTTGGATATCTAATTCAGTTCATATGTATTTAAAACCCATTTGAAATATCATTTCAAATATATATGTTTCCCATAAAACCATTTAAATTCAAAAACCACTTCTTTAATGAAAAAAACACCTTATAGAAAAAATATATCCTTTATAGATACCCAAATAACCTTAATTACATTAAAAATCTATGTTGAATTTAAATAATTCTCTTGGTAATTATTCCAAAACACTTGACATTCAAGCAATTCTTTACAAAAAATAAAACCTTATAACACACTTATCTATGCTTCTACAACCCTTAAAAAATTTAGTTAAAACACTATGGATATCACATATACATTTTATTTAATAAATTAATTAATTAAGAAAAATAAATCACCTAATGTCATGGAATTTAATGGAAACATAAAAAACAACTACATTTGACCATGAAGATTCATTTTGAATCCATTCCAAAATGTGTCGTCTACAATAGAAAATTCCCAACCTAAAAGAAACACACACTCCATAATCCATAAAAAGAAAAACCCCACATTATAAAACCACCTTGAAACTTATTATAGTCCATGTAATCCCCTTAGGGTTTGATTTATACATCCAAAACAAGGAAAATAGAAGAGGAAGAAGAAGAAAGAGGAAACAAGGGAAAATGGGGGCTTATCAGAGAGAAAACTCTTGAAATAGAGGGAAAAGGGACCCAAATAAAAGAGGAGATAAAGTAAAACCCCTATATTCAAACCCCATAGGTTGGTTGATAGTGATATAATAACATATAGGGAAATTTTCTTGATTTTGAGGAATGGATCTTTGGGGTTTTCCATTTTCTATGAATCTTGGATGCTCACTAGGTTTGGCCACACGGTTGTTGTAACCATGCTAAGAGAAATTTCTATGATATATCATGGTGAATGGTTACCCCCCATGGATTCCACTAACACTACAAATACTTTTTTCCCACCACCCTTATGCACACTCACATAGAATGGTACGCCACACAATTTCCCTAGGTCTCACCTCAAACTATGTGTAACACATGTACATTAACCATGAACATTAAAAAATGAAATAAAGACCCCTCTACATAAGCCTACCATATTTGTTTAGACAAAACTATTCATGCTAACCTGTTCACATAAGGAACTCATAAGTGAATTTTATCTACATGGAAATCGTGCAGTGGCCATGTAAAAATGCACATAAGAAAATTTTCTAAAATTTCAAAATTACAGATGAGAATATATAAAAATATAAATTACTCCAAAATAAGATAAAATTAGATAAAATATAAATGAACATTTACATGAGAGTGTCACAACCGGTGGTTAAATAGTGTAAATTCTTTTTCTTTTCAAATATCAAAGTGCACGATAGGGAAAATCTTATTTGGAGAAAAAGTCACTACATGTTTAAAAAAATATCATATCATAAAAATGATATTATGCATGTCTTAAAATATTATATCATGACTTCAATAGGTTATATCATAGTAACCTCTTATCTATCCAAAAATATGATAAATAATGTAGTTTACCACAGGTTATGACAAAATCTCAATCATAGAATACAATTAGAAGGGAAACAATTCTTAAATTTTCAATTATGAATTGATTTTTTTTATTTATAAATAGTTTATAAATATTGGAAAAAAGATATTTTATGATTATTTAATAAATATTTTGAAACATTTATCACATATATTCCATTAATATTAGGAGTTAATATTATAAAATAGCTTTTTCAAAATTATATGGATTATATTATAATTTTAATGTAATGTTTTTATATGACAATTTATAATAATAATTTATAAAGAGATAATAAATTAGAAAAATAAGGCGTAATAAAAAATTTTATTAATTAATAAAACATTTAAATGTTTATAATATTTCATTTAAAGTGTTCAAATTTAAGGGTTCTTATTTTAAAATTATTTAAATATCATCAAAAGTGTTTTGATAAATTTATTTGATCAAATTATTAAATTATATTAATATTTTTTTTAGATTATGTAAAATCTTTAAATAAGATGTAATTTAAATATAAATTTTTTTATATTTCGTGAAAAATAATATATTAAAATAAATTTACATATAATGAGTATGGAAGAGTTCAAATTAGAATTAAATGTAAATTATTTACATTAATAATATTATGGAATAAATTATAAAATTTTTATAATCATTTGTTGGTCAAGGTGAGTATCTCAATAGGAGAGGTGAATTTAGTACCCAATAAAAATTTCTATATAAAATAGATTATTTTGAAATCAACTGAATATTTAATAATATCCTGGTTTATCAAAATAACTAGTGTGACATAGATATTAATATTTCTAAATATTTATCTCAATAATGATTAGGTAATGGAAGAATAATATATAATATTATTGGATCCTTTGAAATCAGTTTTCTTGATCAAAATGTTATATGAACACAAATTAAGATAAACTATCACATTATATATTTTATTTATAGTTAAAATAATTATCAGTTTTAAAGAGGAAATAAAGTAAAATAAAATAAAATCACATAGAGGAAAAAATGAATACAATGGGTTCAGTGTCATGTCGAGACTTATTACTCTCCACTTGGTGATCACCTACCACAAAGATGTTTATATAAAATAAACAAGTTAATCCACAACTTGGATCATGTTTCACAAAATTTTACAACTCTCCAGGTCACACATGACCTCTTTCACAATTACTCATGGGAGTAAAACTAAAGAGCCACATAAGTACCTCTACCAATATTATCAATGGGAGAAAAAAGTAATAGATTTTGAGAAAATATCAAGTATCTTCCAGTTTAGCATAGGAGATAATGTGCATGTGATAAAATAAAGTATGCACAAAAAATTCTCAAAAATTAATAAATACACAAACAAGAGAAAATCTATAAGGTTAGAGTTTAGAAATTCTTGGTCTGATGAAATGCAGCTTGAGACTCATTATTTGATTCATAAATTGAGCTTAAGTCAAGTTCTCTTTGAAACATCAGGAAAAATAGCATCACAGACTCTTGTTCTCTAACTTGAGGAAGTAACTAGATGTGATAGTGCAGTTCGTATTCCCAGTTGAATGTTTCAATAGGTTCATATCTACTTATGTTCAGAGAGTTCTAGATTTTATCTTTTTATAGGTCCACTTCATCCACTACTGCATCTCTTTCATCAGAATTTGTATATCTCTATATATTTTCACGAGGGAGTGTATTTCACAATTATTAGTAGCAGTAAGGAGAATATTCATATCAGTAGGTTCCTCTTACTGCACGTTCTGAAATGATCTTCAAAGATTTATATCGACCATTTAGTGGAAAATAATTAAAATAGTAAATGGAATTAACATAAATAAATATAATCATTAGAATAATGTAATTTAAAAATATGAGTTGAGAAAACAGTGGTGGTGTCTTAGATCAGTGGTGTCTTAGTCACTGATGTCTCAAGGTTTAATGATGTCTTGCTCTAGTGGTATGACATTGGTGGTGTCTTAGACTTAGAAAAAATTTCTTCTATGATAGAGGCATCTCAACTAGTAGTGGCTGGTATGGAATTGTGTGGTCTAACAGTGTCTTATACTTAGAAAAAATCCGGTGTTAGCGGTATGAAATTTTGACTATGTATCGACTAATGATGTCTGAGACTTTTCCCATTTTTTCAAATTCCTGGTATAACATTATAATGTTGCAATACCCAAGAAGTACCTTATACTTAGAGATATTTTTATGTTGGTGGTGATTCATCGACAATGGTATCTCGAGTTAGATTTTCCAACCTCAACGGTGTCTCATACTTGGAAAAAAAATTCACCTATCTAAGAATACATATTCCTTATAAAGAGACATGAAACTCATTAAAAATAGTAGAATCGTGATTTTTTTATCATTAAAACTTGGATGTAAACAATCTTCTCATTTTTTATGATCACTAATCATGGAATCAAAATTATTACAAAATTTTATACAAGTCATCCAAGGTAGTATAAACCAGAATATATAATTCCTATTAAGTGCAGATTGTATCAGAGGAAAATAAGAATAGAGTAAGTATCAAAGGTAAGTATCGTGAATAGAAGGTTTTAAAAAAACATATAGTATGAAAGATATTATATAATCAATAATTTAATAAACCATAAATTCTATAAGGGTTTTTAATATTCAATAAAATTGTTACCCTATGAGGATCATCAAAAAGTTAACGAAAAGAATTATAAAAACAAGGATAAAATACTAGGGTAAGAAATATCAGAGTCATTCAAAATTATTTTCAAAAATTTATTACATACCAAGTCCCATCAAAGACAAACTATCTTTTCCAAGAAAAACAAGGTTTTAGATTTGTTCAAGGGGTCCATCTATTCATTTCCTTTATCCTTGTATTTATCTTTCTCTTTATCTGACGCAACAGGATCAGGATGAGGTAGAATAGATGGAAGACCAGATGAGATCCTAGCTATTGTTTGAGTATGGTCTTTCACAATAACAACTGGCTGAAGTTATCTCAAATAACAATTAGGAGACAGTGGGAAAGACTAGAAATGGGTTAGAAAATGAGCTAAAGGGTCTCGAGAAACTCCAGTTCTGAGAGACAACTGAGTAATAATGGGAATAGCTTCCCTAGAAACCAATGCTTTTCCATGAACATGAATAAGTGGCTTCATGATATTGATAAAATCCATTATGATTTCGAAACAAATTTCCATCACACTAAAGAAAAAATATTTATATTCCATAAAACAGTTCAAGATTGGGGTCATCTCTTTGATCTGTCTTAATTGCTCTTTGAAATCTTGAGTCACAGGAGGCATTCTCAAATTCTCAGCTAAGCATTTATAATTGGAATCCATTTCATTCTTTTTGTAAATATGAGAGGGAAAGTACATAATATATTTGGTATCGATTTCTTAATTTTCTTTTATATCATGGGAATATATGGTAGTCAACTTAAGAACATGATCATAATTATACTAAATTCTTCTCAAAATCTCTTGTGGATGATCAGTGAAACTTCCTAAAGTATCTCTCATCTCATCTCTAAAAATATTCCTAAACTGGTCAACATAAAAAAGTGTAGAAGGAGGAGCATCAACAACAACAGTATTTTAATATGTATCCTCGAGACTTTTAAGTAATCCATTCAAGGAATCTTTAAACTCAAATATCATTCCTTCAATGAAAGAATTGAGGGAGTCTAGTTCACCACTTATCCGGTTATTCTTATTTTTTATTTCACAAATTTGATACATCATATTCAGTTGGATGGGTTGAATAACTGAATAAAATATGTATCTTTCATTTTTATTATATATGAAATTCTCATGAGAAGGTTGATTCTTTAAATTCAAAGAAAAATTAGACATCATCATTTTCTCAAAAGCATACAATTAACCTTTAGTGACTACATCAACTATAAAAAAAATAGGTTCTGAAGTAAGTTCAAGTACTGGACTTATAATAGAAGCAAAAATTTCAATATCCCATCAAATAATACTTGAGATATCAAGGATCCCTTAGGATCTCCTTCAAAATGATCCTCAGATCTATCATGCTTTGATAGACTCATACTGAATTTTCCCCAACTTTTAAACATGAGATCGAACCATCTTCCATAAATCTTAGCAGATACAAGAGAAGTGGTATGAGGGGCCATAATATTAGGTACAAGAACAACTATCTCAACATTTCTCAGAACATATGAACTCTTCCAACTAAAAATTGTACAATGGATTCAAGGATTTCTTTTAACATTTGAGAATCTGAGCTCTATGTAGCAGCATTGTAACACTCGTTTTCAAACTGTGTACCAATAGTGGAAACAAATAGGTTCTTAATATCCATATTCTCATCCACATAAGTCTTATCAACATTTAAATCTACTAACTATTCATATTCATTCCAAAATTATTCCTCAATAATCCCCTTCTACTCTTGCTCAACCACAGGTTGTTATATAGTAGTTATCACTCCCATTTTCTCAGCCATAGCATAATTAGATACTACTTGGCCAGTGGAAAAAGAACTAGCCTCGACTTCATGAACAATAGAAGCTTCGAGAAATATTTCAATAGATGGGGATTTCTCCCCCTCAACAACTGCATCTCGAATCTCTATATGTATCTTCACGTCCTTTCTTTTGATTCAACCACTAGCATAATTTTGGTCAGAGTCTCTATCATCACCATCTTTGCTTCCATTCTAATCTTCTTATTCCTTTTCATTCTCCTCATTATCATCATCTTCATTAGCTTAAATGGATTCGTAACTCTTATATTTCTCCTCTCCAGAGACCTTAGTATCTTCTTCTTCATTTTTAACTAACTTTTCTCTTTTGTTAGCCTCTTAGGTGAGATAGGTGCTCTAAACATAATGGGAGGAGCATTGGGATAAAAATCAGGGTCACTCCCTACATCGATTGATGATTCCTTTTCCTCTTCATCAACATCTTATTCTTTATCATCAGGGTATTCCACTACTTCATCAAGCTCCAATCATGGATCAACTTCATATTTATTTATGGTTGGATGATCAACTAGATTATACATAGAATATAACTACTCATAATCTCCAACCCACTATATTTTCCATGGTTTCTAGCTAATTTTCATTCATGAAAAAGTATCACTTGTAAGATATAAACTAACACAGTCAATACTAGACTCTTTATCCTCAGCTACTGGGCCCTTGGGCTTCAACATGGAAGAAATCATCTTCAGGAAGATCAAAGAATTAGATCATGAGTATGGATTTTTCATCTAACACATATGCCCCGTGAGATATCTACACAGAATGATCTTGTGACCTTCATTAATCCGAGAAATAAGATACACATCATGGTATCTTAAGGTTTAAAAATCACCCTTTCTTGGTCATAGTATGTACCGCACAAACAAAAAAAAGAGCCTAAATTATCCATCCAACTCAGAGGTAACAATACTTATACTTATGTCGTCTCCTATATGAATAGTAAGAGCATCCTCATACATAAAAAAATCACTCACTTCTGGAATTATACCTTGGTGGTCATCATAGATTCCATCATGAGGTACACCTCAACATTTATCTCATTTCCTTGAAGAAAAACCAAACACATTTGTTCCGCAAGACTTCTAATCCAATCAACACCATCTCGATAAAACGTGAACTCTATATTCTGATAAAAATCATAGATAAGGATAGGGTAGAAAGGTATTTTTATAGAGTAAAACCACTCTAACCATCCCATATTTTTAAGTACATTGAGAACCCTAGACTTACGAGATAACATCCACATTGATTCAACTTACTTTTTTGATAAAACTATAATGTTAGGAAGCTCGAGATTTATTGGAGATACTGGAGAAATAATATTAGGTTCCTTATAATACTTCATTTAATATATTGACATGGAAGGATAATGTTCAAAATCACACTTCATTATTTCCATTCAAATCGGCTCAGCGGGCTCAACAAAGGATAAGATGAATGTTTGAAAAGTGAGACATGAAAGGGTTTCACTAGGCTCGAGGGGTATATGAGAGTATCACATAGGGATCAATGTATGTTTATAATAGACATTATTCCAATTTAATATCATTTTGTATATTATTTATTCAAAAATTGAAATAATACTTGAAATATAAATTGAAATCTTAGGAAAAACACGCATCAAGTTTACAATAAATAACCTAAACCAGGAGAAATAAAATGATAGTTAAAACTATTGAGAAATTGAAAATTTTGTAAATTAATGAAAATAAATAGTGTGACAAGTAGATGGTATAAAAATTCAATGGTATGATAGTCCAGCAACGTGACATGCCACTGAAATGAAAATCCATTGGCATGAGAAGCCAATAACATGACTTCTCATCAGTATGCTAACCACAACGGTATGTCCCAATGGTATTTCAATAAAAATTAAACTTAACCAAAACATATCATTCCAAACTCATGTTTGATATAATTAATTCTCTAAAAAATCAAATTATTCATAAATATATCAGTTAACTAGTGTTTTTTCCCAATAAATTCAAGAGTGGTATCTCATTTTTTAAAATTATCTCTCAAAAAGTCATGTCTTATATCAATGTGATTTGTCTTATAATTTGAAATAGGATTGTTTGAAATGGTAGTAGCCCTTGTGTTGTCATTGTTTATAGGGACCTGTTAGAATTGATATCCATATTTTATTAGAGTCTGTTTTATACACATTTTTTTTCATAACAACTGCCTACAAATATGTACTCAACTTCAATAGTAGACAATGTAATAGAGTTTTTCCTTTTACTACACTATAAAACTATACACATTCCTAAAAAGTTACATGTTCTAGTTGTTATTTTTCTATACAACTTTTATCCACCAAAATCATCATCAGAATAACTTACTAAATAAAATTCTTGTCATCTTGGGTAAAAAAATACTAAATTGGTAGTATACTTGAGGTATTTGAAAATTATTTTAACAGAAACTAAGTATGACTCTTTTGGATTATCTGGAAAATGATTACACATAAAAAGAGTAAAAATGATATCTGGTTGGCTATAAGTCAAGTAGAGAAGACATCTTATTGTATATCTATAACTGGTTTGATAGACTGGTTTCCCAGCTTCATCCAGATCCAATTTATATGTGGTACTCATATTAGTATCACTATTTTTAGTGATATACAAGTTAATACATTTTAGAAGATATTTTGTGTATTTACTTTGGTTTAAAATAATTCCATATTTTTTTGAAAAATATGAAATCCAAAAAAGAATTTGAGTTCACCTATTAAACACATATAAAATTAATTTTGTGTCATTTTTGAAAAATTAGTACATAAATAATTTTTTGAATATCCAAAAATAATATCATCAAGATATATTTTTACTACTAATACATATTTTTAAATTAGTTATATGTAAATGGTGGGATAATCTATTCCTTTTTAAAACCCCTTTTGAAATCAAAAAATTGTTGACCCTATCATACCAAGATCTAGGATCTTGTTTTAAACTATAAAAATATTTGGTTAATTTAAAAACTTGATTTGGAAAATGGGGATTTTGAAAACCAGTGGGGTTGTTCAATAAAAACATCCTCAACTATAAAACCATTTAAGAATGCACTCTTGACATCCATTTTATAAATCTTGAAATCTAAATTTTCAGCATAAGAAAGTTGGATTCTTATAGATTTAAGTTAGGCTATAGGTGTAATGTTTTCCTCATAATCAGTTCCTTCTTCCTGAATATAACCTTGTGTAACAAGTCTAGCCTCATTTATAAATATAGTTCTTGATTCATCAAATTTATTCCTAAACATCCATTTAGTGCCAATAGTCAAGGTGTCTTTGGGTCTATCTACAAATTTCCACACTTTGTTCCTTTAAAACTTATTTAAATATTTTTACATTACTATCACCCAAAATTCATCATTAATAGCTTCATTGGTTTTTTTAGGTTCAAGATGAGATAAAAACACTTCATGTTCAGCCTAGTTTCTAATAGAAGTCAAAGTTTATATTCCTATATATAGATCAGCTATAATAGCATATAAAGTATGGTACTTAATGGTTCTTAATAGTAATATAGAAGGAGGGATTGGTCACTTCTAGATTTTCAGGTTCAGGTTCTGAAAGTTCTGGAAATTCTTCAGAACTTGATATTTTTTTTCTTGTTTGAAAAATGAATCTAATGGTTTGGAATTTATATTCAGATAAGATAAATCATCCTCACGATTTTCTAAGGAGGTCTTAGACTCATGTTGATAAATTTTTTAAAATTTTACATGAACTATTTCTTCCACAATTTTTATCTTCTTATTGAAAATTAAATAGGCTTTTCAAGAAATTGAATAACTAGGTAAAATTACTTTATCAACTTTGGAAGAAAATTTGTCCAAGTTTTCCTGAGTGTTATGAACAAAGACATTGAAACCAAAAGCTCTAAAGTAATTAACTTTTGGTTTCAAATTTTTATATATCTCATAAGGGGTCTTCTTAAGGATAAGTCTAATCAAAACTCTACTAATGATATTATAGGTTTTATTGACATATTATTTCAAAAAATAGATAGGTAGGTCATACTCATTTAGAATAGTTCGAGCTATCTCTTGTAAGGTTCTATCTCTTCTTTAAACAACTCTATTCTTTTGGGGTCTTAGGAGTATATAAGATATGAGAGTAGTAATTTTTTGATAAAAATGATTCAAAAAATTTATTTTCAAACTCACGGTCGTGATCACCCTTTAATGTTTTAATTCTATCCACTAATATTTTCTACATACTTATCAAACTTGGTAATGTAAGAGAAAGATTCACTTTTGTGATCTAGAAAATATACCCAAGTATACCTAGAAAATTCATCTACATCAACATAAACATAGTTCTTTCCATTTAAGATATAAATTCTATAAGGTCCAAAAAATCCATGTGAACCAACTGATGTGGTTAAAATGTTGACAATTATTTCTTTAATTTAAAAAAAATTGTGTTGTTTCCATTTTTTACAGGGGTTATAGACTTTATCAGTTGGGAACTCAAACTTAGGTAGATCCCTAACTAACCATATCTTAGTTATCTTTCTAAATGAGTGAATCTTAAAATGGCATAGTTTTCTATTCCAAATCCATGACTCTTTGGGAAAGGCACTTAAAAAGGAAACATTTTGAGAAATCAATACATTTAAATCTACGGCATAAAAATTATCATTTCGCAAAGCAGTAAATGATAAAAAAAATTATAATAAATAACATTCCAAACATCATTCATAAATTTAACTTGAAACCCATCATCACACAACTGATAAATTCTAAGAATTTTATACTTTAAATCATCAACATATAAAACTTCAGAATTTAAAACTGAATTTTTGTTACCAATCGGGCCCAGGATGATGATTTTTCCTTTTTTATTATCACCTAAGGTGAAATTTCTACCATCAACCTTTATGAGGATCCTGAGTCATAAGTAATTTTCTATCATATGTCTTGAATATCCATAGTCCAAGTACCATATACTTCTACTAGAGGTCTTCAAGAATTTTTCCTAAAAAAAAGTTTTAAAAAAGAAATGATTTTGGTACCCAAATATGTTTGGGTCCATAAATGTTAGTTATAAATGCTTTGGGAACCCATATTTTCCTAATGGGTTTCCTATAAACAGAATGAAAACTTTTATAAATAAAAAATTTGTTATGACCTTTTGAAAATTGATTGGTAGTATGACTTTTAGGTTAAGAGTTAGGAACAAAAGTTCTATTAGATATCCTTTTCTATCTAGGTTCAAAATATATTCTAGTAACATAATTGGGTGTAACTTGTTTTCCAAAAATTTGAGAAAGTTCTTCACTACCATTTGTGATTTTTTCAAGATATTTCCTCAATTTCTTAATTGACAGTTTAAGTTCAGTGTTTTCTTTGAGGATTTGAAAATTTTTCCATTTTTCTATAGACAGTTTAGATTTTGTATTCATAATTAGATCATGATACCTTTTAATACTTTTATACTTATCATTTAACTCATTAAAGGTATCCTCTAGAATATTTCAATATTTGAATAATTTTTCATTTTACATATCATTATTATCATGTTTTTCATTAGCATAGTTTTCAGAATAATGTATAGTAAAAATACTAGAAACAGAAGGTAATGTAGATACCTCATTGTCTTTAGTCATAAAACACATATTTTCTATTTTTAGTCTATATTCAGGTGAATAATAAAAATCATTTGAGATATCATCAGATGCACCCTCGGTTTCATTCATATCCTTTTTTTATCTCATTTCCTTATCCTCAAATTTCATTTTCAACTTAATCTTTCGACAGAAAAATTTTATATGACATTTTATTTTATATCCATAGTAGAAAACTTTCTTGCAGTCATCATTATTCTTCCAATATTTCATCAAATTTCCTCTGTTTTCATAATTTAATTTATAATTTGATTTTATGAATAACTTATTCTTCCAATATAACATATTAAATATTCTAGATAGTTGAGTAATCTCCTCATCACAATCAAGAGGGGATTCACCATCACTAGAACTAGAAACTTATACCTTCTCCTTTTCCTTTTCCTTTTTTTCTAGGTGCAGCAGTCTTGAAAACTACTAAATATTGTTTAGACTCCTCATTTTCTTCAAAATTTACCTTTAATTATTCTTCATATATAGTAATATTTCTAATAAACTCGTTCAAAATCAGTTTACTTATATCGCATGATTCTCTTATTGAAACGGATGTGCCTCTCTATCTTTCTAGTAGGAATCTCCTCAATCTCATAATTTGATCCTTGTTAGAAACTTGTTTTCTAAGAAATTTCATTGTGTTAAAAATTTCATTAAATCACATATACATGTTTGAAATGGATTCATAATTATTCATTTTAAAATTATCATATTTAATAGTATAAGTAATAATCCTCATCTCTTTATCATTTGAATTTCCCTCCTAGGAAACAGACAGAGTGTCCCAAATTTCAAAGGTGGATTTACAAGAAGATATTCTTTTAAATTCCTTATATACTAATCCAAAGTAAAGGGTATTCATTACATTACAATTGTTATTATAAGATGATTTTGTAGCATCATCCCAAGTGCTTCTAGCAGTATCCAGTATAACATTTTCATCTTCTATTGAATACCATATATAAAAACCCATACTTTCTATATGAATTTTCATTTTAATATTCCATTAAGGATAATTTGTACCATTAATGAAAGGAGGTTTGTTTGGAGAAGAACCATCTTGACGATTATCCATTTTAAATAACTAAATTTAGAAATGATAAAAATTTGACATATTTAAAGTACAACTAAAATCACAATTAAAATGATTTAAAAAACATTAACATAAAAGAAATATAAACCCTATAATTTCAAATTTTGGTTGGAGTGAGTATCTTAAGAGGGGGTGAATTGAGTACCCATTAAAATTTTCTATCTAAAAAATATTATTTTGAAATCCCCTAAATATTTAAAAATAGCCCAATTTATCAAAATAAGTTGTATGATATTGATGTTAATATTTCTAAATAACTATATAAAGATTGATTATGTCTTGGATGAATAATATACAATATTATTGGATACTTTAAAAT
Source organism: Viscum album (assembly GCA_963277665.1). NCBI lineage: Eukaryota > Viridiplantae > Streptophyta > Magnoliopsida > Santalales > Viscaceae > Viscum > Viscum album. The sequence goes on along the minus strand of CAUJRU010000305.1, from coordinate 469,488 downwards.
CAGTTTAATAGATCAAAAAACTATATGAAAAAAAATTAAGATATGCTATCAAAGTATATATATTGTTTACAGTTAAAAAATGTTTTAAAGTGGAAATAAAGTCAAAAAAATTAAAGCACAAAACAAAAATAATGAATATAAGAGGTTTAGTCTAAATTCAAGAATTAGTCATCTCCACTTGGTGATCACCATATACCAAGTAGTTTAAATAAAATTAATAAGCTGAAACTCAACCAGGATTGGGTTTTACAATAGTTTAAAACTGTCCAGGTCACACATGAACTCTTTCATATATATTCATGGGAGTAAAAATAAACATGATTCATAAATACTTATACCACTCTTATCCATTGGATAAACAATTAAAATAGTTTGATAAGATATCATGTATCTTTCAGTTTAGCATAGAATGTAGTGTTTTTGTTATAAAACATATTATGCACACACACTACTTAGAAATAAATAAATACAAATAGAATGGAGAAATTTATATGGATAGAGTTTAGGAATGCTCAGTCTAAGGAGATGCATCTTGAGACTTGTGATTTGATTCAGAAATAGATATTCATTCATGTTCTCTTGAATACATAAGGGAAAAAGTGTGTCGTGTGCTCTTGTTCCTTGACTGGAGTAAGTCACTGGATGTGATGGTGTATTTTAGCTTCCCTGCCGAATTTTTTTTCAGTAGGTTCAGGTCAATGTATTTTCATAGATTTTGATGTTTAAACTTTCTATAGGTATATTTCATCCACTACTAAATATATTTCATCTACTTTTATATATCGTTATATATTTTCATGAAGGAGTGTGATTCTTCTTTATTTACAACAGTAGAGAGAATGTCTAAATCAGTTACTTCCTCGTACTATGTGTTTTGACCCTCTCTTCAATGATTTCTGTCAAGAATTTAAGAGACAATAATTAAAATATTAAATTTAATTAACATTAATAAATATATCCATTAGAATAATGTAATTCAAAAATATAAGTTGAGAGAATGGTAGTGTTGTCTTAGACTGGTGGTGTCTCAAGGTCTAACGGTGTCTCACTCTGGTGGTATGACACTAGAAGTATGATCCTAGAGGTATCTTAGACATAGCCAAATTTCCACTATGTTGGAGGCATCTCATCTAGTATTTTCTAGTCTGACAGTGTTAGTTCTAACAATGTCATTGAATTAGCTCAAAGTATGTGTTTGTGGTATGACATCCTAACAGTGTGTTGACAGAAGGTATCTTGGACTTTGTCAATTTTTCAGATCAGCGGTATGAAATTCTGACGGTGTGATACCCTAGTGGTATCTTATACTTAGTGATATTTTTATACTAGAAGTGATTCATGGACAAAGGTGTCTCGAGTTGGTGGTACCAACCTCAATGGTGTCTCATACTTAACGATTTTTTCACCTAGCTAAGAATACATATTCCTTATAGAGATACATGAAACTCATTAATAACATCATAATCATGATTTTGTGATCATTAAAACTAAAATGTTAACATCATTTTTTTATTAATTTTTCATAAATTATGGTCCCATGCTTAAGTATTTGAAATTTTAATTTATTTAAGGGTTATTCATTGTTTTTTTCATTGTTACAGATAGTTTATATTATGAACATATTTATATTTTAGTGTAAATTTTTGAAACTAGATCTTAGTTGTAATATAAGAATTTAAGAGTTACATTCTAATAATAATAACATAATATTTAGTTTTCATATAGATTGACCATGTTTATAATCCAATTTATTAGTTTTAATATATTTACTAAATATAGTTTATATATATTAGGTGTTATAGTTAATATAAATTGGATTCTATCTTGGGTAGAGTATTCCTAGGTAGAGGGACTATGGGTTGAACATCACACTAGGCTGGGATATTTTCAATATAATATAATTCTAAAAATTTACTTGAATAGATCATGTACCTTATGTATGAGATTAATTTGGATATGTGTAAATACGTTTGACTACTATTTAAAGATGAGTAACATAAATGGTGGGTTGTATAAAGAGTTACACATCAATGTAGTTTAGACATATTGGTTTAGTGGATGAAATATGATTCCAAACTAAATCATTAGAATCATGCATACATAATGGGAATAACATAACATAATTTTTTGAGTTTAAAACCCCATAAAAATATTAAGTGTTAAACTCCTTTCAAAGAAGCATAATTCAAGACCTTGGTTATTTAACAAGGTAGGTTCATGCTAAATCTAGATGCCCATAGATTATCATATGCAAGGAATATGGAAGATGGTTTTTCTTAAAGGATAGGTAACCAAATATTGTTGTGATATTTGGGTGAAACATAGCTGGGAAACCTTAATATTTAATATACCATAGAAATATAGTAAGGTTTCTCCACTTATTGGATTAGAAAAAAATTATTTTCTCAAATATCCAAGAGTCATATTTGATATGATTATAATGTTTCCCAACTTAAATAGTTAAATGGTGGGTTGAACACTAAAGTTAAATCATTTATTAGTTAAATATGGATCTTAAACTACTAATGGATATGATGATTTTTAAAAGGAATCATCATTTTAGTGGGAGCCCATTTAAAAAAAATAAATTATTAAATGGTAATAAAATATGATACTCATCTTATGAAAGCTTCCATTGTAGATAAATAACTACATCATAATTAAACATAACATTGAGATTAATCCTTATAAATAAGATGCTTAATGTAAGAAACTTTAAGATGGGTAACTTAAGAAGAGCCCTTTAGTAAGGAAAATTTCATTTTTTAGAGAAATACCTTCCTATGAAATTGAGCGTTGAAGATGTTCAATGGGTGAATTTAGATTCTTATAAAGGATATAATGATTTACATAAGATTTAAAATCCATTATATGAATAATGTTCTAAGTAATTTTGGTCTTAAATAGTCTATAATATTGATTTTTTAAAGGTTACTCAAGATGATTGAGCATGCTTATGACTTGGATAAACTACATGTTTTATTAAGAGTTATTATGGTTTAGGAATTATTTCAGTTTTCATCCATAAAAATTATCCAATAAATATGAATTAATTCATGAAATATTATATTATATTATCAATATTTTAGAATATATGAACTAGACATGTGATGTTTAGATTCTAGTGTAGTGTAGAGAGTAAAATTGGGTAAAGGTTCAAACTAGAGGTATAATAGTTGGTTGGAAAGTCCATAAAATGTGCCTTTCGGTATCTAGTAAAGGATATTCAAATATAAAGGTAAAATAAAGAATAATAACTAATGATACCAAAATATAGGGTTTATTAGGATACTTGAAGGAGTTTTTGAAATTTTGTAGAATATCCTTGTTAGGTTCCAGTCTTATGGAAATCAATTATTTGGTTTTGAATGGTATGAGATATAAAATGTTAACTTTACATGTGTTGTAAATATGCAAGAGTTAAAAACAAATATAATAATATATGGAGCTTTTAGTTTTCATTAAAATGATGAAGTAATACTTTCTACATTAAGGATTTGTATGTAAAGGAATATAGCAAGATTATATGGATTTTAAAAGGATGTGTATCTTTATCTCATTTCTTTTAAAAGATAAGAGTATGTTTTTCATTAATCAATTATTTTTATGAACAAATTGATATGATTAATTACATATAAATGTTTATTGATTCATCATACTCTATAAAATTTTTTGAAAATAATACTTGGTTTAAAATATTTTGTCCAAGATATAGTTTGTATCTATATATTTATTAAAATATAAGGGAATGTGTTCCCACCACCCATTTGTGGTATATTTTAATAAAATCTTCTTTTTAGAGTAAAATAATCCACACACATAAAATACCTTACATGATATGTAAAAAAATAGTTTTTAAAGTATTCATACTAATAGAAAATAATTATTATTTTTCAAATAATAAGAAGTTTTTGTTTCTTAAAAAAATATTATAGAGTGAATGTAGTGCCTAAAAGGATAGTGATATAATTCTTAATATTATCTAAGTCCATAGTAAATATGTTAGGGACTATATCAATTCAATATTGAAGTGTTTCTTACTTTATATAATTAAAATATATGATGGTAAATAAAAATGTAAAAAATATATTTAGTTATTGTGAGAGTGTGAATATCACTATTTTCTAAATTATTATTCCAATAAAAATTTAAAAAAAAGAATGTTATTTTGTCCTAAAGGGGTTTATAATGGGTTTATTAATATTAATTTAAATAGTTACATTATTTTTCAAGGAAACATTTTGATGGAAATGTTCCACATATGATGATGTTATACTTAGAATGAGTTCAAAGTAAACAATATAATTTGGCGTCATAAAATTTAATGTTGTAATGTTATGGATCATCAATATGGATATGGATCTGAATATTATAAATATGATTCCAAAATCTCACTATTAAACGTTATTTCTTCATATATGATAATAACTAAAGAGATTAGTGGGAGGGTTTTACTAGATGGTTGTATATAGAAGGGAAAAAATTTCCATATAGATGTAAAAAGTTAATAGAGCTCTCAAAATTATAGCAAACATAAGTCTGATCTGGAGGTCTATCATATATATATGATAAACATGTTCTTATTTTGGGTTTTTTGAAGTATTATAAAAAAGTTTTAAGAATATAAAAATTATCATATAAAAGGAAGTCTTTATTTTATCATTCTTTCACATTACATTCATAAATGTATAGTGAGATGTACATTTTATAAAATTTAATGTTGATTAAATTCTATAAGTATAACTTTGAGTTATCTTTGGTTGATTTTCATCATGGAGTATCATAGTTTATTATTAAATGTGAATATTTGTGTGAGTATTATTCTTTTATGAGATATGGAATATGATCATGAGGCATAAAAGTGTTTTTTTCATTAGATTTCCCATTAGGTATACGAGATGAGTTTAATACATTGCGTATTTGGTATACTAAGTTTTAATGGATAATATAAGATTTTTTACTACCTAAGGTTTTATATATACCTAGAATGAGAACTGAAATATGGATATTCCATGAATCTCACTTCAATAAATTATTATTTACTTAAAAATTCAGCATATTATGCACCCTAAGACCAATATATCCAGCAGGCCTCTATCATTACATTATCATTTTATTTTCATTATTATATTCTAAAATATAATAATAAAGAATAACTAACCCTAAACTAGTGGGATTTTGTGAAATATAGATATCTATATATAAAATTATAGATGTATATAGAATAATAATCACTAAAAGAAGAAGATAGTAAAAAAGAAGACTGTTATTATTGGGAGTTTATGATGATGTAATTATTGTTCTATAAAATTTAATTCTTAGTATATAATAAAATTTTCAGATCACAAAATTTCACTCAACACCATCTTGTGATAATTTTGATTATCCTATATTAATACCTCTTCGGGGAGGTTAATCTCTCTTTAATTATTGATACAAAACCTCTTCTACACAGATCACCAACTCAATACTACTTCATTGTATACAGTATTAAAATGATGAAGGGGAATAGAAAAGATAAATTGCTGGAAGAATTCAATTGTAGGAAAATCAATGTGACAATAAACTGCAATCATTTTAACTGCTAATGAAATATTATAATAAAATAAAATAAATCATTAAAGTGAAATAAACATAAAACATCACCTCTTCACCCTTTAATAATAGAGGGGATTATTTCTCTACCACCATGGAGATGAGAGAAGCACGGTGGGAAAATATATAAATATTAAAGTAATAGGTAAATAAAAATAAAATATATAATAAAAATATAGACTATTGTTATAATAGAAAAATTTCCTCCTTTGATACGTAAAATGTATAACTAACCCTTGAATGGGATTAGAGGTACATATTTATAAGGGATAGGGGAGACAAATTTTACCTCCTATTTTATCCTTCAAAATTGAATTCAATTTTGACTATAAAGACCATAGAATCTATAAATTTGATCAATATGGAAGTTGTTCATTGATATATTATACTTCCTTTTATGAAATTTTAGGTCAATTTAATATATGTAAAAAATAATTAATTCATTACTAAAGTATAATTTTTGATATGAACATACTATTCAATTACTTCCACTAGAATTCATCAACTGATATCCTTAATGATAAAATATTACATATATTTTTTATTGAGAATTTTGTTTCGAAAATGATTTAATTTAATATTATAATCAGTCAATTTTGAGTTATTTAAACAGATTTATGACCCATTTACTAATGTTTTATCAATCCTATAAACCTAATGTTTTTTCAATTTAAATGCTTCATTTGGGCCCTATGTGGTTGGATTCAACATTAGATTAGTTGATTGAAATGTATCATAGAAACCATTTAATATTAAAATAATAATTTTTATTTTTGGATTATTTGAAAAAAATGTTATAAATGAAATAAAAAAATAGTATTTTTATATGTTAATAACAAGAATAAAGAAATTTCCCATTATTAATATATTTTTATAAAATGAATAAATAATGAGATTTGACTATAAAATAATTAAACTATGGGATAATACACACTAAAAGAAATTATAAATACCATGTGTAAGGTTTAAGATATAGGATAATTCACCATGTGATCAAGAAAAATAATACATTGATACCTTTATTTTAAAAATATTTTGTTACATAGATAATCATGGGGTGGTTGGGTATGTTAATGGTCATGTCATCAATTAAATCTCAACCAAGATGTATTTTTCCTTTTATATGATGAGTGTGACATATGTCCCTAGATTGACACACACTAGGGAGTGATCAGACACACCTAGATAGTAAATTTTATTTTCTTATCTATTCAGGGGAGGCATATGTGATGTTCATATCTATAGAGATGAATGATATGTGATTTATTCATAGGCCATGTCATTCTATACTCCAAGAGTTGAGAAATTATTATTTGGATAAATGGGATTGATATACTTTGTGTCCCATGGTCTCTCAATGTCTTAGATAAAGGTAAAAAATGAGAGCACATGCTATAATGAGATATGACTAGTGGACACATGTATATAGATACATGTGTTTGATGGATATCACACTAGATCCCTCTATATCTTGAGTAACATTGATGTTTTTCTATAGTCTTTTATTTTCTTAAATTTATGGATTTGGTTATTCAAATTTTTCTCAACACTATAAAGGATTGTGTGGTAACACATTGAGGTTGATTGAATGGGTATTCGTTTTGACTTAAAGAGATCCTCTTATATCATTTTAGAGTTAATAAAAACTTTTTTTGAATGGGTATTCATAAGTTATTGAAAATAATGTGATAAAAGTTGAAGTTAATAATAGATTCCCAAAAGGGTTTTAGAATACATCCAAAAGTGTTCTGGATATTATTTCATGAGTTAACCAATATGATATTATATCAGGTGAAATGGAATAAATACTTTTTGGATTTAGTGAAAGTGGTATATTGAAGGATATATATACCCCAAATCCACATTTTATTGAGATTTATTTAGGGGAAATGATATTTAATGATTTGTCCATATTTTAAAGGGTATGAAAATGTGATTTCATTCTATTTTCTTCACTATCACATTGTACGATAGAAGGTATGTCAAAAATAATTAAAAATTAATTAGTGTAAACTCACTTGATGACAATTTTTGTACCTTTCAAAATGGGTTTATAAATGACGTTAATATATGCAACATTGAAAGTGGAACTTTCCACATTTTTTTCATGAACTGATTTTGAAAAACCATTCATAAAGAGAATTATAGAATGATTTCATCATCATCTTTTTATAATGATGATATCTAAATCCTTCTAATGGTTCTTTCATCATAGGTTTTATAAAAATTTACATTGAATGTTCACCAAGAAAGCTTTCAACGTCATTTGTATAAAAACAGTAATTTGAAGCATGCTGACATCCAAATCCTCTTAGAGGGAATTCCTTGTTGGATTTTTTATAAAACATATGTGGAAAGGTGAAAAAAATTAAAAAAATATATGTAAAAATTATATAATTTCACAAATTCAAACTCAAGATTACTAACCAAAAATAGAAAAAAAAACATAAGAAATAGAAAAAAAAACATAAGAAATAGAACAAAAGTAACCAAACTCATTGAGAGCTTTTACAACATTTTTTACAAATATACAACTGAATGAAACTAAATATCAAAATTATTAAAACTTAGAAAATATTTTGAAAATAAATTTTGAAGGTGTTTCAATTCATTGGATGTATACGAAGAAATGTCATCAAAAACCAAAAAAATAAATTGTTATGAATTTAAAAAATAACATATTTTTTTAAATTAAAATTGTTATAATGAAACTAACCTTTTCAAAATCTATTGATTTTTTTGGTAGTGATTATCCCATAAATGAATCATAAAATATAATATCCACATTCAACATTGTCATGAACCGTCCCCTGGGGCCCGTGCAGTGACTACCCCAAGCCCGCCTTCCATAGGCCCGGGGCTGGCGACTAGCACCGAAATGCGTATCCCCTAAAACTAGGAAGGAATTGCCTTTATATCCTGTAAACACACTCAACCAAGCACATAGAAAGATACGATCACAAGTAAACTATATAGAAAAAAAAAGTGTTGAAATTAAGAGGGGTTGGAATACAAGCCCAATAGTAAAGGTACAAGTACAACTGGAAATAAAATAAAACTGAAGAAAGAGAAAGACAACTATTGGGTCATCCTCTAAGGTTCCTACCAGAAGGGTAGGTAAATATCGCCTCCTCACCACTCCACGTCCTCCCATCTCCTCAGCACTCCACGTCCGCCCATCTCCTCTGCGTACCGACACACTGTATGGTCCACCTCCGGGCACCGTCCAATCCTGGTACCCTCAGCCCCAATCATCACTGTTTATCGTCTGTACCAAACACAAAAATTTGCGGGCGAAGCCCGTGCAGGGGTGAGTATAATGATACTTAGTAGGGACTCTGAAACCCTCAAGGTCTCACAAAATCCACAAAGGATAAACCACAATGCATGAAATCAGCTGACAACCCTACTTAGGTATATGCTCATACATATACCTAAGTTATCAAGTATACCCATCTCAATAATGAGGAAACACAGGGTCCAACCCAAAATCCCAAATCTCAACTGTTCTACAAAGGTAGGAATACCACGAAGGTAAGTATCACATAGGTACGCCACACAGAAGAATACCACCAAGGTATTACCATGATGGAAAGTACCACACAGGTACGGACTCATCTCACACCAGGTATATCTTAGGTATAGTAGTAGAGATGATTATATGTAACTACTGAATCATCTTACTCTGTCAAGAGGCAGACCCACAAATGATTCCAAATTATAGACCCACATAGGATCCTAGTACATCGTCAGACCCACACAGGATCCTAGTACATCGTCAGACCCACACAGGATATTACTACATCGTCAGACCTACACAGAATCCTAGTACATCGTCAGACCCACACATGATCATAGTACATCGTTAGACCCACACAGGATCCTAGTACATAGACAAACCCACACAAGATCATAGTACATCGTCAGACCCACACAGGATCCTAGTACATCTTCAGACCTACACTGGATCAGAGTACATCGTCAGACCCACACGGGATCCTAGTACATCGTCAGACCCACACAGGATCATAGTACATCGCCAGACCCACACAGGATCTTAGTACATCTTCAGACCCACACAGGATCATAGTACATCGTCAGACCCACACAGGATCCTAGTACATCGTCAGACCCACACAGGATCATAGTACATCGTCAGACCCACACAGGATCCTAGTACATCCACTACTACAAATATGGCTTATAATAACGCTAAAAACGGCCTTTAACAGCGCTAAAAAAGCGATGTTAATCTCGACAAAGATAAAGGGGGTCCCCTTTATAAGCACTATTTTCAGCGCTGATAAATGTATAATATATCAGCGCTATTGTGAGCACTAATAAAAACTACCTTTATTAGCACTCAAAATAGCGCTGATATATTATCCATTTATTAGCGCTTAACTAGCACTGATAAAGGCCAAAGATCCTATCCAAAACCAGAACCTGCACAGAACCTGCCCAGCACCTGCACACATTACCGCACCTACACATAGTCCAAACAAAACCTGCACATAGCACACACAACACACACACACAAAGCATAGAAGAACAAAAAATGATACATACATTTACTTGAAATCATGAATACAAAACAACACACTTCTATATACATTTCAAACAATGTTTAATTTGGTTACAATTACATTTATCCAACAAACAGTTAAAAAACAATGATGTTCCATCCTTTTTACATCCATCCGCTCTAAAAAATTGTCGTCCATGGCGGCAGTTTCTGAAAAAAGCATTCGAACTGAGGAAAAATATTTCACCTACATAATAAAACAAATATTATGTTAGTAATACAATAATGAAATAAAGAATGGGGTTTCTAAATGGAATTATACTAGTGAGTCACAAAACATAAAATAACCAATTATACTAGTGAGGCACAAAACATAAAACAAATATTATGTCCCCTCATTCCATAAAAAAGAAGCACCCCTGCCCCCTTCCCCAGCACACCCCCTATACACTGCCCACCCCCAAGCACACCCCCTACCCCTGCACACTCCCTGCCCCCTGAACACCCCCTTCCCCCTTTTCCAGCACACCCCTGCCCACTGCACTTCCCCCCTGCCCATTACACACCCCCCTGCCCACCCCCTACATATTTCAAAAGAACCCAGCACACCCCCTACCCCTTCCCCCTACCACTTTTCCCCCTTCCCCCTCCCCCAGAAAACCACCCATGCCCTCTCACCCTGTCCCCTGCACGTCATAAAGAAAATACCTTGTATAGAAATTGTGCTCAATTTACATTATACACATCATATATATCAACACATTCTCATGTACTTTAATTCAATGTAAATACACATATATAGAATCTCTACATCTCATAATAAAACCCTCTTTAAAATTCACAAACACATTAAATCCATTTGAAAACACCCATCACACAACTTTCTCATTTCTCCAAACACATTTAAAGGACTTGTGCATGAAAATCCACAAGAAATAAAACTGCATTCATTTTAAAAATAACTTTCAAGTCTATACACACCCCAAATTCCTTTGATAACACATTTTTAACCACACAAACATTTCATATAGTACACTTAGCAAGAAAATACAGGATAATAAAATCATCATATAATGTAAAAGCATGGAATCACCTACATAAAGCGTGGAATATTCCGAAATCTGCTGGAAAACATAAAACCACACCTCCACAATACCTTAATATGGACTGATTAAACATTAATATTGAATATATTAATGGAAACCCATGTTTAACTTGTGGTATTCCATGAGTTTAACATCCCAAAAGGATAGAGGGTCATGATTTAATGACTTACAGATATGTAAGACATGGGTGGATCAAAACACTTATAAAGGTGGATCAGGTAGGTACATCTCTAGGAGGGAGCACCTGGAATGTTTACCTGATAGATGGATCAAAACGCCCAATGAGGTCTGACCCAAGTGTGGTGCATCCCATAAAGGTAAGGTTTCTCATTTTGAAGAATTATTCGGACGCCACTAAGGGAAATACAAGAGGGAAAATAAGCGAAGGTGTACCCCAGTGAGGGGGTCACCATGGTTTACCATTGGTTGGGATTTAACCTCATGGAGGCTTCCTGTATGCCCTATTTAGAATACAAGGATCAAAACCCATATATTTAAAAGAGGTATGTTGTGGGTATTACCCATGGTTAGCTTCCCTTCACACTAGGAATACTCTTGGTTGGATGAGTATGGGTCTTGTGGGGCTTATGCATTGTCAGATTATCAGGTTCTTCTAAGAGTAGCAATGGGATGAATGGGACATATGTGCTAAGATAGACCATGTGAATGGCTTGATCCTTGTAAAGAGGTACGAGGCACAAAAAACATGTGGAGCTATCTGTAAACATTATTTATGGTGGCCATGGGGCTTATCAAACTCCCCATACCTTCCATAAACACCTCAAAACATCACGAGGACCAGATTCTACACGATGGTGCATCACAGGGTTGATTCTTTTGATGATTTTCTGGTCGTTTGAGCTTGGATTTCATCTCAACCAGCCTTTCCCTTACTTGAATTATCTTGGGACACATATTTTGGTTCCAAAAAATCCCTCAACGATACTGATTATCTCATGCATCTACCTAGAAATAATTTTGCAAGTCAAACAACAACACATGTGCTCAAATACAAGTTCAAACAAATGAGGTACAGAAAATGGATTTTGTTGATCCTCGGTGGTTTCGGCATTCATCCCATACGCACTGCACACCATCATGCCTTACTTAAATATTGATTTGTTCAAAGATCAATAATATGAATCCGGGGATAGAAAACATTGAGTAATAAATTAAGATTTCAATACATCGGAGCATTATCAATTTACCAAAGAAGGTTGGAGGATAATCAATGATCATATATAGATAACATAAGTGGTAGCAATTCACCTTCATCCTATTTGTATACAATATTCCATCAGGTATGTTTCCCATTCATTTCTAAACACATGTATATCATCTTCTGAATATGAGTTTTTGTGGCAGTCATGGTAGTACTGAAAAAATATAAATACAAAAAGGATTAATAAATATTTTAAATGAACTCGTAATTATTTTCAAAAATACCTCATCAGGGATGCTAGTTTGTTGATGAAATACGATCTCTTTCATAAATTTACAAACATAATAACCACAGTCCTTTCCGTTTGTTTGTTTTGGACACTACAGAAACATCGACAACAATAAGTAATTTGTTTTGATATGTGTTTGGATAGTGAAATGTTATTATATATACCCGGATACTTTTCCAGTTGTAGATATTGTAGCCATGCTCATCCTTATGCCTTGGATTCATTCCATGCATTAGATGATATTGATGCACCGCCCTATCATAACAGAATCCTCATTAAAAGATAACATAAATTATATAACTAGATGTTTAGTTTTAAAATGTTGGATCTAGTGTATTAAAAATTAACAAACGCCATCATGCGTGGTCAGTTTTTTGGATATCCATGCATTGAATCCATAAAATAAATCTTTGGAGTATCCAAATTGACTGCAATCAGAATCCAATGCTCCCTAAAAATACAAAAAGGAATAAGTAAAGAAAGAAATTAAAATATAGTTGATATGATTAAATTGTAGAGTTTTACCCCTGCATCGTTGGTATTAAAAAGAGTTTTTCATCCGTAATTTTGTTTTCAAACGATTTGAGCAGGGATGGCATTATTGCATCCTCTTTAATAGAATCTATTTCGTCTTTTGAAGATGTGGTGTGAGTACTAACGAGTCCAAATTTTTGTTCATGGGGAAATCCCTTCAATTTTTTTTCATATATACGTCTGCGACAAATATAAAATGTATTTAGTTAAAATTATCAGAGTATATCAGCTTTTGTAAAATCAAATCATGAAAACTTACCTCATGTGTACATTTACAACTGAGGCGCCTAGCCATTCATACTTGAGGAGTTCATTTACATTTTCAGCACTAATGAAATATGATATCTCCTCTCCATACATATCTTTTTTGAAAGCAACTATGTGAGTACTATCATCTTTCAACTTTGTATCCACATGAGCCTGCAATGATATTAACTGTGGATATAGAACGGGTGGGGTGAAGGTGTTCTCAGTAGACCGTTTCAATCGGTTGGTTGATCCTTGAGACAGTTTTGAGCTGATATTGCATTTCACCCCACATTCTTTGTCATTCTGTAATAACAGTCATCGGTTCAGACCTTTTTTCATTAAATGTTAAAGGTCCGGCTTGAAAAATAAATAAGAAATGAATACCTTTTTGTTGACATATTTTTTTACAAGAACTATCGGCCATGATATGAATGTTCCAATATCTTGTTCAACCTTATGAATGTCGTCATCGTCATTTGGAATAGGTAGCTCGGCACTCGGCTCATTAGCTACGTTAATTGACACTCTAAGATGATCTTTTGGAAGCTGTCTGTTGTGTAGCATGTCGTTTTGCGTATTGAACACCGTAGCCCTCGCTACAAGGCGATAGGTGGGAGTTGATAAATATAAATCACAGTCATTTTCACCCTATGGAATATTAGTACAGGAGAGGTATCAGTGTCTATGTAAATCACATTTCACAGAAACAATTATTAAAACATTGATTACCTCATCTAAGTCAGGTTTTTTAGGGGAATGGCTCACCTCAAAGCTGGTGGGGGTGGGGCGAGATCGTCACGCACGGGTTATTGTTGAGTTGTTTCTTCTCTTTTCCTCTCCCCCATCAATTTTTTTATCATATCTCTCTGGTATTGTAATTCTTTTTGAAAAATAGATAATTTTCCTTGCAGCTTTTACATTTTTTTCATTTTCATCCTCCGCTTGTTTTTGTTTTTGAAAATATGTTCGGGGTGTCACCCCAAAACCCGCACCTCTGACACGACCATACTTTTCTGGCTGCTTCAAGGCTGCTGAAAGTATGTCTGCATCTGGTGCGGTTGTTGTTGATTCTTGTGACTATTTCAGATAGAAAATATAGAAAAATAAGTAGTTATTGTAATGTGATAGCAATTTAAAGCAACTCAAATTTATATTATGTCATACTTACACATGTTTCCCACACTTTTTGTGTGTTTTCATCTATCAATGTCTCCTCTTTATTTACACGAGCCTCCTTCCATAGCACATGGAGTGGGATGGATATAGATTTCGATTTCAATTCATCAATCTGCATATAAATAGAGAAACATGGTTATGGTGTTGTTTTATGTCACATACTAGTAGTAGGGTAGATTTAAAAGACGTACCAATTTTTTCTCAAGTTCAGCATACCCCATCCTTGCTTTACGGTAAGGGTACGCTGGTTCTATTGCGCGTTTTTTATTTTCAGCACTCAGTAGTTGTTTCATAAATAAAAAACTGTCAATCAGAGTGATGAATACAAGAAAACGTCAAACAACGTATTACCCCACACAATGTACCTGAAAATTATGCTCCCCATGATGTTTGCTAAACGCATCCCATGCTCCTTGGGATATCAAGTGTGCCTAAAGAGGAGGTGGGGGTGGCTTGATTTTCCCTTCTATATCTTTAAGATGATATTTCGTTAAAATTGTGCGAAAACCTCTATGAATCCTTCCTGCAACTCTTAATACATATTCCTTGTGCGAGACATCTACTATAAATTCACTCTGCAATGGATGATGAAGAGTAAGTCAATGTTTTGGTATTTTATTTTATTTTAATAAATTAAAAAAATGATATCATAATGTTACCGTAATCTCTTCCCACATTAGCGTCTTCATCCCGGTGACAACATGGTGTCGTGACTGTACATCAATTGGCACGCGTTTCCGAGTGACGATTCCAATGTAGATACTAAAGATGGCTTTGTTGGGGTTAACATGTTGGCCTCGCTTATTCCATCCCATTTCAAATTTGATGCCTTTTGATTTTTCCTTAAGGATTTTGGCCAACACTGTCAAACTACGATGCTCTTTTTTTTTTGCGCTTTCAGGGTTTCATTTCCTACCATTTCCTCAGAAGTAACATCAATATCTTCCCCCAGAGCGCTAGCATCGGAAATGGGACCAGCAGTAACAGGTTGAGAAACCTATTGTACCTCAGCACTGGGACCAATAACAACAGGTTGAGAAACCTGTTGTTGCTCTACACTGGGACCACCAGCATTTGGTTGAGAAACCTGTTGTTTCTCTGCAGTGGGACCACCAGTTGCTGGTTGAGAGACCTTTTGTGCCTCGGTATTGGGCGCATCAGCAGGTGCAGAAGTCATTATCTGCAGAAGTGTTTTAATATTTAATTTTGATTACATAAAAACAGCAGCGAACAGATAATAACATAACTTAACACAATGTATGTTACAATAAACAAATAACCTGATTATTGTACTCTCTTTTTTTTATTTAAAGGCTGAAGTGATTTGACTCCTCTATCTACTATGTAAATTTCTTCATTGTGGTCTCCTTTGACATACAAAACTCCATCTACATTTGGACCGCTGCGAAATGATTGTGAAGTCCCTATAAAAGGGTCAACCTCCGTTGAACTTTCATCTGACCCTTCAGTTGTTTTGGTCGATAACAGAAAAATTGACCAATTTCGGTTTGCGGGGTCTGGAACATAAAATACTTGTACTGCCTGTGATGCCATTATAAATGGTTCTTCTTTCTCCCCTTCCTTACTGAAATCAACTTTCATGAATCCTAATTCATCTATTTTAATAGCAGTCCTATTATCAACCCACTTGCATTGAAAAATTGGCACTTTGAATTTCGTATAATCCAACTCCCATATTCGTTTAATGATGCCAAAGTATGACATATTCGCATAAATTGGATTTTTTTCCTTAGCACCGGAAACATGCATTTCCTCAGCCACAAGTGTAACCCCACTATTCTGCATGGTACTGTCTTCATCATGTTCATTAGTATAGAATCTATAATCGTTAACTGCATAAGCATTGTAAGATAATACGTACACACTTTCTCCTCCGGCCAGCCATCGAAGTCGTTCTGAAATTGAGTCTGGATTTTCATCTAACTGCTTAAAAATATGGTCTCAAAACCTTCCTATAAACTGTCGATTATGTGTATCTGATGTCCATTTTTCAGCCCTAGAAGGATTCAAACGCCTAAGAATTTCTTTGTGGGTTTGAACATATGGGTCAACGTCGAAACTGTTATGCAAAACGTAAAGGTGGGCCTGCTCCCAATCTGTAATATTGATTGTGACAATCTCTCTTCTAGAAATTACTTCACCCTCAAGCCACTCAGTGTGACGAGATTTCGGTAGGCCAACGATTTCCACACCAGACAAGTATTCGGTACAAAATTCAACAGCTTCCTCAACAATATATTGCTCCGCAATACAACCCTCTGGCCGACTTCAGTTTTTGACATACCCTTTCAAAATATTTATATACCGTTCAATGGGGTACATCCATCTATAATGTACAGGACCACATAGTCGAATCTCTCTCACCAAATGAACCATCAAATGAACCATCATATTGAAAAATGTCGGTGGGAAGAACATTTCTAATTCACATAATATGAAGGAAATTTCTCTTTACATAGTTGGAAATTTCACCGGGTCTATAACTTTGCTGCATATAGATTTGAAGAAGAAACAGAGCTTCGTTAATGTATGGCGGACATTCTTTGGAAAAATGCAACGTAAATCTATAAGAATTAGATCTTGCATCAAAACATGGTAGTCATGTGATTTCAGACCCTTTAATTTTAAATATCCCATTGAAACGATGTTCTTTATATTTGATGAATACCCCTCTGGAACCTTTACGTCATTCAAGAAGTTGCAAAACTGATATCTCTCTTGCCTGGAAAGAGTCTAAGCAGTAGGAGGAAGAAATGTTCGTTTTTCACCCTTCACTGGTGCCAACTCTTCTCGTATTCCCATCTCAACCATGTCCAATCTAGCCTTAATTCCATCCTTTGTTTTGCCGGGTGAATTTAGCAACGTGCCGATGACACTATCACATAAATTTTTTTCAACATGCATAACATCAAGAAAATCTCTGACATACAGACAATTCCAGTATGGTAATTCAAAAAAAACTGATCTCTTTTTCCAACCAGTTTTTTTAAGGTTTTTTGAAAACAGTTTACCAAAAGTAATGTCCAAATCTTTCACTTTCTCAAACAATTGATCACCTTTTAGTGGAGACGTTGTTGTATGTTCCTCTGAACTTCCGTCGAATGATGTCGTCCAAGATCAGTACTTATGTCATCGGGGTAGAAATCTGCGATGTCCTAGAAACACAGTTTTCAGTGAATGTTTCAACCTAATTTACTGTGTACCTTGTTCACAAATGGGACACCCTTGAGTTCCTTTAATGCTATATCCTGAAAAATTTCCATAAGCAGGAAAGTCATTTATCATCCCGTACAACATGGCTTTCAAAGTGAACTGTTCATTTTTGTAAGCATCATACATCATAACACCTGAATCCCATAATATTTTCAAATCCTCGATCAATGGGGACAAATAAACATCAATATCATTACCTGGTTGTTTTGGTCCTGATATAAGAATAGATAACATGATGTATTTTTGTTTCATGCATAACCACGGTAGTAAATTATAATTTACCAACATAACCGGCCATGTACTGTGACTGCTGCTTTGAAAACCAAAAGGATTCACCCCATCTATAGATAATGCCAGACGAAGGTTTCTCGGCTCGTTCCCAAATTCAGAATACTCGTGATCAATTCTCTTCCACTAAGGAGAGTCTGTAGGGTGATGTAGTTTCCCATATTTAACTCTTGTACCTGCATGCCATGTCAATTGTCTTGTAGTCTCCTCACTTCCATATAGGCGTCTAAACCTAGGAATGATTGGAAAGTATCATACAACTTTCATAGTACTAGAATCATCTTTCTTTTATCGGGAAGCACCACACTTTGGGCATTCTTTAAGTGATTTGTGGTCCTTGAGAAACAATATACAGTCATTCGGGCAAGCATGTATTCTTTCATAGATCATACCCATCGATCGTAGCATTCTTTTGGCATCATATGTTTGGCTTGGGAGTTCATTATCTTCTGGGAGCATGTCATTCAGAAGAGCAAGTAGTTCCGTAAAACTGGCGTCACTCCACCCGTTGCCTTCTTTCAAATTATACAACTTCAATACGGCTGACAATGCTGAATATTTAGTGCAACCATCATACAATGACTTTTTTGCACAACTCTTTAACTTCTCAAACAATTTTGGGCAATCACGAAGTTCATATTCAACTGTCCTTGTCATTTCCTCAATACGATCTTCATCATCATTCACATATGTAATCACACCCTCCATACGATCGTCTTCACTGTTCACGCTTCTAATCATATCAGATGATCTATAAAATTCCATGTTCTCTGAGTCACTACCTACATTGGTTTTTTCCCCGTGCTTATTCAAACATGTATAACTTCGATCTATTTCATGACAGATCAGGTGTTCTTCCAACTCCTCTGTACTAATTTGTCTTGAATAAGAACAGCATAAACACGGACAAAGGATTTGAGAAGGGTCGCATACATGATCTTCTGCAAACTTGATAAACTCTTTCATGCCATCTTCATACTCTTTTGTCAACCGATTGGCATTCATCCATTCTTTATTCATATTCATCGTCTTTATGGGTTTGATCTCGAGAACTTTCCTAATATTATGTTTTAATTAATCAGGTAGAATTGTTTGGGTTTTATAAAAACAAATCATGGTACAAATGCCTTTAAACACATGTGAAATCCATATACATGGTGTGTCCAGTAGGGTGAACATCGTGTATGTATAAGATACCTGATTTAATCTGACATATATCAAATTTATTCCAAGTTAGTCTTACAAAGACTGAATGATGCCTTAGAAAATACATGACATGCAAACAAGAGGAAACCAATGAGTAACAGGAGAAAACAGTAATAAATATGATGCTATCTCAATGTACTCAAGGTGATGATAAGATGTTGGTCAAGATCAACTATGGGTTGGGAGTACACTAATATTTAATTGAAAAAAACTACTAAAAACTGATCCAGAAAAGGATGAAACATCCTATTCATCAAGTCCCTTAATACAACCAATGCATTAGTTAAACCAAAAATCATTGCTAAAAAATCATACAGGCCATAACTACTCCTAAAAGCAGTCCATGGTAGGTCCATCGATGTCCAACTCATATAATGGTATCCTAATGTCAAATCTATCTTAGAGAAGATCATAGAACCTCATAGATTATCAATGTGACTATCAATGCGTGGATGAGGATACATATTCATGACTCTCATCAGGTTCAATCTCCAATAGTCCAAAAAAATAATAAATACCAATCAACCATCTATTTTAGAGAACTATAAAACTCCATGGTAAAGTACTATGCCATATGAAACCATTATATTCTATATCATCAAATTGTAATTCAAACAACTGATTCTCTTTTGGTGTTATTTTAGAAATTGTGATAGAAACTGAATTTTCTCCCAAAACTAACTAGATTATAAAGTTTATCTCTTTATTAAGAAGTAAATTTTATACCTCATCAGTGAAAAAATCATAAAAATTTTCTACCATTGGGGAAAAAGAATCCTAGATCATTCTATAAACATCTACAATATGCCTGACTATTTGAGCCATTAGGGTACAGTAAATATATAATTATAACATGCTATTTAAAATGAAATGTGGAAACAAGAAATCATACAGACTCCTGATAAACCCATAATACAAAACATATCACCTAGTATGTCTGTCACATATACAAATAAATAAATTATAAAAAAACATGCTACAAAGCATAAAGTTACCATTAAATACTTACATAGGTCAACTTGTTTTAGAAATTGTTTATCTTCATCTGTGCCTTGTACTTGCACCCATGAATTTGAAGGTGAGTATGCGTACATGATAGTTGACCTTCTTAGAGAAGAGTTTCTGGAAGAGTATAAGAGACATGAAGCAATAAAGATCTTTCTATTCGTTGTGGAAATCGGCTTGTGCAATGTGGCCTAAGTTACAATACCTGCAAGTTGTAACTTAGGCTGCATTGCACAAGCCGATTTCCACATTGTTTGTAGTAACCACATTTTCTCCAACACTCTAATGATCTTCATTGCTTCATGTCTCTTATACTTTTCCAAAAACTCTTCTCTAAGAAGTTCAACTATCGTGTACGCATACTCACCTTCAAATTCATGGGTGCAAGTACAAGGCACAGATGAAGATAAACAATTTCTAAAACAAGTTAACCAATGTAAGTATTTAATGGTACCTTTATTCTTTGTAGAATTTTTTTTTTCTAATTTATTTATTCGTATATGTGACAGACATACTAGGTGATATGTTTTGTATTATGGGTTCATCTTTGTCTAATCGTATAACTATGAGATTATGCTATGTGATGAAAATTAATATAGATCCATCATCATTTCCATTGGGACAATCTTTGGGAATCCATATAACCATAAGATTAAAAACTATTTCCTTTGTATCTCATACATAAATATTCAACTCGAAGGGGTAGAACTTACCTCCCATGGTAACTCAAAATAAAAAAAATGAAAACAAGGGTTGGTTATCCACAGAAGTCATCACACATAACCTTGGTAGACCTCTCACACATGTGAACCATCATAACTAACCAATTACCATATACTTCATCTTAGAGTCAAGATATCCCTATGGAACCTATAGGGTATCCAATTCTACATCATTCACAAACAACCCACTTGTGTTGCTAAATATCAATAACATCTCATATTTCGACACTCATCACTAATTATGAATCACATCCCTAGAAATAATCATAATCACATTAAGACCACACTATCTATTATGGAAATGCTTACTGGAATTAGGCTCAAGATATGTTATCATTCCTATCTCACATCTATATTCACTATTTGGTCCTCACACACACAATATATAAATAATATAACAAGGGAATACCATCCATGGAACTCACCTCCCACCTTGAGAGAACGAGGAGGAGGAGGAAGAGGCGGTGGTGGTCATGGCAGCGAGGGTGGAGGTGGCGGCGGCGGCAGAGGCGGAGGCGGCAGAGGCGGCGGTGGTCGCGGCAGCGAGGGTAGAGGCGGCAGAGGCAGAGGCGGTCGCGGTAGCGGGAGCGGGGGCGGAGGCGGTGGCGGCGGCGGAGAAGGAGGAGGACGAGGAGGAGGAGAAAGGAGGAGGAAGGAGGAGGACGAGGAGGATGAGGTCGCGCGGCGAGGGGCCTGGTTCAGCTTCCGCAAGAGCTTGACCGCGTGCAAGCGAGGATGGCCTGTTAGGGTTATTAAATAAAAACTGACAGAACCTTTATCAGCGCTCGTTAAAAGCGCTGATAAAGGTATGTTTTATCAGCGCTAAAATAAAATCGCTGATAAAACATTCATTTATCAGCGCTTTTTTAGCGCTGATAAAGAGCTACCTTTATCAGAACTTTTATATAGCGCTGATAAAGGCATACCCCGTTATCAGTGATTTATGTTTAGCGCTGATAAAGGGAAGCGCTGCCCTTTCCCTGTTTTGTGGTAGTGATCTTCAGACCCACACAGGATCATAGTACATCGTCAGACCCACACAGGATCCTAGTACATCGTCAGACCCACACAGGATCCTAGTACATCGTCAGACCCACACAGGATCCTAGTACATCGCCAGACCCACACAGGATCCTAGTACATCGTCAGACCCACACAGGATCATAGTACATCGTCAGACCCACACAGAATTCTAGTACATCGTCAGACCCACATAGGATCATAGTACATCATCAGACCCACAAAGGATCCTAGCACATCGTCAGAGCCAGCTACAGGGTACCCGCACTAAGCTTGATCGTCTCCAGGAGATTCCGCTCCTCAAGCTACTTGTCGATACTCCAACTGCCACAAATTCCCATGAAGAAGTATCCCAAAGGACCTCCATGTAACAGGTGTCTCAATGAAACAGACGGTGCATCAATCGAACGTTTGGTCTGTAAGTTATTAGCCTTTTAGTCCCGAGGGCCTGGTTGGATTCATGCTCGATCCAACCCAACCGTACCCCAACATTATCTAAATCTCAAGTGGGGTATACCAAAAGGACCATCTCTCTCCAAGGTTTTCGGTGATGTAGATGATTCGTCAAACGGATGCTCGATGCCAAAGTTATGGCCAAAAGAGAGATTTTATGGGTTGAAGTTGGTCCGGGTCCGGTCTGACCTGGTCGGACCGACCCGGCCCGCGCTGGGCGGCCCAGCCTGGCTGCGTTCCAGGGGGAGTCACGTGCCCCCCACTCCTTCTCACCAAATGGTCGAAGTCGTTCGGTCACCAGGCAACACGCGAGACCCACGAGGTCCCACTCGGTCCAGCTTGGCCAGCCAGAATGGCCGGCCTCTTCTCCTTCCAGTGGCGCGTTGTGCACCGATAATCCGTGGCCGGCCGAACGCCGACCTCCCTCCATTAACCGCCACGGAACAAGGCCGCGACCCTTCTCCATCGGGCGGCGCGGACGCGCGCCGCCGCCCCTTCATGCAGTCGGCCGCCTCCTTTACTCCGCCACAGCCGACGGGCGGTGGCCCTTCTCCGGTGGCGCGGTCGCGCCGCCGTCTTCATCGTGGTCGTGCTGCCTCCTTCATCGCGGTCGCTCCGCTGCATTCGTCGCTGTCGATCGTGGTGCCAGCCGCTGCTCTCGAGTTCCACCGGTCCCAATTTCTAGCACCGGTCGTCGTCCTTCTCCATCCTGAATAACACAATAAATATTACACAAATATTTACAGAGTGGTCGGGCCATTTTCATTTGGCCTGCACCCTCTGCATTAGAGCGTTAGCAAGCGGCTCAATTATTTCTTGAATCACCAGGAATTGTCAAGAACGGGTAAGGGGGAAATTAAAACATCATACCCTACAAGATACCCCACAACAACCTCCCGCAAAGATGGAAGAATCACGGGTCAACCCATTAGTCGGTTGACCCGCGTTCTTCATATAAATTCAAGAATGGGGAGGAGGAAAATCAAAAACGCTCCAACGAAATAACCCCCAACATTGAACGTCAGAGAATCGTTCTCACTTGCGGGTGGACCGTGTTCTTAGTTCCCGCGACCGTCTCCCAAATACACCACCCGCACGTCGCCCATTGGAGGTTTGATGTCTTTTGTCACCACCCGCTGGGTCAGCTTTGTCTTCTAAGGGTATGGCGTCACGGCATTCCTTTATAAATTCGTTTCTTGGTGAAGCTCTTCGATACCTCCTCCCTAGATCCATATTTATAGGAGAGGGGGAGGGTAAGTAACGATGCAGAGAGTTAATGGGGATCATTAATTAGAAAGCTTACTAATTCTCCCCAACGTTTTTGTTACTCAGATTGGAGGGTCAATCTATTTATTGGCTTCACACATCGTCGGTCTCACCTTACCGCTCGTCCGTTGGAGGAATAGAATAAAAATAAAATAATAAAGTTATTTTATTTATTCTATTAAAAGTTCCAATAACTAACTTTTTCTCCATACCTATTGCGGTCAAATTGAAGGTATCCTTAAGAGAATATTGGTGATGCGAGTTCAACAGTGTACTCAGATTTCAATTCCGAGCACCGGTTCAAAAGTTACAAAATGCCGCTTGCGCATTTACTAAACGTACCCAAAAAAAAGTTCATAAAATTATTAACAGTCACCCTCGACTCACGCCGGTCGAGGTTAGGCTCTCCCCAAGTGAAACACGCCCCAAAGAACCCAATGGTACTCTCGGATTTCCAATCCAAGTTACTGTTTAAAAGTTATGGATTTTACAATAAAATAATTGTCACTTTATTATTTTATTTACGACCAAAAACTAACTTTCACTGGTGGCCCGCGCTGGAAAAAGTTAGTATCTTATTAAATAAAGCATTCCCTCACGAGTTCAATGGTGGTCTTGGATTTTCAATCCGAGATACCATTTGTGAGTTATAAGCATTTGAAAAATAAAATAATTTATTTAATTATTTTATTTATGATTATTCCATTTTTGGGTTTTCTCACAGGAGGCCCATGCTGACCAAACTTAAGTCGCACCTAGGGTAAACCCGTCATTCTGAATGAAATGATGCCCTCAGATTTCTGATCCGGGAAATCGTTTAAGAGTTATTTCACTTTTTTAGGAAAACTGCTTACGCATGCTTATTAAAGTGTAACAAAACTTCAACGGATCATTCCGGGCACTCCAGGCCTCGGAATCGTGCACCGTCAGATTTTTCGATCTCGAAATAATTCCATATAATTAAAAACAATTATATAGAAATTATGGGACATTACAAACATTACCTTTTTAATGATAAAACTATGTTTATGGAATAATATTTTAAAATAAAAAAATAGTAGATATATAAGAAAAACCAAGTATTCATTTATATAAATGTTATTCACCTAAACTTTAACATAATATATTTTTTATGGTTCCATTTTTGGATAAAAAATCCAATTTAAAAAAATACATTAACAATTTTAATTTCAAATATTAATTATAAAAATGATGTAAAATTAAAAAAATATTCAAGAACTAAAATAATGGAATAAAACATAATTCTTTTACATTTTAATAAATCTTCATAAAACACCATACAATAAAGAGCGTAACCAATATGTTCTATATTATTTTTGGAAAAATACTCAAAACATACAATTTCCAATAAAATATAAAATATTCATAATTAATAATAGTATAATGAATAGTGGTTCATAATCATATATTTGTTCTTATATGTCAGTTAATGGAGAAAACCAACATGTGAATTTTGTGTTTTTGAATCTTTCTGATATATATTCAGTTCTGGATTCTTGGTTCAAATAATTCACTTCTTTTAAAATGTATTATAGGTTGATAAAATCCTAACTAGAAGTATAGTTGTATTCAATGAAATCGCTATGGAGATACCTCATTAGAAAATTAATTAATTAATTCAATATAAAATATGTTTACTTAATGAAAATAAGTTAATAAATGAAAATTACTTACATGGAAAACAAATGAAACAAAGGTAAATTGAGATAATCACCCATTACAACATATGTGATGTAATTTTTAAAAATATTTAATGTATAATATCCTCAAATTATATCAGTAGTCATTGTAAAACATAATAATTATCTAATATAGAAAAAAATTGGATAACTTTGTTACCCATTATGCTTCCTAAATAATACATGAAGGTACTGGAACCTTAAATTTTTTGTTCCCTTATTGCGATTCCTTCAATTTGATATACTCTTATATAATTTAATTGCAATAAAATATTGTAAGTAATTATGAATTTAATGATAAATTAAAAATTAAAAACAAAGCATACCTCATATGTTACCCAGAAGAAAATATTATCTAGACAAATAAAAAATGACCAATACTTTTTCCAATAATGGACCCTATCTCAGTCGAAAGAGGCATTGGAGCAGTTGGATCAATAATATCATGGATTGTTACTCTTACCTGACCCAACTTTATAAGCTAATGATATACATAATACCCTATATTATATACAATTATGAATGAAACAATACCTACATGGGTATCCCTAGAATGAAAATCAATGTACGTTATCGGGTCTAAATTAGGAGGTGGTGGATCTTGGTAGGTAGGTTGTGAAGGTTGTGTTTGGATCGTCCCTTCTAAAAACATATCTGATATATATGATTTCATCATGTACTATATCGACTCATTCAAGAGTTGTAGTTATTCCTTAAAAGAATCTATTTTTCCTATATTCTTCCCTCATATATGTCACACTAAGGTCATGTATAATAACTTTTTTAAATATGAGACCCTCCATATACCTTCTGATATGGCCAAGGTGTTTTTTATTTTTTAAAGAAATAATAATAATATCCTTCATACCCTCATGGATAAGTATCCCATGTGTTATTTTACCCTAAATTGAATCATGAAATAATATTTTCAAATGTAATATTAGTGAGATAAATTTACAAAATAGTAATATTGATGAAAATTAATAATTAATTACTTACAATATTATTAGATACTTTATTTTATGGATTAGTAGTGTATATTATTATTATTTTTTTGAAATTATTTCCATTTTTATATTTTTCATGATGAGTGGGGGGATATGGAGGGATGAGTGAAACCTCTTCCGAGCTTCTACATGACTTGGATCTCAACTCACTAAATTTTTAATAAATAATTTGTTCATATAATAAAGGATACCCTTTGCATGACAATGTATGATGCTATAAATTATGTGATTGTATCTCTTGGTGAGTTTTATTAGAGACCTATTACATAATAAAAATAAATAAGTTATAAAGTAATTAAAATTAATTAAATAATGATTTTATAATGAACAAAAATATACCATAAAATATTCTTCATATCGACTAGAGATAAAAATCTACCATGTCTCTCTATCAATAAACCCATACTTAAGGAATAGATCCTGATCATTTTTATTCCCAAAAATTTAAAATGAAATCACATTTGTATTAAAATATAACCAACTTTTTTCCGCAAAGGATAAGTACTTTTTTAATTCCTTTTATATCTTGAAATTTAAATGTCATCTATAATTGAATAAATAAAATATTAAGAAATGTATAATATTTAAAACCATTGAAAATATTAATAAATATGTTTAGAAATTTTACCATTAGGGACTCCCATGACATATATTTCACTGACTGGTCGATTCTCCTCCAATTAGGGTATAAAATTATTATCCTATAATTACTATGTATAGCCAAGTAAGTCTTGAACTATGTTGTATTTGGGACAATTGGGAATTCATTCTCATCAAAGTTTTTATCTCCATGTGTGAGTGAATGTTTTTTCTCAATATTCAATCCCACTCCTACCATATTTAGGTATAATCCTACCTAGATAAGAAGAAGAGATTCAAATAATTTTAAAAAATATAAGTTTAATTTCATTTAATAATTTAATTACTATAGATATATATTTAAAGGAAAAAAACATACATTCTCGTGGTTCCCCTACCTCAATGCCTGTCATTTTGAAATATGTATGATAACTCAACAAAAGTATGTTTACCTATATTTGATTAAAATTAAATAACATTACTAAATAAAATATTGATTGTTTATAATAGAAAACAAAACATTAAATTTCATATTTTTCAACCAAGAAAATGTGTAACTGAAACTAGTGTATGTTAAAACTAATAATAAAAAAGTGATATAAATTACTATAAATATTTTATTGAATAAAAATTGTATACATGAAATATTGAAGGAAAAATTTCTCAATGAAAAAATGGTTATCTGAATTTAATAAATATAAAAAATATTACAAAAATAGGAATTATAAACATCAATATATTTAAATATATAATTTAAAAAATAGTTTTTTGAACTATTTTGGTGCCAAAATATATATATTAATTGACTAATAGGAGATTAATGCAGTGTTTTCCCATATCCCTTCAATAAGATCATTTCTTGTTGCGTGGAAAATTTCCACATCATAGTAATTGTTATCATATGGTAATCATGTAATATATATAGAAATTTCAGATAAGACTTCAACATACTCAATATTATCATCACCCAAATGAATTTTTTACCTAGAAAAACAACTCACCATAGATCATTTGATAGGTCAAAAACATCAAATATTTTTTTTGCATATGTCACCATGATAAATGATTCTTACTTTCAAATAATTAATTTCAAATCAACAAGTGTAAAACCATACTCATCATGTTTTACACTATTTTTACTATCAACCCAATTACACTTAAATATTTATACCCAAAATTTAGTGTTATAAATATCCCATGTATCCTCAAAAAACTCCAAAATATTATGTTGATATAGAAATTGGGTTTTAATCATTGTCACTTGATAAATGCAATGCTTCAGTGACAACCATTACTCTACTATTTTTAATGTTACTCTTGTCACCTAGTTTTCTGTGTAAAAAGTGAATCCATTATATAAAAACTAGACCATGATAGTACATTAAAAAATTTTCCTCTAATAACCATTTAAATGTTTCCAATGCAGATGAATGAATATTGAATTTATCCTTAAACCACAAAACAAATGTATTTTACATTCATTCTTTAACCACTATTCATTTCTTCTCAGATATATTACCTTAAATCCAAAAATATTTCATGATATATATGGTTGAAAATCACTAGTATTTTTCAAAATATATAAACTTACAGGAATCACTACATCGCATGGAATTATATTTACATTTAATCCACAAATCCCTTTACCTTAACTATCAACAATGAAATGTTGATATATTGGGAGACCAACATAGTCCACTTTAAACTGATAATCAAAACATAACTCAATTATCTATTCTAATATATATTTTGGAATAATATATGACTTTGGTTGACGTTGATTCTTAATATATCCCTTCAAAATTTTCATATATCTTTCAAAATGATACATCCAATGTAAATAAATAGGTGCACATATTATAATCTCTTGCAACAAATGAATCAATAGATAAATGATTATATATAAAAAATTACACTAGAAAATATATTTCTAGTTGAAAAAGTATGAGAAAAACTTCATTCTCCAACACATCTAACAAATATGGATCTTTGAATTTCATAGAAATTAAATTTAAAATGTAACACAACCTGATTATATAATTTCTGATAGGTATTTATAATATTTCATGAAATGAAACTAGTAGAAACCGTTGCATCAAACATGAAGTTAATTCGATTTAATACCTATTAACTTCAAATCCTTCAATGACACAAAACTTTTCACATTTGAAGAGAACCCACCATGCACTTTAATATCATGTAGGAAATGATGAAAATTTATCTTCTCACTCTTTCTTATTGTGTGAAAACCTAGAGAAAATATGTTTTGTTTCCTTTATTTATGGTAGATAATTACAAATATACTCTCATGGTTATTAATTTCATTCTTCCTCACAATCTATCTTTTGTATGTCCTTTTACTTCTAACAATTTTCTAATTATAAATCATAAATTCTTTTCACAACATGAATATTTTCAATGTTATGTATTAAGTCGAAAAATATCTAATAAGGTGGATAAAATAAAATGTATCATTTATTCCATGTATTTTTTTGAATAAAAAACATTGTTTCTTTCTAAAAATGATATGGATGTTTTAACCTTTTTGTAATATTCATCACTTGAAAATGGTTGTGGAGTAGAATCATGCTCTTGTAACCCATTAAATGCTTTTTTTAATCTTTGATAAGGTTGATCCATTTGAAAAAAACATACAATTTCCCATATAAATTGTTTTTCTTCTATTCTACAGTGATGATATGAATTCACCTTTTCAAAAATTGGATAGTATTTATGTCCTTTAACATTGTTTCTAGGTACGTTTCCACATACTAAAAATTCGTTTATATTGAAAAGATTCATAGATCACGAAATAAAATATTGTTTTTTTATGAATCAACCACTATCAAACCATTATCACATATAAATTTCAAATCATTAACCAATGTTGATAGATAAACATGTCACGACCCATCCCCCAGGGCCCGTGTTGTGACTACCCTAATCCCGCCTCCTGAAAGCTAGGGGATGGCGACTAGCACCGAAGGCATCAACCTACAGGTGGGAGGCATTTGACTAAGTACCTGTACGCACATGCACAAACCCAAACACAACCTAAAACACTAAAAAGGGGAAACAAGTACCACTAAAACAAAGCTGAGTGAAAGTATAGTTGAAAGTAAGTGGTCCAGAATACAAACCCAGCAAGGAACTGAAAATAGAAAGTGAAAAAATGAAACTCTGATGTCCATCTATAGTAATCCCCACCTGATCGCGAGAGTAGTGAAGCTACTCGAAGCTGAAGTAGTATTTCATGTCCAACCGGCCCTATTGGGCCCCGCCTGGTCCTAGTCCACCACGTCCACTATCAAATTGTCCATCAGTCCCATCTCCCTAAGAACCCCTATCGAAACGTTGGTCGTCTGCACCAGACACAACACGTGTTGGTAAAACCCATGCAGGGGTGAGTAACACATAACTCAGTAGGGAACCCAAAACAAAAAGGAAATACCACACAATAATTAATAAATGTAAAGCACGAAACACCAGAAAGCTCACACTAGGTATATTCTATGGTAGTAACAATAGCATCATCAGTCACAAAGGTCGAACTCCACATCCGTTGGAGAACTCCTACTCTATCGAGTATAGTGGGCCTGTCGGGTCACATAGAGATGCTTCCCACTAACCTTGGACTGATTTGGTACTCATCCCTAATTAGTATCATGGGTATGTTGGGTCACATAGAGTTGCTCCCCACCGTGGGTCTGCTGGGTCACATAGAGGCGCTTCCCACCTTGGCCGAACTGAGGTACTCCTCCTGTTGAGTATCATGGGTCTGTCGGGTCACATAGAGCCACTCTCCACTGTGGGTCTACTGGGTCACATAGAGTCACTTCTCATTGGTCCATTATCGAGTAATATTTGGGTCTCAGCCAACCGCAGGGTTCTGTATGTAGCGCGCTTGGGAAAACCACACCTCAAGCCATTTTTCAGATCTCGACGTTTATAAAAGTCACCAAAAATCATTCCAAAATATATTCCTCCTAGAGAGGGTCCCAAAGCCGAAAATTTCCCTTCAATTGGACACACGTTTTGCAAGATATATGAATTTTAGTAACCAGTGGGCTAGTTGTTATGGGGCCCGATCCGACTTGTTCAGTCCGACCCGATCAACCCATCTTGGGGGGTTTCACATACTCTGGTTCATCTAGACAGACTCAAACTAAACTGTTATGGGTTGAGTTCAGTCTGGTTTATCCATGAT
Source organism: Viscum album (assembly GCA_963277665.1). Taxonomy (NCBI): domain Eukaryota; kingdom Viridiplantae; phylum Streptophyta; class Magnoliopsida; order Santalales; family Viscaceae; genus Viscum; species Viscum album. The sequence continues at coordinate 438,165 of CAUJRU010000305.1, read as the reverse complement.
AGTGGGTTAGGCCCAATAGTTCTTGCATGACTCGGCCTGATTTGGCCGAGGGTCCAACCCGCCGTGTCGCCTGGTGACCCGGTCTAATCCAGCCCAGCCTGAATGGGCGCGGGTTTGGCATGCCGGTGCGGGTCCAGCCTGCCAAAATGTGTTTGGATACCAGCGCAGGTCTGGCCCACTGGGGGGCACGACCCGCTGGTTCGAAGACCGGCTACGTTAGTGGCCGATAGGGTGCGCATGGGGTGCAGCGGATCAGTGTGTCCCTCCTTATCTGAGTGTGGGCCGAAAGGAGAAGGCAGACCCTTCACGTGCCCATGGCTAGTGAAGACTGGCTACCCTCCACATAACCCGCAGGCTCAGTCTTTGGGTAGACCCTAGTCAACGTAGTTCCATGCTAGCGTCGTGGGTCTCCAGCATCGCAGCCCGATCAGATGTGGCTTCCATCGCACCAGCACGCTACTCCACCTGGCCGCCAGCATGGCCAACGGCCTGCTCCTGCCAACCAGAACGCAGTTGGCACATGCCACTTCCGCCTCTGTATGCTTCTTCTACCAGCACCGATGCGCCGGAAGATCCTTCGGTGGGCCATTGGACGCGATCCGGTGGTCCATTCTTCATGTCTCCTGCTCCTATGGCCTCCGAGGAGCATCCTCTTTACCGCAAAGCCTTCAAAACCGCCTTATCATCACTTCAGACAAATCATTCACCAGGAGCGCACAAACGGAGGGGTCCTGGCCTTTGTTTGTGTTGGCCCACACCCTCCACGTTTGAAGGTTTGAAGATGGGGGAGGTTTGGGGAGTCTCTGTTCAATCGTTACATGCCATGATTTAAACCCCAAAAATAAAACCCTGAGAATGAAACACCCACTCGCATAAACGCATGAATCAGGGGTCAACCTATTTGTGGGTTGAACTGTGTTCGTCGTTTCTAGAAATGGATGGGGAAGAATAACAAATAAAAAAATAACCTACCTCTTTGAAGTTTGTTGTCGCATGTTCTCCCTCGAGGGGTTAAGATGTCAGCGTCGCTTCTCAACTTCGATCTTCGAATGGCGTGAAGAAGAATATGAAGTTCCATTGGTGTTCTTCATTTTTCATTGGGGTGGAAGGCCGTCAGAGGTTCTCCAAAGAATCCCCAAAATTTTTAATCCTTATTTTCCCCAGTGCGTCGAACTATAAATAGAAGCACATTGTATCATTCCCATTATGATGTGACGTCGTGTCATTACACTATTTTATTTAAGAAACAGCATCACTTTTACGCGTCATTAAAGAAACTTTATGCTTCAAGTTTAACGAGTCATTAATGAGCCTCATTGATGCACATTGTTGCCGCCCTGCAGCGTCATCTTCCACCACTCAAAAGTGAGAAATGAAATAAAATAATTACTCAAAACTATTTTATTATTTCTCTCAAAAAATTCCAAAAAATAACTTTTCTGCTCGACCCTTGTCGGCCAAAGTTAAGTCATTTCTAGGTGAATCATGGTATTCTAAATTAAACAGTGCCCATGGATTTTATATCCGAGTGACAGTTAAAAATATATAAAATCCTTCTCACACGTTTAATGAACATACCTTAAAAAAGTTCAAAATTCTATTCTGAGATCTCAGGACCTCAAAATCACATGTTGTCGAATTTCACGGTCATGAAATAATTTCATGTAGATAAAAAATTACATGGAAATTATGAGATGTTACATTCTCCCCACCTTAGGTATTTATGTCCCTGAAATCCAAAATAACAACTAAACAAAAAGATGGGGGTACTGAGCACGAATATGAGCCTCCCGCTCCCATGTGTTCTCCTAGAGATTCTCATGCTTCCATCAGACGTGCACTAGAGGAATCGACCATCCATGTAGGACCCAATCCTGTCGATCCTCTATCTCTACTGGGAACTTCACAAAAAACACCCCATAATTAATGTCTAGCTCACCTCATTCGATGACGTGTGATAGATCATGCAAGTACCTCCTCAGCTATGACACATGGAAAGCATCATGCACTTGGGGCATCTGTGGGGGAAGAGCTAGGCGGTAGGCCACCTCGCCAACTCTGCTCAGGATCTAAAAAGTACTGATGAACCTCGGAGATAGCTTACCGCTTGTCAATACCCGACCCAACGGGGCTCGAGCCGCAACACCCCAAGCCTGCCTCAAATAGGCCAGGGGATGGCGTCTAGCGCTGAGTAGGCTATCACACACATGGGAGGCATTAGCCCAAGGTACCTATACACACGCACCCACAAACACCTCCATGAAACAGTGCAGACATATATATAAAACTGAAAAGTAAATGCATGCATACAACTATCCCACAACCAGAGTACAGTAGAATTACAAAAAGGAAAAACAGGGCCTACCAAAATAAAACTACAAAGTGTCCAACCTGCTCAGAAGGAGGGAAAATAGTGCCAAAACACCCATCGATAAGCTCCTCGGCACAGCTCCGTTAAACACCCTAGTCAAACCCGATCACTAAGCTCTGCCTGCTCTGGGTCCTCTTGGGACTCCGTCGAAAGGCCTATGGTCTGCACAATACACAAACATGTGCGGGCAAAACCTGTGCAGGGGTGAGTATAAAAATACTCAGTAGGCACCCCAAAAACCCAAAACAAAAGAGAGAAACTGAAAGGGAACAGACCTCTCATCCCAGCCAGAGGGAACCCAGATGAGAGAGAAACTCCATCTCATGACCATCCTCGTCTAAACACAACTAGTCATCTCAGATCAGGTGTATGACCATACATACACCTTGAACAATCCAGATATACTAAGCTCACGCAACAAGCCACATGAGGTACCAACCTCATCACCAGCAACGGTTCAAAACCAGGAGAGCACACTCTATGATCATTGTCATCCCAGATGACACTCGTCCGAGAGATACACTCCATCGGGTCCCACACAAACATCTCAGACGCTCACCCGAGAGATCTCGCTCGTTGGATATTTTCACTAAGGAAACTACGCTGAAGCAGAAAGAACAACAAACTCCTCGGATAAGGGATCACTCCTAGGTTCCTCTAGGGGATACCAGAACCCACACCGATAGACAAAGATCTCACAGATAGGGGATCACTCCTAGGGTCCGCTGGGGGATACCACGACCCGATCTGGCATTCGTAGATCTCACAAATAGGGGATCACTCCCAGGATCCGATGGGGGATACCGCAACCCGATCTGGTGATCGGCAGAAACACGTCACTCAGATAGAGGATCATCGCCCATATAAAGGTGTTCATGACAATAATGGAACCCTATCTGGTATAACTCGCGATGTAGGGGATCGAACTGACGATGTCGCAACCCTACAGAAACCACGCACTGAGTAGGGGATCACATAACCAACGATACCACAACCCTACTATAATCCTCATGCTGAGCAGGGGATCATATACCCAATGATGCCACAACCCTACTGAAAACCTCATGCTAAGCAGGGGATTGTATACCCAACGATGCCACAACCCTACTGAGCACAGCTCACTATGTAGGGGATCATATTCCCGATGATGCCATAAACCCTGCGGGGTTAACCTGTTAGATAGGGGATCGCCGCCCATGGATAAGCGGTCACAGCGATACCAAGAACCCGATCTAGGGTAATGATGTTAGAGGATCCCGCTCCAGGCCCACCGGAGGGATGCCGCAACTCTAACAGATTAAGAATCCCATCGAGAGGATCACAAACCTATACTAGGGTTGTGATGTCGCGCAAACCCTTGTAGAAATGAACCAAGGGAGTACCCTCAACCACTGCTGGTCCAAATATCGCTAACCCGAGCGACCCGCAACATCGCCACACTACGCATCACCAAGGTCGATACCGAGGCCACCATCATGATCTACGCGGAAAAACAAACAGGATAGGCAGTTTACTCACCCGAAACAAACAATCGGTGAAAAAGGAACTATTCACCATAGCTAGCCCGTGTGGGGCCAACACAAAAATCCCGAAACTCATCAAGTGGATCATACCATGGCGATCCCCTCGGAAAAACACACAGGACCACTACTCATTCGTCCGAAACGGACACCCAGTGAAAAAGGCACTATTCACTGAAGCCAGCTCAGGTGGGGCCCATGCCTCAATCCCAAAATGCATCGAACGGATCACACCATTGCGATCCTCTTGGAAAAACACATAGGATTGACTATTCATCCACCAAAATCGGACTCCTGAAGAGAAAGTTGCGTTTCTCCGCAAATGCCAAAACCCAGCCTCATGGGGCCCGCACCCCAAACTTGGCCCCCAACACCCAAAAACCAACAAGAAAAGTCCTCCTTATCATCAGGGTCTCATCTCCACTGACGGAACGTCAATCGGACGCTCTGAGTAGAAGATACAACGGCTCGAAGTCGAATAATAATGAAATATCATTATTTTATTCGACCTTTGAAGGTCTCGGGCCACTATCCCGAACATTAAAATTCCCGAAACCACACCGAAAGGTTTGAATCATCATTAGGGTCACGTCTCCGCAGACAGAACATGAATCTGACTCCCGGATTGCAAGAAACGGCTCGCCGCGCTTCGGTCCGCGCCGTCGTGTTCCTCCGCGGACCACCGCGGGTCCGCCAGCGTCAGCACCGCCGCCACGGTGGACCTTCCGCGGACCGCCGGGGACACCCCGGTGGTCCATTTTGCGCTACGAAATCACCGGCGCAACCATCGGGAAGCGATCTTCCCTTCTACAACATCAAAACGAAGCAATTTGCAGTAAAAACGGGATCGGAGGATTAAAAATCAAATTGCCTACCTCGTGGGCGAAACGCCGACAATCCGCGCTCCAAAGCTTCCGCTGCACAATCCTGGAACGTCCATCGTCGAAATATGAGCTTGACGGAACCTTGATCGCGTGATTTGGTCATCGATTCTCCGTCGGAAGAGGAGGAGGAGGAGTTCCTTCTCTGCTGCGCACCACACGTCTAAGGGGGGGAGATACAAGAAGATATTTTTTTAAAAAAAATATCTCCGGCTCCCGACTCGCCTCCGCCCGACGCCCGATGCAGAAAAAGGTAAGGTCTCCCTTAGGGTAAACGTGTCATTCTAAATGCAACGGCAGACTCAGATTTGCAATCCAAGACTCCGTTCAGAAGTTATTCGAGCCAACGCTCGTACTTAAACTTTTCCACTTATTTACGAAAATGCCCCTTGTGGCGCTTTCCACCGCAGCAGGCTCGCGCCCGCAAAGTTTACACCTCGCCTAGGGTAAAAGGCACATTCCGGACGCAAATTTTCCCTCGGATTACCATTCTGAGCTACCGTTTAGGAGATATCACACCCCCTCCACGTGCATAGTATAAAAATACTTAATATTTTTATAAAATTAATTCTGGGCACATCGGGCCTTGGAATCGCACGTCGTCTTCGCGCCTAGCTCTGGAATTATTCGCAGAAATATTCCAAAGTCTGATAGGGCCAAAACCCAAGTCACTACATCCTCCCCCCCCCCTAGAACTTTTCATCCCCGAAAAGCCATAAGTACAAGGAAAGCGACTGGACTCTCAACTGGGTCTCCCACGCCAGCGAGTCCACCAACAAACACCCATGCCCGAACACATAAGTCAGAAGGAATCATCCACCACACCTCAACACTATCCACTTTGGGCGGCACTGACTCGCCCGCATGGTTTTAATCGCGTCACAAAAACGTGTCTCGGTGGGGGAAGGATACTTCTTCCTCACGCATTCGAAGCACGCCGAACAAAACCCACACCAGGTCTTACAAACGCCCTGAACAAAAACTCGAGCAAACAAAGGAAAGGAAAGAGTACCGTTAAACAGTGTATATCAAACTACTGTAGAAATTAGAAAGGACACAGGTCGTACCTATATCCATCCGCGGAGCCTCTGGGTCAACAGCCTCTAGGGCATGCAGTTGTCCTCACCCTCGGCCACCAGCTCCTTGAGCTTGGCGTGGACCACCTGGGGGTGGGGTGGTGGAAACTGATACTGCCTACCACCTCCTGCTGCTGCACCAGCTCCGTCTCCATGTTCGCCGCCCTGCAGACCTCCTTTCTCGAGATGCTACCTCTGCCAAGGCGTTCCATCGAACAATTCCCTCTTAGCAGCAGGACGATTCAGACAATCTCTAGCAAGATGTCCCCGACCGTCGCAAGCATAGCATCGCCTCTCCTGCGGCTGACCAAAACTGGCCTGCAAGCCCTATGATCCCTGAGCCTCAGATCCTCCATCCTGGGGTCGCCTCCTGAAACGTCTCCCACGCCTAGTCCCCTGCGTCTTTCGTCGGCTACCAGATGTCGATGTCTCCGCTCTCACGTGCCCAACACTAACAGGGGGGTCTGCTCAGCCAGAAATCTCTCCACCACCAACGCTCGCTCCAGCACTCCAGCATAGGTGGGTAGGCACAAGGAAACCACACCTGCTCGGATGTTCCTATGTAAGCCATGCTTGAAGGTCTGAGCCCTAAAGAACGAGTCTCGAACCATATCCAGGGAGTAGCGCGATAGGTCTATAAACCTTGATGAGTACTCTGACACGGTCATGCTCTCCTGCCGAAGTTGTAGGAGCTCCTAGATTTGCACTGACCTTAGCATTACCGGATAGAACTCTTCCCTAAAGATCCGCTCAAACTCTTCCCACGTGAGTGTCTCCTCATCGTGGGATTGTGTCACTAAACTCCACCATCACTCGGCCGAACCATGCAGAAGGCTCACCACTAGGACCACCATCTAATATGGAGGTTTCCTCACTAGGCAGAAAACACGGGTGACTGCTTCGAGCCAGTCATCAACTGCCTGAGGTTCTGGATCACCCCGGAACCTCAGAGGTCGCTACCTCTAGAACTCATGCAGCGCACTCAGCCTGTGTGCAACCTCATCCTGCACTGTCAGCATAATCAGCTGCTCGAAAGGTGGTGGATCAACTGGTGGACCACCTGGAGGTCAGCCTCCTAACCTGCGCCCTAGTCTACAGCCTCTGGATGGGGCAGATCGTCACCACAACCATGCTGCGGAACCCCTACGGGCGGTCTTCATGGAGGCATCCTGAAATACCAGCAAGAAGTCCCATAATCAAAGAGTATATATGGAGAGATGACTCAAGAAGGACAAGGAAAAACCCAAACCCCAGTCCTATATGATGCATGTACAATTTTCCCCTGCGACCAATGTACGAATGTCCCGAGTTGAAAGTCTGGTTATCAGAGTCCTGGTGTATGGATATGTCGGTCGCCGCACCAACACTGGATTCTATGGCCTGAAAGCTGAGCTTGAAACATCATAACACTGTCGTTATGCAACCCAAATCAAACTCACAGCTAGACCATCTATGCTCTGAGATCCCAAAGGTAGAACCTCATCTGATACCACTCTTTCATGACCCGACCCAACAGGGCTCGAGCCGCGACACCCCAAGCCCTCCTCCAATAGGCCAGGGGCTGGCGTCTAGCTCCAAGTAGGCTATCACACACATGGGAGGCATTATCCCAAGGTACCTGTACACACGCACCCACATACACCTCCATGAAACAGTGCATAGATATATATAAAACTGAAAAGTAAATGCATGCATACAACTATCCCACAACCAGAGTACAGCAGAAGTACAAAAAGGAAAAACATGGCCTACAAAAAGAAAAATGCAAAAGTGTACAAACTCCTCAGAAGGAGGGAAAACACTACCAAAACACCCACCGATAATCTCCTCAGCACAGCTCCGGTAAACACCCCGATCAAACCCGATCACTAAGCTCTACCTGCTCCAGGTCCTCCTGTAACTCCGTCGAAAGGCATGTGGTCTGCACAAGACACAAACATGTGTGGGAAAAGCCCATGCAGGGGTGAGTATAACAATACTCAGTAGGAACCCCAAAAACCCAAAACAAAAGAGATCAACTGAAAGGCAACAGTCCGCTCATCCCAGACAGAGGGAACCCAGACGAGAGATAAACTCCATCTCATTACCATCCTCGTCTAAACACAACTAGTCATCTCAGCTTAGTGTATGCCCATACATACACCTTGAACAATCCAGATATACTCAGCTCACGCAACAAGCCACATGAGGTACCGACCTCATCACCAGCAACGGTTCACAACCAGGAGAGCACACTCCACGATCACTGTCATCCTAGATGACACTCGTCCAAGAGATACACTCCATCGGGTCCCACACAAAAATCTCAGATGCTGAGCTGAGAGATCTCGCTTGTCGGATATTGTCACTGAGGAAACCACGCGGAAACAGAAAGAACAACAAACTCCTCATATAGGGGATCACTCCTAGGGTCCGTTAGGGGATACTAGAACCCACACCGGTAGATGAAGATCTCACATATAGGGGATCACTTCTAGGGTCTGCTGGGGGATACCACGACCCGATCTGGAATTCGTAGATCTTACAGATAGGGGATCGCTCCCAGGATCTACTAGAGGATACCACAACCCAATCTGGTGCTCGGTAGAAAAACATCACTCAGATAGAGGATCGTCACCCATATAAAGGTGGTCACGATGATATCAGAACCCTATCTGGTATAACTCACGATGTAGGGGAACGAACTGACGATGCCGCAACCCTACAGAAACTACGAGCTGAGTAGGGGATCGCATAACCAATGATACCGCAACCCTACTATAATCCTCATGCTGAGCAGGGGATCGTATACCCAACGATTCCACAACCCTACTGAAAACCTCATGCTGAGTAGGGGATCATATACCCAACGATGCCACAACCCTACTGAGCACGGCTCACTGCATAGGGGATCATATTCCCGATGATGCCACAAACTCTACGGGGTTAACCTGCTAGATAGGGGATCACAACCCATGGATAAGCGGTCACAAGTATACCAAGAACTCAATCTAGGGTAACAATGCTAGAGGATCCCACTCCGGGCCCACCGGAGGGATGCCGCAACTCTAACAGATTAAACATCCCATCAAGAGGATCACAATCCTATACTAGAGTTGTGATGTCGCGCAAACCCTCATAGAGATGAACCGAGGGAGTACCCTCAACCACAGATGGTCCAAACGTCGCTAACCCGAGCGACCCGCAACATCTCCACACTGCGCAGCACCAAGGCCGATACCGAGGCCACCATCGCAATCTATACGGAAAAACACGCAGGATAGGCTGTTTACTCACCTGAAATAGAAAACCGGTGAAAAAGTCACTATTCACCGTAGCTAGCCCGTGCGGGGCCCACACAATGATCTCGAAACTCATCAAGCGGATCATACCACGGCGATCCCCTCGGAAAAACACACAGGATCCACTACTCGTTCGTCCGAAACGGATACCTGGTGAAAAAGGCACTATTCACTAAAGCCAGCTCAGGTGGGGCCCACACCTCGATCCCAAAACACATCAAATGGATCACACCATTGCGATCCTCTCGGAAAAACACACAAGATCGACTATTCATCCGCCAAAATTGGACTCCTGAGGAGAAAGTTGAGTTTCTCCGCAAACGCCAAAACCTGGCCCCGTGGGGCTGCACCCCAAACTTGGCCCCCAACACTCGAAAACCAACAAGAAAAGTCAGTCGTATCATCAGGGTCTCAACGCCACTGACGGCATGTCAATCGGACGCTCCGGGTAGAAGATACAACGGCTCGAAGTCAAATAATAATGAAATATCATTATTTTATTCGACGTTTGAAGCTCTCGGGCCACGATCTCGTACCATAAAATTCTTGAACCCACACCGAAAGGTTTTCCTCATCATCAGGGTCACATCACCGCAGACAGCATGTGAATCTGACTCCCGGTTTGTAAGAAATGAGGGTTTTAAAAACCCCCGTGTAATACAAAATGACCGGATCGGCCCGAACCGGCCGGTCCGGCCGCCACGCTCCGCCGCGGGCCGCCGGGGACACCTCGGTGGTCCGTTTTGTGATCCAAAAGCACCAGTGAGACCCTTGGGATGCGATCTTCCCTACTACGACATCAAAATGAAGCAATTCACTGAAAAAAATGGGATCAGGGGATTAAAACTCAAACCGCCTACCTCGTAGGCGAAACGCTGACACTCCGCGCTCCAAAGCTTCCATTGCACGATCCTGGAACGTCCACCGTCAAAATCTGAGCTCGACGGAACCTTGATCACGCAATTTGGTCGCCAATTCTCTGTCAAGAGAGGAGGAGGAGAAAGGAGGAGGAGTTCCTCCTCTGCTGCGCACCACACGTCTAAGGGGGGGGAGATACAAGAAGATATTTATTTATTTTTAAATATCTCCGGCTCCTGACTCGCCTCCGCCCGGCGCCCGATGCAGACAAAGGTAAGGTCACCCTTAGGGTAAATGCGCCGTTCTGAACGCAACGACGGACTCATATTTTTTATCCAAGAATCCGTTCAAAAGTTATTCGAGTCGACGCTCGTACTTAAACTTTTCCACTTATTTACGAAAACGCCCCTGGTGGCACTTTCCACCGTAGGCCCGCGCCTGCAAATTTTACACCTCGCCTAGGGTAAAAAGCACGTTCTGGACACAACCATGCCCTCGGATTCCCATTCTGAGCTACGGTTTAGGAGATATAACACCCTCGCCGTGTGAATAGTATAAAAATACTTAATATTTTTATAAAATTAATTTTGGGCACACCGGGCCTTGGAATCGCACACCATCTTCGCGTCTAGCTCTGGAATTATTCGCAAAAATATTCCAAAGTCTGACAGGGCCAAAACCCGAGTCGCTACATCCCCCTGCCAAATCTTTGCAATTATCTCTAGGGTAAGACCCGAAGGAACACATGATCTCCCACCTCGAACTCCAAGGGTCTCCGTCTCCCATCATCATAAGAATTATGCCTACTCTGTGCAGTCCTCAGCTGCTCCTGGATGATCTGTACCTTCTCTGTGTTAGCCCATACCAACTCTGGACCCTTGAGTACCATCTCCCCTAAGTTTGTCCAGCATATGGGTGATCTGCAAGGCTTCTCGTACATGGCCTCAAACGGTTCCATGCCAATGGTGGAGTGATATATATTTTTGTATGAAAACTCCACCAGTGTCAGGTGGTCCTCCCAACTATGATCAAATCAAGGACGCAATCACAAAGAATATCCTCTATGGTCTGTATGGTCTGCTTTGTCTGACCATCCGACTGGGGATGAAAAGTTGTGCTAAAACGCAGTTGCGTCCCCAACGCCTCCTATAATCTCTACCACAACCAAGATGTAGAGAAGGCATCGAGATCTGAGATGATTGTCGAAGGATCCTCGTGAAGCCTCACTATCTCCTGACATAGAGGTGTCCCAAGATCTCTACGTTCCCTACTCCCGGATGGGTAGGAAGTGAGCCGACTTGGTGAGTCAATCAACGATCACCCAAATAGAGTCATTAACTCTAGACTTATGTGGTAACCTCATCATAAAGTCCATCGAGATATCATCTTGTTTTAACTCCAGTACCTCAAGTGGCTGAGTAAAGCCTACCAGAACCTGGTGCTCAGCCTTCACTTACTGATAAGTGAGGCATTGTGAAATGAACTCAGCCACTACTTTCTTCATCCCTGGCCACCAGAACTGAAGCCAGAGGTCCTAGTACATCATTTAAACTCTAGTATGTCCCTCCAGAGGGTAATTATGGAACTCCCTCAACACCTCCTCCTACAATTCCACTGGTACTAAGGTGAGCCCTCTAAAAAGGATGGTGTGCTCCCCACCTATCAAAAATCCATCAGAAGCTCATCCTGAGGGTATCTGAGCATGTCTGGACTCACAATCAACATCCCCCAGCTGTGCTTCCATGAATCTCTATACGAGTGGGGGAGTAACATTCATCGACTGGAAGTAAACAGCTTCACCATCTTCCATGAGGGATATCTGCATCGCGGCTAACTGCTTTGTCGCCTCACTCAGCAGTTTCAACCCGGTCCTCCTGTAGAGCAAGTATGCCACTACATTCCCCTTTCTATAAGTATAGACTATATCAAAGTCATAGTCCTGGAGGAACTCTATCCATTTCCACTGTCTCAGTTTCAGGTCCTTCTGGGAGAAGATATACCTAAGACTCTTGTGGTCAGAGTAAATGGTGAACTGCTCACCCATCAAGTAGTGTCGCCACGTCTTCATGGAAAATACCATTGTTTCTAACTCAAGGTCATGGGTTGCATAGTCCAACTCATGCTGCCTCAACTATCATGATCCATAGGCAATCACCACTCACTTCTACACTAGGACACAACCCAGTCCGGTCTCTAATGTGTTTCAATAAACTATATACCCCATGCCCTCCTCGGGTGGTCTCAAGATGGGGGAACTAGTCAGTCTCTGCCTCATCTTATGGAAACTCTGCTCGCATTTCTCCATACACATGAAGGGTTGTCCCTTCCGTGTCAAAGCTTACATGGGTGTTGCTACTCTAGAGAAGTCGGACATGAACCTCTGATAGTAACCATCCGGAACCAAGAAGCTCTACACCTCAGTCACACTCATGGGCGGCTCCCAAGCAATCACCACCTCTATCTTTGTCGGATCTACTGCAACTCCATCCTCTAAGATGATGTGTCCCAGAAAGTGGACCTCCCATATCCAGAACTGACACTTAGAGAGCTTACCATAAATCTGGTGCTCTCAGAGTGTATCCAGGACTATCCACAGGTGTGTAGCGTGTTGTTCCTCCTATGCTGAATACACTAAGATTCCATCGATGAAGACCACGATGAAGCGGCCGAAGTAGGGATGGAAGATCCTATTCAAGAGGCTCATTAACACTTTTGGGGCGTTTTTCATGCCAAAAGACATCACCAGGAACACATAGTGGCCGTAATGAAACCTAAAGTCTGTCTTCAGTACATCCTTGTATCGTACCCAAATCTGGTGGTATCTTGATTTGAGGTCTATCTTTGAGAACCACTTTTCCCCCTTCATCTGGTTGAAGAGGTCATCAATTCTCAGTAGTGGATACTTGTTCTTCATGATCACCTAGTTCAGGTGCCAGAAGTCCATGCACAACTGCAAACCCTCATCTGCCTTCTTGGAAAAAAGCACTGAGGCTGCCCATGGTGAAACATTGGGTCTTACGAACCCCTTATCCTGCAAGTCCTCAATTTTTCCCTCGGCTCGCGAAGCTCTGCAGAGGTATTCGATATGATGGTGTGGATATCGGTGTCATCCCAGGGTACAGTCCGATAAAGAAGTATACCTCTCTACAATGAGGTAGTCCTGGAACCTTCTTAGGAAAAACATCCTCATACTCGTCCACCACTACAGAAAAACTTGGACTCCTCTTGTCCACTACATCAAGGGTGAGGCTAGTAAACTGTTGAGTGATCAGTCGCACCCTCCTTTGAGAGAGTTTGTCCTGTGCTGCAAGGGTTTTCTTTTCGTCGGAGAAGGAAAACTTGGTACCATCTATGCGGACACACAACACCGTACGCCTAAAACATTCGATATGAGCATGGACTGTATATAACTAGTCCATAACCAAGATGACATCGTAAGGCCTCGACACTGCTACTATGAGATCTCGTCTAAAGCTCTTGCCTCCTAGAGTAATCTCGCACTACCGGAACCAGTGTGTAATCGTAGAATCATCTCCTGTAGGAGTCTCTAGCCGTAAGGATCGAGCCAATGGATCCACCAAAATCTCTGAGCTCCGAACGAGATCCATGTAAAGGAAGGAGTTACTAGCACATGTGTCTATAAGTACTACATTTAGAGTGGAGAAGACACGGATTGTAGCTCGAATCATCTCTAGAGCGCCATGGTCGTAAGCCTCTGCTGCTTGGAGCTGAGCTCGCCCTTGTCTGCATGTTCCCTAAGGTCGGGGTGGAGAACCTGGGGGTGGTGGTGGTAACATCTCAAACTGTCACCCACCGCCTGCCACTCGGCCATCTCCCTTGCCACGTCCACCACCCTGCGGAGCTCCCCACTCGAACCGTTGTTGCTGCCTTGGCGGCCCCTCGACCGTCTTCTGGTCATCTATACAGAGGGTTGGGCAGTCATGTGCCATGTGTCCCTACCCACTGCATGCGTAGAACTGTCTATCTTCCTGCCTAATCACTCTAGAATAGGATCCATGCATCACCGACCCTGAGTCTTGTGGTCTTAATCTAAAAGACTTGGCCCGCTTGGTCCCACGCATCTGTTGTCTACTGCCCGCCGAAGACTCTGCCACTTGGGGTCTGCTGGAATCTCTAGTTGTCGGTGTCTGCTCCACCAAGAAGATTTTTTCAAGAAGGGCTCGCTCCAGCATCCCAACCTGGGTAGGGATGCTAAGAGACAACACTGATGCCCTAATCTCCCGCCTAAGTCCTTGTTTGAAGGCTCGAGCCCAGAAGAAAGGGTCTCACACCATGTCTGTGGAGTAGCAGGAAAGCTCTGTGAACCTCACCGAGTACTCGGCCACTGTCAGGTTGCCCTGCTGTAGGTGAAGCAATTCCTGAATGCACATAGAGTGCAATGTAGTGGGGAAAAAATCCTCTCGAAAATTCCTCTTGAAGTCAACCCAAGGGAGGGTCGCCTCATTTTGAGTCCGGATGGTCAAGCTCCAAAATCTCCCTACCGAGTCCTGCAGAAGTCTCACTGCCAAGATCGCCATCTGGTCAGGCGATGTCCTCACTCATTAGAAGACCCTTGTCATAGCCTCCAGCTAGTCCTCAATGACCTGAGGATCCGTCTCTCCCCTGAACCTGGGAGATCTCTGTCTCTGAAACTCATGTAGGGAACTGAGCCTACGAAGGTCCGCTACCAGAATCGTCGGTAGTAGATGTTGACCATAAGGTGGTGGTAGCACTGGTGCATCACCCGGTAGGGACATCTCCAGATCTGGTCCCTGAACGAATGCATTGTCGCTAGGAGATTTGTCCTCACGACGTCGTATCGGGATCTTGGTTGGTCGTCCATGTGGAGGAATCCTGAGATAAACCAAGATGTACCACGGTTAGAAGGTTATACCTGGTGAGATTACTCTTGTTCAAAAATAAGAAGACACTTATACAACTAGTGCTTTCATGTATTGAGCCAAAAATAGAATTCATGGTCCTGGTATATGGATACGTCGGCCGCCACACCAACACTTGACTCCCTGAATTTGAAAGTCGAACTCGGAACACTTAATATCGTTTCCCCAAAACAAAACATCATACTTCTAGTATTTTAGGGGTAACCGACAGCCCTTTGATACCACTTTGTCATGACCCATTCCCCAGGGCCCGTGCTATGACTACCCCAAGCCCGCCTTCTGAAGGTCAGGGGTTGGTGACTAGTATCGAAGGCGTCAACCTACAAGTGGGAGTCATTTTCCTAAGTACCTATACACACATGCACGCACCCAACCACATCCCAACACTCTAAAAATGGGAAACACGTACCACTAAAACAAAGCTGAGTGTAGGTAAAACTGAAAGTAAGTGGTCCAGAATACAAACCCAATAAGGAACTAAAAACAACAAGTACAAACATGAAACTCTAATGGACATCTGCAGTAAACCCCACCTGATCTCGAGAGTAGTGAAGCTACTGGAAGCTGAAGTATTATGTCTTGTTCACCCAGTCCTACTAGGTTCCACCTGGTCCTAGGCCACCAATTCCACCATTGAATCATCTGTCAGTCCCGTCTCCCTGAGCACCCCTGTCGAAACGTCAGTCGTCTGCACCAGACATAACACGTGTGGGTGAAGCCCGTGCAAGGGTGAGTAACACAGTACTCAGTAGAGACCCCAAAAAAAAGGAAATACCACACATAAATTCCTAAAAGTAAATCATGAAACACAAGACAACTCAAACCAGGTATATTCTAGGGTAGTAACAGTAGCATCGTCAGTCATAAAGAGTCGCTTCCCATCGTGGGTCTGTTGGGTCACATAGAGCTGCTTCCCACCTTGGTCAAACTGAGGTACTCCTCCTGTCAAGTACCATGGGTATTCTGGGTCACAAAAAGCCTCTCCCCACCATGGGCCTTCTAGGTCACATAGAGCCACTTCCCATTATGCTATCGTCGAGCAGTCTTCAGGTCTCAGCCAACTATAGGTTTCCGTACGTAGAGCGCTTGATAGAACCGCTCCTTAATCTATTTTTCTCATCTCTAAATCCATTAAAATCACCATAAATCATTCCAAAAGATCTAAATCCTTGATAGGATCTGAACACCACAAACGGATTGTCAATCGGACACGCGTTTTGCAAGATACGGGTGCTTTAGTAACCAGAGGGCCGGTTGCGACGGGGCCCGATCTGACCTGGTCGGACCGACCCAACCAACCCTGCCCAGGGGTTCCACATACCCAGGTTCATTTAGATGGACTCGACCTGACCTAGTATGGGTCGAGGTCAGTCTGGTTCGACCTGTCCAGTGGGCCAGGCCCAATAGGACTTGCTGGACCCGACCCGATTTGGCCGAGGGTCTAACCCGGCGACCCGATCTTGTCCAACCTGGCCCAAAGAGGCACGGGCCCGGCCCGCTGGTGTGGGTCCAGCACACCGGAATGGGTTCAGCTCACCAGCGCGGGTCCGACCCACCAGCGCGGGTCCATCCTATCGGCGTGGGTCCAGATTGCTCGGCTCAGGTCCGGCCCGCTGGGCATTAGGACCAGCCCGGCCTAATGGTGGTGCGGCTCACTAGGAGGCGTGACCCGCAGGGAGGCGTGGCTCACTGTTCCAAAGACTGGCCACATTAGCGGTCGGTGGTGTGCGCCTGGGACGCGGCGGACCGCTGTGTCCCTCCCTGTCTGAGTGCATCCCGCAAGGAGTGGGCCGCTCCTTCAAGAGAATGCGGCCGATGATGACCAGCCGCCCTACAAGTCACTCACAGACTCAGTCCGTGGGTTGACCCCATTCAACGTGGTGCTATGATGGCACCGCAGGTCTCCATCACTGCGACCCAATCGATAGCGTCTTTCGCCGCACCGGTGCGCCACTGGGGTACGCTGCTCTACCTGGTCGTCGGCATAACCGAAAACCTACTCCTTCCATCTGGCATGCGGTTGGCATGTGTCGCTGCTTCCACTGCGTGTTGCCGCTGTAGGCACCAGTGCACTGGAAGATCCTTCAGCGGACCACCGGACGCGCTCCGGTGGTCCGTTCTTCGTGCCGCTTGTGCCTACGGCCTCCAGGGAGCATCCTCTTTACCGTGAAGCCTTCAAAGCCGCATTATTTTAACTTCAGAAAAATATTTCACTAGGAGCGCACAAATGGAGGGGTCTAGGCCTCTGTTCGTGTCTGGCCGCACCCTCCATGTTAGGAGGTTTAAAGATGGGGAAGGTTTGGGGAGTCTCTGTTCAATCGTTACATGCCAAGATTTGAACCCCAAAAAAAACCCCGAGAATGAAACATCCTTCCTCATAAACGCACGAATCACAAGTCAACCTTTTTTGGGTTGACCTATGTTCATCGTTTCTAGAAATGGATGAAGAATAACAACAAATAAAAAAAACCTACCTCTTTGAAGTTATTCATCGCACGTTCGTCCTCGAGGGTTTAAGATGTCGGCATCTCTTATTGGCTCTGATCTTCGAAAGGCGTGACAAAGAAGATTATGATGTACTAGTATTCTTCTTTCTTTTCTGGGGTGGAAGTCTGTCATAGGTTTTCCAGAGAATCCTCCAAAATTTTAATCCATATTTTCCCCAGCACATTGAATTATAAATAGAAGCACATCGTAGCATTCCCATTCTCATGTGACGTCACATCGTTATGCTGTTTTATTTAAGAAATGGTATCACTATTACGCGTCATTAAAGTGTTGTTACGCTACGAGTTTAATGAGCCATTAATGAGCCTCATTGATGTGCACCGTTGTTTCCCTACAGCCTCACCACCCGCCACTAAAAATTTATAAATAAAATAAAATAATTATTTTATTATTTTATTATTTTTCCCAAAAAAATCCGAAAAATAAATTTTCCGCTCGGCCCTTGTCGGCTGATGTTAAGTCATTTCTAGGTGAATCCCGACGTTCTGAATTCAATGGTACCCTCAGATTTTCGATCTGAGTGATGGTTCAAAGGATAAAAAATCCTACTCTCATGTTTACTAATCGTACCTTAAAAAAAGTTCAAAATTATGTTCTGGGATCTCAGGACCTCAGAATCACATTCTATCAAATTTCGCGGTCTCGAAATAATTTCATATAAATAAAAAAAATGCATGGAAATTCCGAGATGTTACAATACATCAATTTAATTTCCAAAATATTTCAGTCTAGAATTCATCAAGATCGTATACCATATTTCTTATTCATACATTTATGTATAGAAAAGTTTTACAAAACCAAAAAAAAAGCAATGAGCTATGTTGGCTACTAAGACTATAATATGGATTTATTCTATCTATGCACAAACCCATTCTATGATTTATATCTTCATTTCAAAACTCGTAATTTTTTTGATCAAATCCACTCTATTATTGTGAATTGGCAAGATGGGGTAGATTTCCATCAGATATGTGCTCATCTATATTCCATCTTATCCTCTTTTTGTTATTTTAATTTGAAATGAGACACTTAAAATGAGAAAATATTAGAAGATACCAAATTGATTTAGCAAGAGTTTTGGTTCCTAATCCTAATAAGAAATCACGGTTGGAAATTTTATCCATTTTATATCATGATGTCCCACATTTAATATATTTTGATAAGCATTCATATTTCTTCCTATATAGGAAAAAGTTGTTTGGGAAATCATATATATTTTTATACCCAAATCCCATTGGACAAAAATTTTCTTTGTATTATAATTTGAAAATAGAAACACATTCCCTTATGTAGGTATCTCTTTCAAAATTTAGATCAATCTAGTAAAACTCTTATCACTCCATCAATGTCTTGATTTAAATTTAAATAATCTCAACACTATTAAAAACAATTTAAATTTAGTGAAACCTAAAAATAGTTTTTTCTTAGCATCTCTGTATAGTTGTCTAAACCCAATTTTTCCAATGGTTTGAACACCTATATCATAAATTGATTATTCCAAATGATCCTATGTATGATACAGAACATCATCATCATCTTTAGAAATTTATTTTATTGTTATTTCACCATGAAAGTTCCAGTGTGTATAATTATGACTAAAACCACAGTAAATCAGATGGTATGTGATTTCTTTGTACCCCAATTTACTCATTTTCAAACATTTCATGCATGGAAAGAAAATCAGATATTTTTTAAAAATATTTCATTTAGAAAACTCCAAAGAAACAACCACTTTCTCATATTCATTGACAGTTCTTCATGAATTTATCCAATTATGATCCATTAATTACCTAAAAAACACAATATAATACATGAATATATTAATAAATATAAAAATATATGCATATATATAATCAAATAAAATTAAAACATATAATAATATATAAGAAAAAATAATTTAAACATTGATAAGTTTCAAAAAAATATTTTACATCTTTATAAAAATTTAAAAAATGGAAAATTTTACTTTAAAAAAATAATCTAGAGTAATTATGAAGATAAAAATAATTTATAAATGAAAAAAATTGAAGTAAAAAATGATTTCAACCAAAAACATTTATATTAATAAAAAATGTTTAAATCAAAAAAAATATAAATACAAATAGTTAAAACCAAAAATAAAAATTATAGACATAAGCAATTTATAATCATAAAAAAAGTATAACATTAAAAAAATAACAAAAAATTACAATTGATAATAAAATTCATAAAAAATGATTGTATGAAAATAATTTAAAACTAATATATAATTAATTTATATTAAAAAAAACTTACAAAATTTGGATATAAATAGATCATGAATTATGTTGAACTCAATCAAAGGTTGTGGAAATCGGGATAATGTTGCAAGATTAAAGTGAAACATATAAGTACACCTAAAACAGATAATTTAAACATGCATAAATTTTTAAAAAATAAATTATATCTTAAAAAATAAATAAAAATACAAAAATACAAAAAAAATTAATCAAGTCATTATAACGAAAAAAATTATAAATGAAAAAAAAATATTCAAGAAATAACAATTTCAACAAAAACAGAAATTCAAATGTTAAAAAAATTATAAATAAAAAAATTATACATACAAATAGTTACAACAACAAAATTAAAGTGAAAAAAAATTATAATCATAAAAAATTTATAACATTAAACAAATTTTAACAAAAAAATTAATTGATAAAAAAATACATAAAAATAAAACAATAGATGAGTCAAATTTATAACTAAAATATAATTAATTTATCTTAAAAAATAAAAAATGATAACTTAAAAAATTGGAGGTCGATAATGAAAAATAGATGTTGAATTTCAATGAACTCACTCGAACTTAGTGGAAATAGGGTGAACGCTGCAAGACTGAAGAGAAACGGTTGCAAAAATAAAGTAAAAGAAAGAAAAAACAAAAACATTGAAAAATAGTTTTGGGTTAGATGGATTAGTGTTTCCATGTATGAAATAATGTCAAGGATTGTTAAATAAGGATGAAGAATGGAATATTGAGGAGAAAAAGTTGAAAAATATAATGAAAATCAAATATCTAGGGTCTTCAGGTGTCGTCAAGGGTTGAGAGATGAAGTGTTTCAAAAAAATGATTTGAACAAATTAGATTTTCAGCTACCCAAGTATGTTTTGAAACACTTTTAGCACCAATTTTATATAAAATCAATGCTAGTCGGGTTTTTTATTATCTTTAACATAATTTTTCTATAAAAATGTTGTTAAAAGAATCTTTCATCACTTTTAACATTGGTTTCTAAAAAACTGACATTAATGGTCTGATGCAGAAGCCAATTTTTTTACTAGTGATTCGCATTAATTTTTCTATAAATTTGATTGTATTATTTGATTTAAGGTTTCACAATGAATAATATATGAATGAAATAAGATTTCCTAACAACTTCCTTCATCATCCCAAGAAATCATATTGTAAAATCCTTGTGTATATCACATGGTATGAAGTATGGAACAGACTTTGATTATATGAAAAATAGAAGATCGGTCTTCCGCAATTGTTATCATTTAGGTATGTGTTACATGAGATGTAATGAAAGGGAAATTCATTAACTCAGGTTTATGATTCAAGCATTGAGAACACATAAACTCATGCATTATAATTCTTTTGTTAATGCTTGGATGCCTGAGGAACATCCTCAATGGTTCTATAAGAACCCCCTTTTATGTGATGGTAGTGGTGTGGATGTGAATGGGACTCCAAAGAACCCAAAACACTATTCATTCTTCACATTTATGTCTTAGGCCCTTGAATTTCATGGAGAATTGGTGGATCCCATCAAAATTTTGGATGATTCATTTCGACCTATGGATACATCATGGAGAAATAATGTTTCTTGGTTTCTAATGAATATCTTCATCGCACCATTATATGGTATGAAGATGATATAGTATCTCTTTGGTGTGAATTACATGGTAAGGTATGCAGTTTTATAGGAGTTATTCATTTATAATTTATGCATTTTCATTGATATAAGGATCTTGATCCTGGGTATGTAATTTTAATTATTTTTGTTTCTTCCACTAAGTGTTAAAATTCCCCTAGTAATCACAGTACTCACATACTTCTATAAAGACTTGTAACATGATAATTTATTTCCTTCAAGAATGTCCATGGGATCCTAGAAATACTTACACAAGAATATCAATAACTAAAATGAAATTCTAGATTATGTGAGTCATACCACATGTTGAAAAAATATCCTTCCATGGGGAGTATTTCCTTTTCCAATCAGGCTAACAACCTTTAGTTTTCACCAACACAAACTCCACCTTATGTACTACATTAGTATTCATAAAAATATTTAAAAAAGATAATTATTGTGTAATTTACTCCTTTTCAAGTGTATAAAAGTATCTTGAAAAAAAAGAACATAAGAAACCAATTATTAGTTCAAGTTAAAATAAGTCATTAATTCCATATTTCATGTTGTTGTTGACTCATAATGTTTAAGTTGTATTCTTACTTTATTAAGATCTAATAATACTAGAAATGATCCTTATTTCAATTACACTTGTAGAAAATATTGGTACATCTCTGAAAAAATTATCACTTCTTAAAACGTATCATCTTCTCGACTGTATTTTTCAGATATAGCCACGATACCACTACCTTATCAAAAGAGTTTTGATAAATTTATTTGATCAACATCTTAAATAATATTAATATGTGATGTTTAGATTATTTGAAATATTTACATAATAGGAAATTAAAATATAAATTATTTATATTTGAAGTTCCAAGGATCGAATGACAACTGAGAATGGGGGGTTAAATCAGTTGTTTAACTTTTATAAGTTTCAAGAATTTAAGAAACTTAACCCTTGAAACCTGTTAAGATTTATTTCCTTATCAACCTTTAGCAAGATACTCAAGCATGCAATAAAGGAAAATCAATAAAGGAACACAAGATTTACAAGGTTCGGTCTCAATAAGAGAACCTACGTCCTTTCCATAGCCACTCTTGTGGGTCTATGGAAATCCACTATAATGAAGAAGTGAATACAACTTGTGCCAACTCCCGTTGGACACCTTCTATCTCCCGATAGGAAAGATTATACTGACTCTCGTCAGTTTACAATGATTCCTTAAAGAACAAATGAGACAAACACAAGAATAATAACTTTGTTAAGCTGCTCCATAAATACTCACTCTGAATCTTCAATCTGATTTCTTAAATCCGGATTTCTGAAACCAGTCTTCTCAGCAAGGAAATATGATTTCGCACAAATGCTCACTTCGAATTCTCAATCCGGTTTCCTTGAATCCGATATTTTGAAATCGGGCTTCTTAGCAAGATAATTATGGTTCCGCACAAATGCTCACTCTGAATATTCAATCAGGATTCTCTTGGATCTGATCTTCTGAATCTGAACTTCTCAGCAAGTAAATAATGGCTCTGATTCTCTTCTTCTCAAACACTCAAGAAAACTTCCTCAAGATGGTAGATGATTTTCACTTTGAATTCTCCAGCACTCCACCTTTTCCGCGTGTGTAAAAAGTTGTTAATGAGCAAATGATATGAGCACATATTTATAGGCAACTCAGAAAACAAAGGCAAAAAACTTGAAAATCTTTCCCGCTTCCTCAAATCTCAAAAACTCCGCAAATCTCTCGCATTTAATCTTTAATATTTGACTTCTTCAAATCTCCTTAAATTTCTCTGAGATTTAAGAAAATTTGAAATTCTAGTTTTCTTGAACTCGGAATTTTCATTTTGAATTTCTCTGCATGTTGCTCAGGATTTTCATTCCGAATTTCTCAGCATGTTGCTCACGATTGTCATTCTGAATTTCTCAGCATGTTTCTCAGGATTGTCATTCTGAATTTCTCAGCATGTTGCTCAGGATTTTCATTACAAATTCCCAGCATGTTGATCAGGATTTTCATTCTGGATTTCTCATCAGGTAGAATCCGAACTTCAGGCTTAGCAAGTAGACTCCGAACTTCAGGCTCAGCAAGTAGACTATGAATTTCTGGCTCATGAGGTAGACTCTGAACTTCAGGCTCAGCAAGTAGACTCTGAACTTCAGGCTCATCAAGTAGACTCCGAACTTTAGGTTCAGGAAGTAGACTCCGAATTTCTGGCTGAGGAAGTAGACTCTGAATTTTTGGCTCAGGAAGTAGACTCTGAATTTCTGGCTCAGGAAGTAGACTCTAAATTTCTGGATCAGTAAGTAGACTTAGAATTTATGGCTCAGGAAGTAGACTCCGAATTTATGGCTTAGGAAGTAGACTCTGAATTTATGGCTCAGAAAGTAGACTCTGAACTTTCTGGATTCAGGAAGTAGACTCTGAGTTTCTGGCTCAGGAAGTAGACTATGAATTTCTGGTTCAGGAGGTAGACTTTGAATTTCTGATTCAGGAGGTAGACTCCAAATTTCTGGCTCAGGAAGTAGACTCCGAATTTCTGGCTTAGGAAGTAGACTCTGAATTTCTGGTTCAGGAGGTAGACTCCAAATTTCTGGTTTAGGAGGTAGACTCTGAAATTCTAGCTTAGGAAGTAGACTCTGAACTTCAGGTTCAGGAAAACTTAGTTCAGGAAAACTGGTTCCGAATTTTCTCAGAATTTTTCTTAGTGAAAAACATCAATCCTCTTCACCATTTATTCAATATCTTTTATCACGAAACTTTTCATGATTTTTGAGAACTTTAAGATCAATAAA
Source organism: Viscum album (assembly GCA_963277665.1). Taxonomy (NCBI): domain Eukaryota; kingdom Viridiplantae; phylum Streptophyta; class Magnoliopsida; order Santalales; family Viscaceae; genus Viscum; species Viscum album. The sequence continues at coordinate 414,091 of CAUJRU010000305.1, read as the reverse complement.
GCATCGTCTGATTTAGTTTAGGAAGTTTGAGACACTTTCTTAACTTCTGACTTCTTATTCTTCAACATAATCTTCTTTAAGAAAATATTTAGCAACCAGCAACTTCAACTTTCTGTAACTCAAAAAAATCTTCAACAAAAAGGTTAGTTATCAACAAATACAAAACTTTGTTAAACAAAACACCAAAAAGGTTCTTCAATCACCCCTTTGGATTTTTTGGAAACCCTTGGTAACAAGTTTTCACCCCTCAAAAATTTTACATCTCAAGTTCTTGAATTTTACCAAAACATAGCCTTTCTCAAAAATAGTTTCCTAACACCACACTACGGGATAAAGTAATGTTTTTGAAGGATTTCCATCCCTCGGTGACAAGAAAAATTTGCGGCCATGTAAAGATAAACTTCACTTTACTCAAACTCCCCCTCAACTTTTATCTTTTTCTTTCTCACTTTTCTTTTCTTCTCTAATTTTTCTTTCTCTCTCATTTTTCTTTCTCTCTCCCCATTATATGATAACCACATCTTTAGATTCATAAAAGAAAACTTACTCTCCCCCTTTTTCAACATAATCCAAAGCACAATGGGGAATTCTTCCTTATGAGTTTTAAGAATTCTTGGGAGGAGGCTGAACATGGAGTTGCAGCCTCAGTTCAACAAACCTCTCCTTTGACATCGCTTTTGTGAAAATATCGGCAATCTGATACTTTGTTGAAATATATTCCAGAAATACTTCTCCAACAGTAGCTCTCTATTTTAAAAAATGATACTTTATATCAATATGATTTGATCTTGAATTTTGAACAGGATTCTTGGAAAGATCAATGGAACTTTTATTATCACAGAGTATTTTCAATGGTTTAGAAACTTTCACTTTCAAATCTTCTAGCTGAACTTTCATCCACATCATTTGAGTAAAAGTCTAAGTAGCTGCAACATATTCGGATTCATCTGTACTTAAAGTTATTGAACTTTGTTTCTTGTTGTTCCAACTAACACAACATTACCCTAAGAAAAATTCTCCTCCTAATGTTGATTTTCTATCATTACAATCACTATCCCAATCAGCATCAGTATAACCATGAAACTTCATCTCATTGTTTCTCTTGTATAACAACCCGTGTGAAGTTATTCCTTTAACATATCTCAGAATCCTCTTAACTTCCAACATATGTGATTCTTTTGGATTACTTTGATATCGGGAATAGAGAGTCACAGCATAAGCAATATCAGGCCTTGAGGCTGTAAGATAAAGAAAACTTCCTATTAAATTTCAAAAGTCTTTCTGATTCACAATGTTCCCTAACTCATCTTTTCTAAACTTTTTGCTCACTGAGATAGGGGTTGAAACTTATTTTGACTATTCCATCCCAAACTTCTTTAACAGTTCCTTGGCATACTTTTCTTGGGATAAGAAAATGTAGTTTTCTTGTTGTTGAACTTGTAAGCCAAGGAAGAAAGTTAATTCTCCCAACATTGACATTTCAAAATTTTCCTTCATCTCTTCAGCGAACTCTTCACAAACCTTTTCTTCATCTCCAGCAAAAATTATATCATCCACATAAACGATTACAATTAAATTTCAGAGTCAACATCTTTAACATACAAGTTGCTATCAACCTTTCCTTTAGAAAAGTTAATCTTTCTCAGAGAATTGTCAAGCTTTGAATACCATGCCCATGGAGCTTGTTTCAACCCATATAAGGCCTTCTTCAATTTGAAAACTTTTTTTCATCCTCATCAAGCAAAAACCCACAAGGTTGTTCAATGTAAACTTTTTCCTCAATCTCACCATTTAAGAAAGCTGATTTTACATCCATCTAATAAACCTTGTAATTCCGATGAGCATCCACTACAAGAAACGTTCGAATAGTTTCCAACCTTGCAACAGGGGAAAAGGTTTCATCAAAATACACACCTTCCACTTGTGCATACCCTTTACACACAAGCCTTGCTTTGTTTCTTGTAACTTCTCCATGCTCATTCAATTTATTTCTGTAAACCCACTTGGTTCCGATAACATTCTTATTTGTTGGCCTTGGAACAAGTTCCCATGTTTCATTCTTCTCAATCTGATCCAGTTCTTCATTCATAGCATCCACCCATTCTTTATGTTGAATAGCTTCTGAAACTGATTCTGGTTCAACTTTTGAGATAAGGGAAGTCTGATTTTCTAATCTTAACTTCTTTCTTGTCTGAACTGGAGCCTTCTAATCCCCAATAATATTTTCAAATTCAACATGTTTTTTTAGGGTAGGAAAACTCACATTTCCTTTCCCAGCATCACTTTCTTCCCCATGTGACTTATCTGAGTCACTTTCACTATCGTGGGAATTCTCTGATTTATCTTCCTCAGTATTCTTAACAGATGTTGTGAAGGAATTTGGATTTTCAATTAACTTTACATCATATGAGTCCACCAATTTCTATAACCATTTGTTCCAGTATTTTTAACTTCTTCCATATAGTGAATAACCCATAAATATTCCTTCTTCATCTTTCTCATCAAACTTTCCTAAGTCTGGATTTTTGATTTTGAGCAAGCATGGACTTCCAAAAACTTTGAAGTAATTAAAAGAAGGTTTTTTGTTATACCACATCTCGTAAGGAGTCATGTAGGTTTCTGGTCTCAAAAAGAATCTATTTTGAACATGTACAGTAGTGCTAAAGGCTTCTCTCCAAAATAATTTTGAAAGTTTGTATTCTGATAACATACTTCTTCCAATTTCCACCAAGCTTCTATTTTTCCTTTCTAAAACTCCATTTTGTTGTGGTGTATAGGGAGAAATATACTGATGTTTGATACCATTATTTTTTAGGTAAGTTTCAAAATCATTGCTTGTGAATTTGGTACTATTATCTGTTCTCAATTTCTTTATGGAAGCCCCCAATTCTTTTTCGACATCTCTTCTGAAGAATTTAAACATTTCAATAGCCTCTGACTTATGCTTCATGAACATGATGTTTGTCATCCGAGTGAAGTCATCAATAAAAGTGATAAATTATAAATCTCCTTTTGTTGATTGATGTCTCATCGGCCCACACTGGTCGGAATGAATAAGCTCAAGTGGTTTGTTAGATTAAATCTCAACTCTTTTATGGGCTTTGTTAGTCATCTTTCCTTTCTGGAAAGTAATACAAACATCTTCATCTCTTCTTTTCAGTTATGGAAAATTCCGAACAACATCAACTTTAGAAAGATTACTCATGTTCTTCTGCCCAAGGTGGCCAAGTCTTCGATGCCACAACTTATTTTTATCTTCAGCACTCAAATAACAAGAGTTATTGGATTCTCCAATTTGAAATAGATTCCCACTGGTTCTTTCTCCTTTTGTAATCACTTTCCATTTTTCACACTTTTGATGATACAAGAATCCTTTATGAAGATAACTTCATTTCTATCATCACAAAGTTGACTTACACTAAGTAAGTTATGTTTTAGCCCATCAACAAGCAAGACTTCCTTAGATTTCAGTTTTACTGCTTCAATCTATGTCGTTCCGGTTCCCTTAATTTTTAGGGAACTATCATTTCCAAATGTAACCACTCCTCCATCATGACTTTCAACATGTTCCAAGATTTTTATATAACCTGTCATGTTTGAAGAAAAACCACTATCAAGAATCCATGGTTTGTTCCTCTTACTTTCTTTTAAATTTGTCTCAACAACAAAAGCTCTCTCATCAGCCTTCTTATTTTCAGAATTATTTTCTTTCTTATCATAAGAAACTTATTCTGGAAGGAGTGTCATACATCATTCGGCATGATGACCAAGCTGATAACATCTTCCACAAACTTCTTCCAAACATTCAAATTTATTCTTTGTTGGAATTTTTCTAACATCTTGAGAATTCACCTTTTCAACTTTCTGTGAGTACAAAGAGTTACTCATCTTTCTTTCACTATTTCTTCCACTTTGCTCAAACCTTCTTCCAGGTAGAGATAAATTGTACCAAAAATTATAAGCTCTATGACCATATATTCCACAACACTAGAAATATCCCCCAAATCTTGATTTTCTATTAATGAATGATATTTCATTATAGAAACTTTGTTGAGGTTGATAACTTCTTTCAGCTCTAGAAAACTCAGGATGTAGGCCATCTCTTCTTTTGAGCGAGACTTCTACTTTTATAGGATTGATAGATTTCTTACATCCTTTCTCCACCCAATATTTACTAACACTTCTTCTGAAACTTGAAATGTTAGAAGAATTAGATGAAACATTATTTTTGGTAAGATAAGATTTCACCTGATTCTCGTAATGAGCCTTCACATCATTTTTAGAGGTATCAACTTTGTTGAAGTTTTCATTCATCTTCCTCAGGGTATTTTCAGAATCAATGAGTTTTGATTTCACATTGTTTGCTTCTTCTTCTTTAGCTTCCAACTTCTTGCTAAGATCTTCAATCATCTTTCCTTGTTCAGCAATTCTAAGTTTGTAACTTAAAATTTCTTGAATGTATTCATCTTCCTTCTTGGTGACATCTTTACTTCCATCATGAACTTCTTCAAGATTTTTCTTCATCACACGAATTTCTTTCTTGAGAGATTTGTTTTGCTCAATACATGCAAGGAGTTCGGATCTTAGTTGATATTCTCTGTAAGATTCTTCACCACCTTCTTCACTTTCTGAGGAAATATTGGTTTTCTCCACTTTTGCAATGAAGGTTCTGAATCTTTATTTACTTTCATCTTTTGAGGAATCATTGTCAGATGATTTTGATTCAACCTTCTTTCTCAACATGCTTCTTTTATTTCCTGAAAACTTCTTCTTGAATTCTTTTGAAGTCTTCTCTTCTTTTTCATTCTTGTTATACTTCTTCCACCGAGAATTCTCATTAGAAACATCTTGATATTCTCCAACTTTCTTCCTAGGTCAATTCATAGAAAAGTGTCCAATTCCACCACACTCAAAACATTTGAGAGGAAGTTTCCCTCCATACTTTCCTCTTCCTCTTCGATAGTTCTTGGATATGAGAGACATGATTTTTTCATTCAACTCTTCATCTTCCTTATCAATAGACTCACAAGGGTCATCTTCTTCATCATCTTGGATTTTCATCTTTCTCATAGCTTCAAAAGCCATTTTATCTTTCATATTATTCTTAAATATTGGAGATTTCCTCATTTCATAGGCAACAAGAAAGTTATGCAGTTCATCTAGAGATAAATCATCCTTATCTTTTAAATCTGAAATTTTAGAATCAAACATGTCTGGAAAGTTTCTCATAAGTTTCTTCACAATTGTAGAATCTTCCAAATTTTCTCTGAATCCCCTGATGTTGCATACAATTTCATTAACTCTGGTGAAGTATTCATCAATTTTTTCATCATCTATCATCCTGATATCTTCAAATTTACTATGCCAGATTTGCAGCTTGGCCTCCTTGACTTTTGTGTTTCCTTCAAAAACACTTTCCAGCTTGTCCCACATGCTTTTTGATGTTTTGAGACCCATCACCTTCTGATAAAAATTTTCTGATAAGGACATGAGAATAGCATTTCTAGCATTTCCATCAACTTCTATGTTTCTCTTTTCAGCAAATGTCATAGGAGAATTTTTTTTCAATAGGTGGAAATCCAGTAGTAGCAGCATCAACAACTTCAAGGCCAAGAGATAGGAGATAAGGAATCATCCTATTTTTTCATCCATAATAATTCTTTCCATCGAATGTAGGAATTCCTCTATTGTTGATAGAATTGATATTCTCCATGATAAGGATTAAACAAGAGAACCTCTCTCTGATACCACTTGAAGTTACAAGGATCGAATGAAAAATTGAGAAGGGGGGGTTGAATCAGTTGTTTAACTTTTATAAGTATCAAGACTTTAAGAAACTTAACTCTTACAACCTATTAAGATTTATTTCCTTATCAACCTTTAGCAAGATACTCAAGCATGCAAGAAAGGAAAATCAAGAAAGTCACACAAGATTTACGAGGTTCGGTCTCAATAAGAGAACCTACGTCCTTGCCATAGCCACTCCTGTGGGTCTATGGAAATCCACTATAATGAAGAAGTGAATACAACTTGTGCCAACTCCTGTTGGACACCTTCTATCTCCTGATAGGAAAGATTATACTGACTCCCGTCAGTTTACAATGATTCCTTAAAGAAAAAATGATCCAAACACAAGAATAAGAACTTTGTTAAGCTACTCCACAAATACTCACTCCAAATCTTCAATCCGATTTCTTGAATCCGAATTTCAGAAACCAGTCTTCTCAGCAAGGAAATATGATTCCACACAAATTCTCACTCCGAATTCTCAATCCGATTTCCTTGAATCCGATATTCTGAAATCGGTATTCTCAGAAAGATAATGATGGTTCCGCACAAATTCTCACTCTGAATATTCAATCAGGATTCTCTTGGATCTGATCTTCTGAATTTGAACTTCTTAGCAAGTAAATAATGGATCTGATTCTCTTATTCTCAAACACTCAAGAAAACTTCTTTAAGATGGTAGATGCTTTTCACTTTGAATTCTCTAGTGCTCCGCCTTTTCTACGTGTGTAAAAATTTGTTAATGAGCGAATTATTTGAGCACATATTTATAGGAAACTCAGAAAACAAAGGCGGGAAACTTGAAAATCTTTCCCGCTTCCTCAAATCTCAAAAACTCTGCAAATATATCTCATTTAATCTTCAATCTTTGACTTCTTCAAATCTCCTTAAATTTCTCCGAGATTTAAGAAAATTTGAAATTATGGTTTTCTTGAACTCAGAATTGTCATTCCGAATTTCTCAGCATGTTGCTCAGGATTGTCATTCCGAATTTCTCAGCATGTTGCTCATGATTTTCATTCCAAATTTCTCAGCATGTTGCTCAGGATTTTCATTCTGAATGTCTTAGAATGTTGCTCAGGATTGTCATTATGAATTCCCAGCATGTTGATCGGGATTGTCATTCTGGATTTATCAGCAAGTAGACTCAGAACTTCAGGCTTAGCAAGTAGACTCCGAACTTTAGGCTCAGCAAGTAGACTACGAATTTCTGGATCAGGAGGTAGACTCCGAACTTCAGGCTCAGCAAGTAGACTCTGAACTTCAGTCTCAGCAAGTAGACTCCAAACTTCAGGTTCAGGAAGTAGACTCCGAATTTTTGGCTAAGGAAGTAGACTCTGAATTTCTGGCTCTGGAAGTAGACTCCAAATTTCTAGCTCAGGAAGTAGACTCCAAATTTCTGGCTCAGGAAGTAGACTCTGAATTTCTGGCTCAGGAAGTAGACTCCGAATTTCTGGCTCAGGAAGTAGACTCTGAATTTTTTGCTCAGAAAGTAGACTCTGAACTTTCTGGCTTCAAGAAGTAGACTCTAAATTTCTGGCTCAATAAGTAGACTCTGAATTTCTGGTTCATGAGGTAGACTCTGAATTTCTGATTCAGGAGGTAGACTTCGAATTTCTGGCTCAGGAAGTAGACTCTGAATTTCTGGCTCAGGAAGTAGACTCCAAATTTCTGGTTCAGGAGGTAGAATCCAAAATTCTGGCTCAGGAAGTATACTTCGAACTTCAGGTTCAGGAAAACTTGGTTCAGGAAAAATGGTTCCGAATTTTCTCATAATTTTTCTTAGTAAAAAACATCAATCCTCTTCACCATTTCTTCAACAACTTTTATCATGAAACTTTTCATGATTTGTGAGAACTTTAAGATAAGTAAAGCATCGTCTGATTTAGTTTAGAAAGTTTGAGACACTTTATTAACTTCTGAATTCTTATTCTTCAACATAATCTTCTTTAAGGAAATCTTCAACAACCAGCAACTTCAACTTTCTGTAACTCAAAAACATTCTTCAATAAAAAGGTTAGTTGTCAAAAAATACAAAACTTTGTTAAAAAAACACCACAAAGGTTCTTCAATATTTTATGAAATATCATATATTAAAATAAAATACATTATAATTGTTATGAAGGAGTTCATATTATAAATAAATTTAAATTTTTTTCTTTTATCATACAATGGAATAAATTAAAAAAATTAAAATCATTTTTATGAATTATTCATAAATTATTGTTACATGTTTAAGTATTTGAAATGTTTATTTATTTAAAGTTTATTTCCTAATTTTTTCATAGTTATAAATTATTTATGTTATGAATATGTGTATGTGTTAGTTTAAATTGTTTAAACTATTTATTTATTATCATATAATCATTTAAGAGTTATATGTTAGGGAAAATAACATAAGATTTAGTTTTAATCTACCTTGAACTTTGTTTGAAATTTGATTTATTATCTGGAATATAATTGTTTAATATATTTTACACATATTAGATTTTGGTGTTATTATTAATTGGATTATCTCTTGAGTAAATTATCCCCGAATATTGTAAATTTGTGTTATACTTCCCACTTTCTTGGAGGTATATACCATGTTCTATAAAGGTCAGGGTTGGATATCTATGTATCTAGACCTACTCATGAGTATATTATCAATCTCATATAATTCTAAACATTTACAAAAATAGTTAATGTAACTTATGCATGAGAATACGTCAGATATATATAAATATGTTTGAATTATATTTTTTGGTCAGTTACATAAACAGTGGGTTGTATAAATATTTAAATATCATTTTGGTTTGAACATATTTAAGGATGAAATAGGATTAAAAAACTAAATCACTAAAATCATGTATATATAAAGGGAATAACATGAGATAATATAGTAATATTAAAGGTCCATCTAAATACAAAATGTTAGATTCCTTCAAAAGTATCACATGTCAAGACCTCAATCATCAAATCTGGTAGGTTCATGCTAAATTTGGGTACCCATGGATTATCTTGTGTATGTAATGTTAGAAATGGATATTTATAAAGGCTAGGTTACCAAATTCCACAGTAATATTTGAGTGAAACTTTCCTATGAAACCCTAAAAACTGGGATACTATAGGAATAGTGTTTTTTATTCACTTATTGGATTGAACAAAGAGTTATCCACTCAAATATACAAGATTAATATTTAATATAATTGGGAATATTCCCTACCTAAATAGTTAACTTTTGAGATAAACACTAAAGTGGACTCTTTTCTTAGTAAACTATTGATATTGGCCCACTAATAGATATAATGAGTATTAAAAGGGTTCATCATTTTAGTAGGAGATAGTTAAATAAAATTCCTTATCATGAGACCCATATGATAAAATATTACATTGTATATAAATGATAACATAATCATTAATCATAACTTTGAGATTATTCATTAGAAATAATATTATTAATGTAAAAAAATCTTAAGATAGGTTACTTAATAATTAATATTAAATATGAGAAATTTTTATTTGTTAGACAAACACCTTCCTGATTAAACATGTTTTGAATCCATTCAACTGGTGAATCTAGAAAAAAATCAAGAATAAAATGATTTAATTAATGTTTTAAAGTCATTAAATGAAAAAATGGCTTGAGGAATTTTAGCCTTAAATACACATTATGATTCTGGTTATCAATGTAACTCAATATGATTGAGTATGCTTATGAATTGGTGAAACTATAGGTTTTTTAAGGCTTATTCAGATTATGGAATTCATCTTGTTTTCATCTATAGAAATGTTCCAATAAATGCAGATGAATTCAGTAAATTCTTATATGATATTATTAAGAGTTGAGATTAGATTAACTAGGCATGTGATTCCAAGATTTTTATGTTTCACAGATAGTGAAAGAGAGTAAAATTTTAAACTAGAAGGAAAGTTTGTTTGAGAGTCCAAAAATTGTTTCATCAAGTGTCTAGTGAAGGTCATTGAAACATGAAGGTAAAATCAGGAAGGATTAATGATCCTAAATATGTGGTTGTTTAGGATAACTAAAAGAGTTTGTGAAACTTAGGGGAATTTCTATGTCAGGTGTCAGTGTTATGGAAATAAATTCTCTAGTTTTGAAGGGTATGATATATCTAATGTATACTATACAAGTGTTGTAAATATAAAAGAGTTAAAAATAAAGGGAATAATTTATGAAGCATTTAGTTTTCATTCAAATGATAAACCAAGAGTTTCTACATCAAGAATTTTAATATAATGGAATATACCGAGATTATATGGATTTTAAAATTATGTGCATGTTTATCTCATTTATAACATACGATAAGAGGAATTTCTTAATAAATAAATAGTTTTTATCAAAAAATTGAGATGATTAATTTCATACACATTGTTTATGATTCATCAAACTCTATAAATTGTCTTAAAAAGGAGACTAGGATAAAAAAATTCCAAGATAAAGTTTTCATCCAAATATTTATTAAAATATGATAGAATGTGTTCCCTCCACCCATTTGTGGCATATTTTAAAAATGTATTATTTTTAAAGGAAATAATAAAAACATATATAATACCATATATAATATTAAAATAATTTTTATTTAGAAAATATTTACGCTAAAATGAAATATATGTTAATTCCTAACACAAAGGAGTTTTTTGTTTTTTAGAAAAATATTTTGGAGGGAATATATTGTCTAAGAAACTGGTGGGAGTATGTTTGAAATTAGATATGTTTAAAGTTAAAAAATGATGTATTATAACAGGAAAACATTAAATTATTTTTCATAATATATCCTAAATAGTTTAGGATATGATGATAAATAAAAATGTAATAGTTACACATAAGAACCGTGAAAAGTGAATATCACTATTTCTTTAAGTATTGTTCCAATAAAAGTCAATTTCACTTTATCCAAAAGTAGTTTAAGATGTGGTGGTTAATAATAATGTAAATATTTATAATATTTTTCAATGAAATTTTTTGATGTAAAAGTTGTGAGGATGGTTTTTTTAGTATTGAAAATATATATAAGTATATATTAGATGTTGACATCATAACATTTGATTTTGTAAAGTTATGTAGATCTAATAAGTTAAATATTTGAGACATTAAGAATATGATTTATTAATCTCACCATTATTAAAACTTTCTATCTTTATAGACGATACTCATTATATAATTTAGTGGGATGGTTTAATCAAATGGTCACATAAATATATGACAAGAATTATATGTATATATAATAAGTTAACGTAACCTAGGAAAGTATAGAAAACATAGTGTTGATCTTGTAGGATATCATACAAGATATGGTAAATAGTTTCTTATTTTGGGTTTTCATAACTACTCTTAAAAGAGTTTTGAAAATATAAAATATATCATATAAAAGGTCATCTCTATTTTATCATTTTTTAACATTAGTTTCATGAATGTATATATAGATATACATTTCATGAAATGTAACGATGATTTACCTCTCAATGTATGACATTGAGTTATCCCTAACTGGTGCTTATTATGGAGTATCATAGGTTATTATGAAATATAAAGGTTAGTGTGAGTAGGATTATTTTATGATATACAGAATATGCTCATGAGGTACAAAATGTGTATTTGTGCTCAGGATGATCCACTAGATATACCAAATAGAGATTCATACATTGTATCTTTGGTACAATATGGATCCATGGATCATATAGGAGGTCCCTCTCCATGAGGTTGGTGAGATACACAGGATGAGAACCTTTATAATTTCATTAATTTATTATGTGATCCATTATGGCTTCGCTAATTACGGGGTGGTTGGGTATGTTACTGATCACATCATCGATTAGAGCTCAACCAATATGGTATTTATCCTCTCGTATGATGAGGTTGACATATGGGACCTCGATTAATATAGAGTTGGGAGTTTGTAGCCACGCTTAAATATTATATATGATGTTTTTATATATTTGGGTTAGGGACATATGATGTCCTCTTCCATAAAAATAAAGTGAATCAGAAGTATTCATCAGTTAGTTTAGTCTATATACAAAGTGTCATGAATGTATGAGTTGGTTACATGGGATTGCAATAATATGTGTCCCATAGTCACTCAATGACTTGGAAAAAGTGAACATATAAGATTTCATGCTAGAATGAGATTCAATTGGAGGAGATACTTATAGAGATGCATGTGTTTGATAGAAATCAGTTTGTATCCGTTTATATCTTGAGTATCATTGATGATTTTCTAGAGACCACTCTCTATATAAAATTATGGATTCAGTGATTCATATTTGTTTCAATTATTTAAAGACACATGGGGCCACACATTGTGGTTGATTGGATGGGGATTGAGTTTGTCTTAGAGAGATTCTCTAAAAATGTTTTAGAGTTAATCCAAAATTTCTTTGGGTGGGTATTCATAAGGTATTGCAGAAGATGTTATATGAGGTGAAGTTAATGATAGATTTACATAATTATTTTTGAATATATCCAAAATATTTTTGGATATGATTTCAAAAGTTGTCATATATGATATGATATACGGTGAAATGGCCCAAATTCTTTTAGGATTTATTGAAAGTTAGAGATTCTAAATCCCCATTTTCATGAGATTCATTCAGGGGTAACCATATTTAATTATTGAGACGTATTTTAAGGGGCATTAAAATGTTATTTTCATGCCACTATATTTTCTATCATATGGTATGATAAAATTTATATCATAAGGCACGAAAAATACTCTAGTGTTCCTCTGTCTATTCTATCATATAGTAATATTATAGGTGTTGTAATGCATGATATATGCATGAAATAAGATTTCATAAAAACTACCTTCACCATCTCATGTAATTATATTGTATGATTTATTATTATTACATTTGAAGTAGATTATTGTTCAAGGTTTGATTATATGGGTGGTTGAACATCAATCTTCCATGACGACTATCATCTAAGAATACATCACATGAGAGACAATGAGAGGGAGATTCATTAACTCATGCATATGATGCATGTATTAGAAAACACATTAAATCAGGCATTATATCATATCATTTAATACTCAAATGATTTAGTAACATCTTCAAGGGTTTTATAAGAACCCACTACCATGTGATGGAAATGGTTTGGATGATTGGCTGAGACTCCCAGGAACCCATGGAACTCTTCATCCTCCTCCTTTTCACCTTTGGTACTATAATTTCATGGAGAATGGGAGTATCTAATCCAAATGTTATATGATTCATGTTGGATCATGGATAAATCATGGTGAGAATTTTTCTCTTGGATACCCATGGTGATATTCATGAAACTATTCAATTGTATGGATAAGATGCATTGGATTTCCGGTGTAAGCTTTTTGCTAAGGTAGCAGTTTTATGAGGGTTATTCATTTCTTGTTTACAAATTTACATTAATCTATGAATATTGATCCTGGGAATGGTATTTTAATTTATTTAATTTCTTTTATTAAGTGTTAATAGAACCCTATTTATCCCCACAGTCACTTACTTCCATACAGACTTATATCTTGATCCTTTATTTTCATCAAGCGTCTCCTTGGGATCTCAATCATACTTCTACCAAAATATCAGTAACTAAACATGAAATTATAGAGTATTTGGGACATATCATTTATTATAAAAATTTCCTTCTATGGGGAGACTTTCCTTTTTCAAATTAGGCTAACAAGATTCAATTTTATCTAACACAAACTCCCCCTTATTTCCTTCTACATCAACATTCGTCTCTAGATTTATAAAGGATAATTATCACAGGAGTTTATACTTTTGAGAAATGTAATTTTTTTCTAAATAAAAACAAAATATGATATCAATTTATGTTTAAGTTAAAATAATTCTTTATTTCCTACTTTTATGGTGTTGTTTCTCCACCATGAAACCACATTAACATTTTTAGACTAAACTATGTGTCAACCACATCCAGTTTGATAATAATTTTCTAAATTATTTATATATTGTAATACACTCACCCCATGGATTATATCACCCCATTAAACATGAAACACTAAAATAATAGTTATATAAAGTTAATACATGAGGAGAGGGGTTGTCAAAAACCATCACAGTTCAATCTTCCATGTCACTCGCTTTAGCCCACAACTAGGCTCGAAGAATGTTTCTAATCATCACGGGTTAATGACTAGTGTCATATTATCAAATGAATAAACTTGTGGGAATAATTTCACCTAGGAATAACAATAAATAAGTAGTTCTTTACTACAAATCTATCATGGTGCATCTATAAATTGAACTAACATTTATACAATATAAACAAATAAAAATTAAAAAGAAAAAAATGGGGAATACCATAAATAAACATACCAATGTCATATAATAAATATAAGAAACCAACATAAAGTTTAAAATAAAACATTTGATAAAAATACAATAAGGTCTTAATATAAAGGAAACCAAAAATAGGAATGAAACAGTTGGTTAAAGTGATTGATACATCAATTCCATAAAAAAAACTCTAGAAACCGCCCAAACATCTCTATGTGACCCATGGTCACTAACCACATCCCAACATGTCCATAAAAATAATAATATGATCATATGAACCAGGATCAATATTTGGGAACCTATATAAAACATGAGATCTACAACTATATGTACAGGTGTATATGTAGGGTGTGAGATGAATAGGCCCAGTATGATTTTACCACAGAGTTTATGTAATTCATCTTATTAAAATATTTCATAAATAACAATTTGAAATACAATTTTAAAGTAGGTTTTCCACATCATAAAGAATAAATAAAATCATATATCGTTCTTTATATATAAATAAAAGAACATTAATTTTTTTTAAACAAATGGAATCATTGTTTAGTAAAGAAAAAACTCTAAACACAAAAATGAGAACCTTTGATTTTATAAAAATATAATAAAAACTTTTTCCTAATTTCCAAAAAAAATATTGAAATATAATTAATGAAAAACATTTACTTTGAAATAAAACTTTCAAATCCATATTTTAAAACCATTTAAAATGTAAACCTAGCCATGAAATAATGCGAATATAACTCAAGCAGACACCATTATATCAAAGAAACATAAGTGAAAAAATGATATCATAAATAGAACTATAACTAGGATGAGCACAAGGGGATGAAATAAATTTTGTAACGAGAATCCTTGAGATAAAATTATCTTCAAGTGTATAAGTTTCATGGGAAAATCCCTAGGCAGTGATTTGAGATGATCCTAACAATAATTAAGTGGAACTAACTACCGACCTATGTTATGTTCCTAAATAAAATTCACTCGAGTCACTCTCACTAGTATCATTAGGGGAACTTCTTAATCCTCGACATAGCATGAAACTAGGGAATACTAGCCAATGTGTAATATATATAACATAAATCAAGATCTCTCACTTAACATCCCAAGTTCCCATTACATAATAAAAGTAGATTCTAGAAACCAATCAATCAATGATCATCACACAGGTCAATAAAGTATAAAGAATAAACACCATCTCACCGAAAAAAACCTCATGAGTAACAAACACATTTCACATCATACCAACATCAAATAATAATCACTATTTCATATCCCATAAATAGAAAAAAGTATATATCACCACAAAAATAACTTTTTATTTCATTAAATGAAAGAAGGATGAAGAGACTATAAAAATACACTAAAGGGGGTCTGAAAAAATGTAGCCCAACAGCATCGGCCTGAATGAAGTTAGCACCCTCATTGGGGGAAGGAGACAAGACAAGAAAAGAAATCAATACTCTTGAGATTCTCTAGAAGCAAGAAAGTCAGCCACTACATTTTCCTTGATCCAGGTATGAAGGATGTACATGTTGTTGTTCATAAGACGCTTGCACCTTCTTATAGAGTATTCAGTGGACCAATGAATATGTCTCTTACCTGACATTGCAATATAAATTGTTAGTGAATTAGTTCCAATATCCTTGATAGGAATGTTCCCTTGAACACATAGGAGTCTCGTAAGGATGGAATGGGATTCCTCTTGGAAGGAGTCACCATTCCCAAAGAAAGCTAAGAAAGACGCTACAACTGATCTTTTGGTGCCTCTAATCACCCCACCACCCCGCATAGATCCCATGATGCATGATCCATCTGAGTAAAGATTGTTCCCCGAGAGAGTTGGTTTCCATTTGATCCATTTTCCCGGAACAGATGTTCCATTATGAATGGCGGAGTGTAAGGGACGTAGGGCCATGAGAGAAGGACCATCCACTAAGTTCTTTCTTAACCTGCAAAAGTCCAGAACTAAGTTTATGATTTTGAAAAGAATGCATGAGGTGGACCTCAATGAGGACTGATGTAGTGAATCATTTCTAGATGACCATAAGACCCAACATCCCATAATGAGGATTAACGATCTGTCCATCCTCTCAGGTCTGGGTCTAACAGCACCTTGGAACCATTGATGCAGGAAAAACTCAGCTAAAGAAGACTGGCCAAACCACCCTATAAACTAGCTGAATGATCCCCAAACCTCCTTCACCCAATCACTATTAAATAATAGGTGGTTTGTGGACTCATATTTTGATTCCATGTAGCATAAGAATTTAGAAGAAATTTTAATCCCTCTCTATGGGATGCTCTCATCAGTTGGCAGGGCATTGTTCAGGACGCACCACAATAGGAAATTGAACTTCAAAGGAATCTCTTTTCAGCATAAAGTTTCTCCCCACAAATCTTGGGAATTAGATACAGATTTTGTAATATAAAAATAACTAATTTTGAAAATACTTGTAGTAGATCTAGTGAAAACACAACGTTCCAGATCATTAGTGATCTCAATTCTGTGAAAGATACTACTCTGATTATCATCCAATGTGGAATGAATGAGTGTGGGATGATTGATTGTCTCCTTGAAGCTAATACTGAGGGTGGGGTAGTTCGTTAAGCCAAGAAGAGTCTTTAACTAGTTATGGTTATAATATCTAACTTCTCCCATGCCAATTATCCATCGAGAATGATACTGGATGATGGGAATATACGACCTGATCATCTTCTGAATTTTGGAGGGATAAAATATGGATGAGCTCCCATCATTGCCATAAGTACTATGCATGTGTTTACCCCATAAATATTCCCACTCTATTATTTCCCAGGAAAGTTTTCCATGAAGAGCATTCATGGTTTCTGAAATAATCTTTAGGTTAATACCCCCTTTCCTCAATGGGTTTGGAAGGAATGAACCAAGAATCCCAATGACATTTACCTTCCTAGTTCCCATCCCATAAGAAGGATGTAAAAGTTTTCTCAATGTTGGAAATCACCTTCTTTGGGACCTTTATGGTGGCCGGGATGTGCATAGGAATGGAGGAAACAATGGATTTAATCAAAGTGATTCTCCCTCCAAAAGATAAGAACCTATTTTCTAGTTGAGAATTTGACCCATGATTTTCTCAATGACCAAATCAAAGTGTTTGATGAGAAGGGTGTTAGAGGACATAGGGGCACCCAGGTAGTTCATAGTGAAGGAACATTTCTGCATTCCAAGGCTGGAAACCAAATCCATTATCCTCTTCTCAGAACATTTATCAAGAAAAAATAAGTTTTTTCTTAGGGTTGACAACTTGATCACTCCAAGAACAATACACCTCTAAAGCCTCATTAAACCCTTGAATAGACCTTCTACTACCATTTACAAATAGAATGGTGTCATCCATGAACATAAGATGGGATATACCTCCAACCTGACATTTATTCTGGTAGGGGAAAATCTTGTCCAAATCAATGTAATGATTAAAGTAGCGGCTGAGAAAATCTTGAGCAATGATAAACAGGGAGGGAGATAGGGGGTCTACCTACCTCAATCCTCTCACAGCTTTGAAAAACCTGAATTGTTTTCCCAAAAAAGAGGTATACAACCATGGGGAGCTAAAGCATGGAAAAAGAATATCAATGACCCACAATGAAAACCTGTTTCATTCTAGGACCCTGTTGATAAAACTCCATTCAACCCGGTCATAATCTTTACTCATATCCAGTTTAATGGCCACATTGCTACCAAAGGTCTTCAGGTTGCTGTCACTTATAACTTATTGGGATAAGGCAATAACCCCTTAGATTCAGCTACCTTTCACAAACCTGTGTTGTTCCTCTGCCACCCAACTAGGAAGTAAGGGGGAAAGTCTTTTTTTTTTTATAACACCAAAATGGGATTTATATGGAACATTTCATAAAATGATAGGGTGGTACTGATTCATAGACTGGGGATCTTTGACATTGTGTATAAGAACAATTTCAGTGGAAGATTCCACTTGAGGGAGATTACCACCCTGAAAATAATCCTGCACCGCACCGATCATACGCCGCTTTACTATGTCCCATGAGATCCTATAAACTGAAGCAGGGAACGCAACCGGCCCTGGCACACTATCTTGATTTATGGACCAAACTTCCACTTGGATTTCTGCCCTGTCTGGAACAGATTTCAACCTATCATTCACTTCATTAGACACAATTTAGGGAATCAAATCAAAGAGATCAGAATTCCCACTCAGATAGCCCCCCACCATACTCGGATTAGGGGACGCCAATAATGACCTGGTGATGAAATTTTCCATACTACCAACAATATCCCTATCATTAGTTTAAGATCCATCTTCCAGTAGCAGTTTGGGATTCATATATCTACATTTTTCTTTGAGGCAAACATGGAAGTTGTTAGAGTCTGTACCCCACATCGGACTTGTGGTCCGATGTGGAGTTTATCAATCATTATAAAAGAACGCATCCTCCTCACTTTGAGGTAAGGAGGCAAGGGGGTTTCATCATTCTACATGGTATTAGAGGGATTTACTCCCGACCCTCCCTCCCTCATTCTTAATATTTTTTCTCCCATCAGCCTTTAGGTTTTTTTTTTTTTTTTTTTTTTCCCGTCCGGGGGCGGTGGGCTCAAATTCCCGTAGGGTTACCGCCGCCGCCCCCCCTCCTGTGCGCGCTGCTCCTGTAAGCCCTCCTGTCCAGTTCGTCGGCGGCCTCTCCTAGCGCGGCGCGGTCCTCCTTCCCGTCGCCCCTCCCCTCCCTCCAGCGCAGCCGCGGCTTCCCGTCGCCGACCCTCCTCAGCTCTTCCTGGCGGAGTCCAGTTCTGGCGCGGCTCCCTCCTTCGCGCGCTGGCGGCTCGCGGCTCCCGGCTCCCCGGCGTCTCCTTCGGCCGCGGGTCTCTTCGAGGGTCTCTCCCGCGGCTTCCCGTCGCCGGCCCTCCGCGGTTCTTCCCGTCGGCGTCCAAGCCCCGACGGCCTCCCGCGCCTCCCGCTGCTCCCGGCGCCTCTCTTCCGTCGGCATCCCCCTCCTGGCGCGGCTCCCCGGTGCCCCTCTCCGGCGCGGCTCCCCTCCCCGTTCCGCTGCTTCTCCCGGTCGCGCAGGCCCTCCGGTTCCCGGCGGCCCGATCTCTCTCAGGCGGTGCCCCTCTCCGGCGCGGCTCCCCTCCCCGTCGCGGCAACCCCCCGATGCGCCTTCCCATCCCGTCGCCGCTCCTCCCGTCGCAGCTCCCTCCTCCCGACGGCCCTCCTCTCCGGACAGGGCCCTCCGCGCGCCTTCCCGGCCCTTCCCGGATTTTTCGGCCAGATCCGGCGACTTCCGGCCGGATCCGGACAGCTCCGGCCGAATCCGGCCAGATCCGGAGATTTCCGGCCAAATCCGGACAGCTCCGGCCGGCTCCGGCCTGATCCAGGCTCCTCCGGCCAGATCCGGCGATTTTCAGCCAGATCCGGCGATATTCGGACTGTTCCGGGCAGATCCGGACTGTTCCGGCCAGATCCTCCCGCGCCTCCTGGTGCTCCCGCGCGCTCGCGCTGCTCTCGCCCAGCGGCTCCCCTTCCGCCGCCCTCACCCCAGCAGGCGCGGCTCCCCTCACCCAGTGGCGTCCTCATCCTACGGCGCCCTCGTCCTGGCGCCCTCGGCACACATCTCTCGGATCTGGCCAAATCCGGCCAGATCCGGCGATCTCTCGTCCAGATCTAGTGCGCCAGCCCTGCCGGCGATCCCTTCCCGGCGGATTCTCTCCCGGCGGCCCTAGCGCGACCCTCCGTCGCGACTCCTCCCCAGCGCTGCCTCCTCCTCCTGCCTCCTGCGGAATGACCGCATTCAATCGCCGACCTCCTCCTGCGGATTTCCCGGCGCTTCGACGACCGGCACCGCCATTGCGGCTTTCTCGGCACTTTGTCGACCGGCCCTCCCGAGAGGATTTCTCGGCCCTTTGACGATCGGCCCGACTTTACGGTTTTCCCGGCGCTCTGACGACCGGCCCGTAGTGCGGCTTTTCCCGACGCTCTGACGACCGACCCGCCAGTGTGGATTTCCCAGCGATCTGTTGTCCGGCCCCACACTTTTCCAGCGAAGACCCATCATTTTCAGCAGCATCACATTACCATCTTGAGGGGGAGCAGCATCCACAATGATTTTTTTTTTCGGTTCTTCTGTTTTCGTCTTGTTTTGTCTTCAAGTTGGGCTTGTCCAGCTTGAGGGGGAGTGTTAGCGTCTGTTTTTTGTTGATTTCTTTTCATTATGTGTCCAAGCTAGGTACACCTAGCTTGAGGGGGAGTGTTAGAGTATGTATCCCACATCGGACTTGTGGTCTGATGTGGAGTTTATCAATCATTATAAAAGAACGCCTCCTCCTCACTTTGAGGTAAGAAGGCGAGGGGGTTTCATCATTCTACAGAAGTATACAGTATTTTTATCTCCATCACGAAGCCATTTAACTCTTGATCTTTCACGATCAATATGCTCCTTCTTCAGTAATACCTCTACTAAGAAGTCCTTCCATCTCAAATCACCAAAGACATCATCATTCCATGGAGACTCAAGGATAGACTCCTACTGTTGGATGTCCCTGTTAAGATCCTCTAACTCTTCATCACCTGAGGGAAGAGTCTTGAACCAAGAGCGGAGATGGACCTTGAGATGCCTTGGGATATTATGGAGAGAGAGCAAGGGGTTACCTCTAATGGAGTGGTCCTAAGAGTTCTTCATGATATCTAGGAATTCTGGATTATCAGCCCAAGATGAGGAAAACTTGAAGAGATCTTCTCTAACCATCCTCAACTTCATGACAATGCAGAGACGCGAGTGATATGAGAGCCCACGAACAAGATGAGAGAGATTAATAACAGGAAATACAGAGAGAGCCACTCCAATCACAAGGCATTGATCAAGGCAACTGCAAGAGCACTAGTTCCCATGCTTATTATTGCACCAAGTAAATGGACCTCCAGAAAAACTAGTGTCCATGAGCCCATTGATTTCCATGAATGTCATGAAGTCCTGACTTTCTCTTCTGGGAAAAGGACCACTACCTTTTTTCACCTCCGTACTGGCCACTATGTTGAAGTTTCCTCCAAACATATATGTGAAATCCCCTGGATCGAAAGACCTCAATTCATCCAAAAGGAGACTCTAGCTTGAGCATCACATATTGCATAAACAACTATAATAATGATTGCACTTGGTCCCACTGAAACATTAAAACTGATAAATTGATCTGATATAGAGAGCAATTCAACTGAAAATCCATCTTTCCAAAATATCCAAATATGAAAATTAGAGGGGAAACCAAAAATGAATCCTTGGACTCTCAGGCGACGATCAAAATCCTTAGCTTTCGAGGAATCCTGTTTGGGTTCTAGCACTGCAACAATAGAGATAGAGTTATTAAAAAATTCATTAGAGATAAAATATGACTTTACTTGAGAGCCCAGTCCATTGTCACTCCATATGAGGAGATTAATCATCGAGTGAAGAGACGCCTATCACATTCCCTAGACTCATGGGCATGAAACTGCTTTGAAGACCTGGTATTGTATTTGGATCTCGACTGAGATCTGGTTCGAGCTCCACGAGAGGGAATGTGGATTAGAAAATCAGGAGAATGAACATTGGAAAACGGCTCCTTGGAGGTAGAGGGGAGGCTATCAATAGGTGGGGTATCCAGAACTTTCACTCCCATTTGAGTGGGAGGGGAGATAATCACTAGCGAGGAAACCTAAACAAGTGAATTGGAAGAGTCTCTTGGGTCAATCTCTCTGATGGTGAGGCACGGTAGGAAAGGAGAAGCCTAAGAAATTTTCTCCCCAAGAATAGGCGGTAACAGAAGCCTTCTAGCGTTAGGTAACAAGAGGGTACTTTGATATTTGAGGGCAACTAAATCCAAACGTGCAGGAGCCGACATCACTAGGGAACTGCTTGTTGAGGAAGAAAAAGACTCTGGTTCAGAGGAGGAAGATGATAATAGAACTCCCTTCCCTCTATATATGGGCCCTAATTCGAATCTGGATGGAGAAAACATGGGCACACCAGAAGATGGAATGGGGTGTTGGGGGAGATTCACCTGATCATGATCTTGTTTTGACTACAGGGATTTATGACATTCAGGGGACACATGTCCTTGCAAGTGACAGCTTGACCAAAAGCACGGTGGGGAAGGAAACACCGTAGGTTCAGACCAATCGGGAATCCCTTCAACTCTGAGCAGAACCATGGATAGGGGAGGGAGAGCTAAATCCATCTCAACGCATATCTGATTTGTCATCGGTGCACCTAAAGGAACCCAATGAATTCCTGATATCACTAAGGAAACCGGGGGTCATGAAAGGTAGAGGTAGCCCATGTAGAGAGTTCCACACCGCATCCATAGACGATTATTTACCCAAATGCACATCCATTGACCATCGAAATAGGGAAAATCTCCAGTGACCAAGAGGCCGGGGGCTGTGACACCATGCCGAAACAAAATCTTCCCATGAAGACAACACAATGCAGAAATATTTCTTGCTCAGCAATGAAACCCTATCCGGGGACTCCAACCTCCATGAGCTGATGAAGCACTGGAAGACAGGGGAGGATGCTTGTGGATCCCAAACCTAACTACTAGGATCCATTGTAGAAGGTTTGAATCACCACG
Source organism: Viscum album (assembly GCA_963277665.1). NCBI lineage: Eukaryota > Viridiplantae > Streptophyta > Magnoliopsida > Santalales > Viscaceae > Viscum > Viscum album. The sequence continues at coordinate 391,407 of CAUJRU010000305.1, read as the reverse complement.
GAATGTAGCCATAGAGATGTAAAGCGCTGGAATTCCATCTTCTGGTCGAGAAGGAGATCCCAAAGATACCTCTGGGGGATCTTCAAAACCATGCAGGATGGAAAGGTTCCAGAAAAGGGATTCTTTGAACGACAGGGTGGGAGATGGTCTGCTTTTGGAAGGATCGCCGAGGACCGGAGTATACGCCAAATCCAGAAAAGGTCGAGAAGAACGTTGGAGGCGACATTGGCACAAAATGCGTGATCTGTACATATTAAAATCCATTCCAGGATCTTGAGGGGTCCTCAAGGAAAAATTATATATAATATATAAGAAAAACAAGATAAATTAGGGTTACATAAAATGCTAAATAACTCATTTTACAAATTTCCAAATGAGCCATCAAAACTGAATCTGAATACCAAGCCATAAAAACTATCTTTGTCACACACTAAATAATCCTTTTATCAAGTTCAAAATGGGCCTTTATTACAACATAGAAAATGATGTCATAAAACAACCTTTAAAAATCAATCAAGAATCCATACTTAAAAAAGATGGTTCCCCTCCCTTTGGAGTTACATTAAACCCAAAATAGTTTTCAAATTTAAAAAACCCCTTAAAACAAGGGTTACATTATTTATAAATTAAAATTGGGCTAGAACCCTTCACTTATAATCAAAACCATTTTGAAATAGCCTCATAGTAATATTCTTTAACACTTGGGACACATAAACATTTAATTCAAAATGAAGACATAAAATCCATGAGAAATTTTCTATACAAATCATTTAAATCATTTGAAACATTTTATAGACCCATCATGGGTATCACATATAGATATAACTTGATAACCAAATGATTTTAAAAAACTAAATAATTTCATGAATTTTTTAATAAATGAATTTCATAAAAATGCCTACCTAAATCAAAAAGAAACCACTCAAATTCAATGGTTAAAGACAAACAAATAAATAAGACTCTATATGAAAGACTTTTATAACCAAACCCTCTAGGATAGATTAACTTAAACCCAAATCTAACTCGTACACTACGGGAAAAATGGGTATTTGCGACGGGATTTATTCCCGTCGCAAATAGTCCCGTTAAAAACTTATTTGCGACGGGGGTCTTTACCCGTCGCAAATAAGTAGTCTTTTGCGACGGGATAGGCTTCCCCGTCGCAAATAGTTTTCCCGGGCTTTGGCGCCAAATCCGGGGAAAACTATTTGCGACGGGGAAGCCGTTCCCCGTCGCAAATAACCGGCGGCGGTAAAAGGTATTTGCGACGAGAAAGTATTCCCGTCGTAAATAGTATGTTATTTGCGACGGGACCCGTCGCAAATAACTATTTACCGGTTGACCGTAATAAATGCGGGCGAAGGTATTTGCGACGGTGCCCGTCGCAAATAATACTATTTGCGACGGGAATCCCGTCGCAAATGGACCCGTCGCTAATAATCTAACCTATAAATACCCCCATCCGTTTTTTTCAAATCATTCTCATTCTCCACCTTCTTCTGCTCTAAAATTTCTATTTCTAAATTTGAGTTTTTGTTCAGTTTAATTTTTTTCTTCGGAGCTGTTATTAAAGTTTTGAAGAACGATCAGAGCTCATCAATTTTCAAGGTATTTATGTTCATTTTAATTTAATATTTATTTTTAATTTTGTATTAATTTCAATTATTTTTGATTAGTTGTAATTTAATTATGTTTATATTGTTTTCTTACTTAATAAATTTAAATTATTAGTATTGTTCATAGTTAATGGTAATTAGGAATAATTTGTAATAATTTTTAATAATTAAGAATAAATATTAATAATTAGTAATAATTACCAATAATTAGTAATAATTACCAATAATTAGTAATAATTAGTAATAATTAGTAATAATTATCAATAATTAGTAATAATTAGCAATAATTAGTAATAATTAGCAATAATTAGCAATAATTAGTAATAATTACCAATAATTAGTAATAATTAGGAATAATTAGTAATAATTAGGAATAATTAGTAATAATTAGTAATAATTAACAATAAATAGTAATAATTACCTATAATTTGGAATAATTACCAATAATTAACAATAATTAGTAATAATTAGTAATAATTACCAATAATTACCAATAATTTGTAATAATTAGTAATAATTACCAATAATTGCCAATAATTACCAATAATTGCAAATAATGAGGAATAATTAGTAATAATTAGTAATAATTAGGAATAATTAGTAATAATTAGGAATAATTAGTAATAATTAGGAATAATTAGTAATAATTACCAATAATTAGTAATAATTACCAATAATTAGTAATAATTACCAATAATTAGTAATAATTACCAATAATTAGTAATAATTAGCAATAATTAGTAATAATTAGCAATAATTAGGAATAATTAGCAATAATTAGGAATAATTAGTAATAATTACCAATAATTACCAATAATTAGGAATAATTACCAATAATTTGGAATAATTACCAATAATTTGGAATAATTACCAATAATTTGGAATAATTACCAATAATTAACAATAATTTGTAATAATTTGTAATAATTACCAATAATTTGTAATAATTAGGAATAATTAGTAATAATTAGTAATAATTAGTAATAATTAGGAATAATTAGTAATAATTAGGAATAATTAGTAATAATTAGGAATAATTAGTAATAATTAGGAATAATTACCAATAATTACCAATAATTTGTAATAATTAGTAATAATTACCAATAATTACCAATAATTGACAATAATTAGTAATAATTACCAATAATTGCAAATAATTAGGAATAATTAGGAATAATTAGTAATAATTAGTAATAATTAGGAATAGTTAGGAATAATTAGGAATAATTACCAATAATTACCAATAATTTGTAATAATTGGTAATAATTGCCAATAATTACCAATAATTGCAAATAATTAGGAATAATTAGTAATAATTAGTAATAATTAGGAATAATTAGTAATAATTAGGAATAATTAGTAATAATTAGGAATAATTAGTAATAATTAGGAATAATTACCAATAATTACCAATAATTTGTAATAATTAGTAATAATTACCAATAATTACCAATAATTTGTAATAATTAGTAATAATTACCAATAATTACCAATAATTGCCAATAATTAGTAATAATTACCAATAATTGCAAATAATTAGGAATAATTAGTAATAATTAGGAATAATTAGTAATAATTAGGAATAATTAGGAATAATTAGGAATAATTAGGAATAATTACCAATAATTACCAATAATTTGTAATAATTGGTAATAATTGCCAATAATTACCAATAATTGCAAATAATTAGTAATAATTAGGAATAATTAGTAATAATTAGGAATAATTAGTAATAATTAGGAATAATTAGTAATAATTAGTAATAATTAGGAATAATTAGTAATAATTAGTAATAATTACCAATAATTACCAATAATTAGTAATAATGATCAATAATTGCCAATAATTACCAATAATTGCAAATAATTTGGAATAATTAGGAATAATTAGGAATAATTAGTAATAATTAGGAATACTCAGGAATAATTAGTAATAATTAGGAATAATTAGTAATAATTAGGAATAATTAGTAATAATTAGGAATAATTAGTAATAATTAGGAATAATTAGTAATAATTAGGAATAATTAGCAATAATTAGGAATAATTACCAATAATTTGTAATAATTACCAATAATTGCCAATAATTGCCAATAATTGCAAATAATTAGGAATAATTAGGAATAATTAGGAATAATTAGGAATAATTAGGAATAATTAGGAATAATTAGTAATAATTAGGAATAATTAGGAATAATTAGGAATAATTAGGAATAATTAGTAATAATTAGGAATAATTAGTAATAATTAGGAATAATTAGTAATAATTAGGAATAATTAGTAATAATTAGGAATAATTAGTAATAATTAGTAATAATTAGTAATAATTAGTAATAATTAGGAATAATTAGTAATAATTAGTAATAATTACCAATAATTGGTAATAATTAGTAATAATGATCAATAATTGCCAATAATTACCAATAATTGCAAATAATTAGGAATAATTTCAGGTGTCTCGACATGCTGATAAAATTGACAAACGGCTGTGTGTATTGAGTAACCCACCTTCCAAACTTGTTAAAACTTATAATGCATATGTGGTGAATGGATTTCGATTCCACACACATGCATATGGGGAATCAAAAAAAAACAATGAACAGTGGAGTTAGCTTGAGAGGATCTCATCATCGAGAAAATGAAGTTGACTTTTATGGCATACTTGATGAAATCATTGAACTCTGTTATCTTGGACAACATTACATAACCATGTTCAAATGTCGGTGGTTGGATACAGAGAGAGTCGTACGTGTTCATCCGACTCATGGAATCATCGATATTAAATGTAAAAGTGTTCTCGCAGTAAATGAACCATTCTTACTGGCTCAACAGGCATATCAAGTTTATTATGCAAAGTACTGTGCAACATCAAAAGACTTGACTGATTGGTGGAGTGTAATAAAAATCAAAATTCGAGACAATCAGTTTAATCAAAGTGAATGTGCTTTCACTGATGTGCAAAGAATTGAAGTTTTTCAAGAGAGTACTCAAAATCAATCTTTTTTACAAAGAGACATGAGTATCGATGACGACACCCCACATTTAAGAGTCGGTGATGACGATGATGTTAATGATGTCACACATGAATTTGAAATGGTAAGAGATGAAGCAACTGCAACTCGAATGGATATCGATGATGTTGAGGAGGAATATGAAGATGACATTGACATATATGAAGATGATGATGAAGATGAACACTGATAGAATTCCATGGTATTTATATACAATCATAATATGTATATATGTATATATAATAGTAATTATCAATTATTTGCTAACATTAACATTTTCTGTTTCAGATGGACGAGGCCACATTTCGTGAGTTGGCGGATGCTGACCTGCCTTTCGATGCAGATGAGTTGCTGGCAGATGACCCTCAGCCTGCAGGCGCTTCAGGGAGTACGCGGAGGGGGCGCGGTCTTGCACGATTGATGATTCCTGACCCCGTCCCTGAGCGACGTCCACGTCTTGGGTTTGATCCGCGCACCCGGAGGTGTGATAACCTGTGTGATAACCTGTGGATTTGACTAACATTTCATTAATCTATTCACATAATAAATGTTTATTATTTTTTTCAGTTTTCCGCATATAGCAGTCGGACAGGGCAGCGCTATTTTGCGCAACTATTTCTCTCAGCCGTGGACCACATGGGAGCAGATTCCCATTGATGTGCAGCAGGCCATGTTCGGCCATTGGTTGGTACGTACGTAAATAAATAATTTTTATTTTGAAAATTATTTCATTTCTAACTTGATATTTTGATTTTTTTTGTAGGGTTTATGGTATCCGATCGAGGATACCATGCGTGACGCCATCCACGAGGCATGGGAGGTGGCCATGCGTGATCGCCTTCGTTAGTTTTTGCACAATTTAAGAAAAGCTGCGATGAAGAAAGCAGGAGTGTCAGATTTTGAGGAGTCATGTAGAGCACACCGACCAGAGTATATTTCATCCCATGTATGGGATGGATTATGTGCGCACTGGTTGAGTGGTGCTTTTCAGAGGAGATCATCGCTGGGGAGGCAGAATCGGGGGAGACAGGAGGTGACTCATCGAGCTGGGAGTCGTTCTTTCAGTACTCATAGACAGCATCTGGTACGTACATTATTTATAAATATTTTATATAACTATAAATATTAACAATTTATTTTTTATTCTTATAGGCTGTTGAGCACCCCGATATTACAGAGTACGACGTATATCAGAGGATGTATAGTGATCCTGCTACTGGGGAGCTCAGAGGTGATCGTCAGCATCACATCGTGGTCAGTATTATTTGTTTTCAAGTTTAAAAATTAACTGCATATAATATATTCACAATTTTAATTTTAAATTACAACTATAGGAGTCATATGAGGCCGCAGCGTCACAGGCCCGACCTGAGAGTCAGGCCGAGTCATCAGATCAGACCACTGCCCGTCAGTTTGATGAGGCGGCATGGATGCAGGCCACCCAGTATGCCTTCGAGAAGGGCCGGGTAGTTGGTATCGGCTCTCGACTGACTCCCGGAGATTATTATGACAGTGCTGCGATATCGGCGTCCAGCTCGAGAGGAGCTCGTGCATCTTTTTCTACACAGTATGAGGATCAGTTGCGATCTCAGACTGCACAGATAGAGAGTCTCCGACAGGAGCAGGAGCAGATGCGTCAGCGGCATGAGGAGGAGCGTCGACGCCAGCAGCAGCTGTACGAGGAGCAGACGAGTCGGTGGCAGCAGCAGTATCAGGAGCAGATGGAGTACATGCGCCGACTCACTCATGCTTTAGGGGTGGAGTTTCCTCCACCACCATCTGTAGATCCCCCACCTCCCCCTCCTCCTTCAGATTAGAGTTTGTATTTCAGTTATAAAATTTGTGAAATCAAAATATTTTTTTTTCTATTCGTAGTTTCTGTCTCATTATAAAATATTAATAATATTATATTTTTAAATAACAATATTAATATGAATAATAATATTATTTATATTTTATAATATTAAATTTTATATATATATTAAAATTTTATATATATATTAAAATTTTATAATATTATAATTTAATTATTTTTTTTGTAATACTTGAATTATTTTAATATTTGAATGTAAAATAATTCTACTATTTTTATATTAATTAAAATAACTTATTAATATTTTTTTTATTTATGAATTATAATTGTAATATATTGTATTAATTAAATTATTTATTATTATTCTATTATTTTTTATTTTTGAATTATAATTCTACTATTATTATAGTAATTAAAATAATTTATTATTTTTATTTGTGAATTATAATTCTATTATTATATTAATTAAAATAATTTATTAATAATTTATTTTTTTTATTTTTTTTATAGTATTTGCGACGGGATACTATACCCGTCGCAAATACTATTATTATTAACAGTTTTTTATTTTTTTTTAAAAAACGTATTTGCGACGGGTCCCGTCGCAAATAATAGTATTATTAATTTTTTTTTTATTTTTTTAAAAAACCGTTTTTGCGACGGGACCCGTCGCAAAAAACTGTTTTAAAAGTTTTTTACAAAAATACGGAATACTATTTGCGACGGGGAGAATTTCCGTCGCAAACAAGGGCTTCAGCGACGGGCCCGTCGCAAATAAGTGTAGTTGCGACGTCGTTTTCAGCAACGGGCTATTTGCGACGGGACCCCGTCGCAAATAGCCCGTCGCAAATACCTGTTTTTCTAGTAGTGGTACAATTATTAGGGTTTTGGGAGAAAAGAAAACCTAAGGAAATTGAGGTAGGGAGAAGAGTATAAGAATAAAGAGGAATTTACCATTCAAAATATATTGTAACCCAAGGAGGAACGAGCTAAAAATACTGAGGGAAACAAGGGGAGAAGATAGGAGCTCCACCGAGCATTGACCAAATGAAATGTGGGAGAAGGGGAGGCTGGAATGATAAACATAAAAGGGAGGTAAGATAGAAATTTTAAATTTTAATTAATCTGAGTTTCTCACATAGTTTGGCCATATAGTTTATCAAACCAAGCAACAACCATATAGCTCACACAAGAAGAAGCTACACCCCCTCACATGGTTTGGTTTCATGATTCGCCAAACAATGCTCCAACTATACAACCCCAATTGAAAAATCCACAACCCTAATAATTGTTACCTTATATGGTTTTCCAAACCATGGTCAAACTGGACACAATTTACCCCATGTATAATATTTATCTTTTTGGTTACCATTGGACCATAAAGGGTCATTTTCATGATTTCCCCTAATCATACAGTTACCGGGAAACCAATAAAAATCCCTACAAAATTAAAATTATATAACCAGAACGCCAAATAAATTTTAAATGACCCATAATTACATCATATTAAATACAATAATTTCATCGGGGTGTCACAATTATCCCTAGAATGACACTTTTTCCATCAGAAATTCGTTTGAAAGACTATAAAGCAATAAAAAATAAGAACCTCTACACCCGATATAAAATATGGGATGGTTGAGAAGGAACTCTAAAAGACCATAATGAAAGGGAACACCATGCATAAAATAAATAATCATGATCAAAAGATTGAATCCTCCAAAACCATCACACAACATAATAAATAATTTAAATGAGCACCATGAGATACAAATACTAAAGAACAGTGATACTTGCTTCAGGTATGTAACACCCTCAGATTTTATGTAATTTTTTTTTGTCAAAGAAAATTAATCACTTATATATTTGTCATTACAAAAAACACTAAGTTTAGATTTTGTTACATGTAACACATAGTTTAGCTTGCATCACATGCAACACTACGTGGAAGTTGGAAAAAACGCTACACCGAGTTCAAACAAAACATAACATACTATTAAATTGCTATTATTTAATACGATAGTTATCACCTAGTCATTGGAATGGTGAGTATGAATAGGATTAACTAAATTATGAAAATATATGGTTAACAAATTTATATGAAATTAATTATTCGGTGACCAATTAATTAAATATGAAAAAAATTGAAAATAAAGGAAATATTTCTTTGAAAAACATTTTTTATGAAAAAAAACATGTTTTCCTAAATAAATTAGAAAACCCACTTTTGGTAAATGATAGTAATGAAATGTGTATATTATATATTAAATAAACTATTTAACATTAATTTTATATTTTTTCTTGACAATAGATAATAATAAATCCAATTTTATGCTTAAAAATTGTATTTCTCTAAAAATCGGTTTTGTCACCTTTTGTGCACTTACTTTAAAAATATTTTTTGAAAATAATAGAAATTTTATTTTAAACAATAAATTTAATTTTATAAATCATTATGTAAAAATTATCTTAGGGTGAATTTTTTATAATTTTCTGAAAAGTTTAATTTTTTTGATAAATAGTTAAAAATGATGAATTTTAATTGAAAAATTCATCTTCATTTAAATTATTTAAAAAATTATATTATATTTTAAATTGGATTTAAATTTAAAAAATTAAATTTTATATCTATTAATCCAATCTAGGGCATTGGAATCATTTTCATATTTAATTTTGAATTAAAAATTTTGTAAGCTTTTGAATATTTTCTCTTTGAAAACTTATTTTCTTATCGTATCTGTGGGATTAATTTTAAATAACATTTTTCCAATTTTACGAATTTAATTTGGAAAAATGTATTCCATATTTTTAATCATTATAATTTATATTTTTTAGTAACATTAACTTAATTTTTTACCATAATGAATAGTTAAAATAATAAAAATTATTTATCACGGTTAAGGTAAAAATGGGGTTTATAGAGGGGTTAAACTAACAAAAAAGAATAAAAATGACATAAAAACATATCTAAAATGTATTTTATTGAATTTTTTTTAACTTTTAATGTCTAAGTATCTATAATTATCCATTTTCTACCTATTTTCATGTTAAAAATGTGGGTATTTCTTTTTCTTTTCCAAAATTACAAGTGTGACACTCACCTCACTTATAAAAGGCTTCCCCCTCTCCTCTAATATAAATGGATTCAAACCCTTTTGAATAATACAAGACCTTACCAAATAACTTAAAAACATCCCCCATCTAATCCTATAATCCTTATTTTTGTCATAAATCTAACCTAGGAATGATTTTGGTGCGAACCTAAGGTTGTTACCCAAAGAAGAGGTAGCATTCTTCAATGAGTGTTTATTATTTTATTTCTTCCTTAATCTCCTTAAATTATTATTAAAACATGATTATTTAATTACCTAAGTTTATTACATATATTGAGATATTTTTATGTTGGGTTAATGACCTAATACCATCTCCACTTCCATCAAATGGGTTATGAAATCATCATTCATGTGTACGGCAGACTACAACCTCCTGAACTAATATCATTTGTTTTTCCTTTACTACCTATCTAGGTTGGGTATGATGATAAATATAAAGTATATATATGGTATTTATAACATAATTATACCTATTGATACATTATTTCACATATAAAATTTTACTTTCTATTCTGTAGGGGACATGATAACGTCACTCGTGTGTACAACGAACTACCACCTCGTGAAGTGATGTGATTCGTTTTTCACTAATGATTTACATGAAATATAATAAGGCTAAAGTAAATTAATATATATGATATAAATTACATAATTATTATATTAATTACATGTTTATATATTACAACCCTTGTCTTTATTACAAATTAATTCACGATTTATTACAAAATATTACACATAATATAACTCAGAAGATCATTAAGTCTAGTGTCTTTAAGTAATTAGGTACATTACATAAAAAATTAAAACAGGGGGTACATCACCTTTATTCAAAACATCTGTAACATGATCATAATATTCCATCATATTTAAAACTGCATGGGATAACCTAGGGATATACATAAGAAATGGGTGAGATATAAAACCCAGTATGGCAATAAACATGGAATAACATGAAGAATGTGTTAGATGTTAGAAAATAGGAAATTAAATGGTACATAAAAAGGTTGATAATAATAAAAAAGAATAAATATAAATGATATATCATGACATAATAAACACAACATGGTAAAATGTGGCAACAACTTTAAATAAGACATCATAAACATAGATCAAGGCTAACCTCCAAGACATCATAACATGATGGAAAAAGTATTGGGATGGATTAGGTTCACTATATAATCCCTTTAATGATGTATCATGAGACTAAAACTTTACCCAGTTCATTGGATAACTATATGAATTTGGGTGCACCCATCACTTTCATACCATATACATGCATAAGTGTGCCACGCAGATTATTCAACATAGGAATATATTTCATCACATTTAATTAAAAGATTAAAGAGTGTGGAATAAATACATGTATGTACCTAATTAAATAAGTATAATTTATTTAAGGTGAACACCCTTGATAGTAAATGGGTACGGGTATTCACTACACAATTGTTTGGCATGGAAAATCACAGTAAAATTTCTATAGCATAACGAGGGAACATAAATGTTCATGGAAGGGATTAATGAGAGTGAAATGGGTATCTTATTATTTAGAAATTATAAGGATATTAATGGAGATATATATTAACATATACCAACATTAGGAAGTGGACATAAAAGGCACAAGATAATGAAGAATATTGAATAAATGAGATATGGAGGGGATTCCTTACATTGAGAGGGTGATTCCAATTGATTTAGAGGAGCTTCCTGAGATCATGGGATGAAAATTGGGAGGAATCTATAGAGGGGAGGTTAGAGTAAGGACATACTCCAATTTTTTTGAGTGATGTGGAATGGGATCTTGGGTAGGTTCATAGAGTAAAAGAGTGAGAATTCTTTATTATTTCTCAAACTTAGGTTTTGGAATTTATATAATAATGGAATCAAAACCACAAACCATCCATTTTTTCACATTGTTACTACCGAAGTCTACTATTATTAATTATTTTATAAGGAAAAGGGTATAAAATTTTAAAATATTATCCTTGGTGATGTGGAAGTGAGTAATATTCTTAATGAAATGATTTTAATACCTTAAAATATAATATAGGTCTTATAGGATTCATAAAGGCTTTATAAAATTAAACAAATAACCTCAAAATCACATTTTTTTAAAGGGGAAACATATATTTTTTCTTGTATACCATTTATAGAATTTATTACATAATTTTTTGGTAATTATGATCTCATAATACACACTATATATTTATATCGCATTTATTTTTTACCCAAAAAATTGACTCTCTCGATTTTTTTTTGAAAAACTCACTGTTGGATAATTTCAACATTATGATTCCAAAATTAATATTTATTTTATCAAAAAAAAATTCTCAATATGTGAATTTTTTCTTTTAAAATAAGAATTGACATTTATTGAAAATATAGGGTTTTTGACAATAACAGTTTTTAAACCCTTATAAAAATTACATTTGACTTCATAAAAATTATATTATCAATTATATTTAATAAAAATTAATTAACAATAATATTTTATGGAAATATCATTTATTTCAAAAATCCAATAATTCATCAAAATGAATGTCTTAATTGAAATTGCATATTACCCAAAAATACAATTTCTTTTTTATCATATCAATGTCAAAAATCATTTATAATGTTACAATGATAAAAATAAAATATATTCATTATTATATAATATATATATATATATATATGTTCATATTATTAGGGTCTTGATACGTACTCCTTTATTACACTAGAAAACGTCCTAAGGGTAAGGTGCACAACTGTGATATTTTCATCAGGTGGTTCGACATACATGGTTTGGTCCATGATATCGATGATCTTGAACTTATCTTGTAAACAGTTTTTATCATTATTTAGTTGTTGGATTTCATCTTGGGATTGGTCAAGGAAAAAACCAATGATGTTATCTCCCTCAAAATATCCAACAAATGGGCTTCATTGGGAATGATCTAATTGATTGAGGCAATCACTTCTATTTTTTTATCTATTAGATATATCAAGACCCTATATTTATACTAATCATATGATCACTCTTCAAAAAAAATTATAAATGGTTATGATTCTTAATGGTCATTTAAATATGATAGGATATAATAAAACCAAATATTTTCATTTTTTCTATAACCATAATATATTATAGGGAATTTAATTAAATCACAAGTAGAATTTTATTTATAAAATTTGGGCCATTACAATCTTCCCCCTTCAAAAATTTCACCCTCAACAAATTTATTTCATGCACTAAAACAAATGAGGGTAACTCTGGTTTATTACTTTATTCAGTTCTCACATCCTTATTTAAACGTGTGGCTTCTCCATAGCACATTCACCAGGTTCATTGTCTTGTTTCTTAGAACTTTTTCTCTATGATATAAGATCTTCATTGGACGATCCTCATACGAGAGATCATTCTCCAATGGTACCACCTTGAGATTTATGAAATGTGAGGGGTTTGGTATGTACTTCCTCAAGAGTGATACATGTAAAACATTATTTACTTGAGATAGGTTGGGTGGGAGTGCTAGTCAATAAGACACTACTCTTATACAATCAAGGATATCTAATGGGATGATTTATCTAAGACTAAGCTTTCCCTTCTATCAAAATCTCATGACTTTCCTCCATAGAGATATACATAGGAATACTTAGTCTCCTACATCAAACTCTATTTCTCACTAATGATTTTCAAAATAGATCATTTGTTGAATCTGAGAATACCTAATGTGTTTTTAATGGTCTTGACCATTTCCACCTTTTCCTTGACCATTTTAGGACCTATCGGTTTGTGTTCCCCAACATCATCCTCGCATGCACGTGTTCTGTACCTCTTCCCATAAAGGGCTTCATAGGGATCCATTTTGATGCTTGAGTGGAATCTATTATTTTATGATAACTTTACCAGAGTAATATTTTTATCACGTACACCTTTTAAGTATATTGATCATGATATTAAAATTTCCTTGAGTTTATAGATATTCCACTCACATTGGTCATCAGTTTGAGGGGGATAGGTCATTCTAACATTTAACTCTATATTTAGAGCATGCCAGAGACTCTTCCATAACATGGAGGTAAGTCTTGTATCTCGATAAGATACAATTGATAGTGGTGTTCCATGGAGCCTTTCCACTTCTCTAATGTATATCCTTACAAATTTATTGAGTGATAAGTCCTCTAGAATTGAAATGAAGTGTTCAGTATTTATAAAACGATCCACCACAACCCATATAGCATTATTTCTTTCGGATGTCTTCGTAAGACCGGTAAAAAAGTACATGGTTATGTTTTTCCATTTCCATATAGGTATGGGTAAGGATTTCATCATCCCCTTGGATTTTTACCTTTCAGCCTTCACTTACTAACATATAGGATAACATGATGTACATTCTATAATCTCCTTCTTCATATTTTCCCACCAATAGTTATTATAGAGATCTCTATACATAATTTTTCTTCCTAGATTCATAGATAGGTTAAAACTATGTGCATCATCGAACAAATCCGTCTTTAACTCAATATTATATGTTACAAATAGTCATGATCAAAATCTTAAAACCCCTTCATCATTAACATTGAACTTTGAGGATTTCCCTATTCTTATAGCTTCCAATTTATTCTAAATTACCACATAATTGCTTTGAGTATCCTTTATATTCTCCAAAAGGGATGGTCGAGCAATAATTTGTGAAATTATTGATTATTTTCCTTCATTTATGATTCCCATGTCTATCCTTTTCAAGTCTAAGAAGATCATATCCTTCTCATTTCTCATCAATGATGAATTTATTGGATACTTTATACTTAGAGCATCTGCTACATTATTTTATTTCCTTGGATGGTGGTGGTTGAGCAGTCATAGTTTTTAATCATCACTAACCATATTTTTTTTGCATATTCATCTTTTTTTTTCAGAATATATACTTGAAGATCTAATTATAAATATATATTTCACACTTCTCCTCAAAGAGATAATGTCTCCATATTTTCAATGATAATATCACTATAGCCAAATATAGATCATGTGTTGGGTAGTTCTATTCATGAACTTTAAATTTCCTTGAAGCATAATTTAGCATCCCAAGACTTTACTATATTTTCCTTTTAAAATAAATTTTATTTTTTGATAGCTAGCAATGCAAGCCGCATCAGGTTGAAACAAATCATTATTTAGTTATGTTTTGAACTGTCAATTAAATTATAAAACCATTAGAGAAATTATATAGTAAAATTATATGTTATATATCTAATAAAATACTTTTTAATTCATCCAATATATTTTATAGGCAATAAATAAGAACAACCCCAACCTTACACATAAAAACCTATATTTTTATAAAAATAGTTTTACCACCTTTTAATGGTAAACCTACTTTAAATATGAATTTTTAGACTTTTATAAATTTAATATCACAACATAAAATTCATTTTTTAAATAGAAACTTCAAAATTAGGTAAGGTTGAAGTTTATGTATTTTTCTGTGAAGTTTTATTTTTTGATGAATAGTGAAAAATACTGAATTTTAATTTAAAACTTCTTTTTCCTTCTAACTTATTTATAACGTTAAATTGTATTTCTTATTGGTTTTAAAGATTAATTAGATAAATTTTATATCATTTAAACCAATTTAGGTCATTAGAATCAATTTTAATATGATATTGGATATAAAAACATGTCGAATTTTTGAACATTGTTACTTTAAAAACCTACTGTTAGGTCCACTAGGCTGAATACCCTGAGAGGGGGGGGGGGTGAATCAGGGTATGACTAATTAAAAATTAATGCCCGTTCTGATCTTGTTTCGCTGTTAGGCAAAACACTCTTCTCTCTCTTTCCTGCTATACAATATAAACAGAAAGTAAAGCAAGCGCAGGACACAACAATTTTACTTGGTTCACCGCTAAGGGCTACGTCCAAGGAGCATACGCCGACAAGTTGCCGGTTCGTACCAAATTCCACTAGACTTCACTAGCTGTGGATTACAATGTTCGGGCTAGATCACTTCTATGCCCAGGCTCACTGCCTATACAAGGTTTAGGGTCAGCTCAATGCTTTCCCAAGGGTCACTCCCTGTTTCTCTCTCTATGGCTCACTGCCGGTGGAGAGGATCACCTTCTTCCTCTTCCTAAGCTCACTGCTCCAGAAGGGATTAACTCACAGTTTATAGACCTGTAGGTCTTTTCATTTCCATTAAGGAATGCATCTTTCTCTGTATGTAGATTCTCTGTTGAAGTTCAACTTTCACCCGTAGATGAATACCCCTTCGCCACTATCCACTGGGTAAACAACCTTTGGAAAGACCTTCGCAAAGCACCCTACAATGCGAGGCTCCCAATTTCGCGATGCTCAAACAAGCCTTCGCGAAGCTCCTGCCTTTTCGCGAAGCTCACTCGCGAAGCACCCTTGCGAAGCTCTCTCGCGATGCTCAAGCCGTCGCAAAGCAACGACCCTCGCGAAGCTAAGTAAGCCAACGCGGAGCTCGCAGGTTTCGCGGAGCTACAATAGCCGCTGCGAAGCACCTCTTTCGCGAAGCACACTGGCTCCGCGAACCACCTTCGCAAATCGAGAGCAAAGTATTTTCTCTGAAAATTCTCTCTACTTCGCCCGAAGGAGTCAGCCTGTATTTATAGGCGATTCCACCGACCCTCGAACTTTCCGTGCGAAGTCAATGCCACGTCATCTCAAATCGCGAAGCTCCAAAGTTTCTGCCGGAATTCTGTCCAAATCGCGAAGCTCCACGGCAATTTTCTGTTCGCGAAGCTTGACGTAGTTGCGAAGAATCACCGTCAACTTACCTTCGCGGCTCGCGCCTTCGCCGTGAAGCTCCCTCGTGAAGCCCAACCTTCCTTCGCGCCTTTGCCGCGAAGATCTCTCGCAAAGCCCTTCTCCGCCGCGATGCGCTTCAGCCTCTACCATTCGCGAAGCTTGACGTAATCGAGAAGCATCACCGCCTCCATTCTTCTGGTCTTCGCGATTTCCAAACCATGCATCCTATCTTCGCGAAATTCACGCCTTTGCCATATTAAATTATGCTCTTCATGGAAATACTCTTTTCGCAATGCTCACCAAACTCCAAATTTTGGACCCCAAAAATTTGGCAAACACTGGGAAACGGCGCCACCTTGTACTGCTCTTTTGTACCGCCTCCAGATCGTCCATTCCTTTGTCATCGTTCTTTGTCAACATGGAATGTCAACAACTTCTCGGGAACTTGACAATTCTCCATGGAAACCTGCTTTGTCAACAAACACAATCAACCCAAAAATACTGCAATGTTACCGTGAGGGATTTTTTCCCAACAATCTCCCCCTTTGGGTTTGTTGACAACTCTTCATAACTCTGCTCAGGATAATTTTCTGCACTTTGATACCTCACTGAGTCTTCTTCCAGCCACTACCACCATTCGCCTCTTGCGATTCTGATAGCGTTCAAGGATTCACTTAACACGTACTCTAATCCCACATGAGCAATGCTCGGCGTGAGAAACAAGAGTAGTATGAAAAGTTCATCAATGAATCACTTCATGTTAGACCCCAATTGTCGATTCCACCCTGATACTAATTCTTAAAATAAAACCAGTTGTTGAACCACACTGATATCAATTGGTAAATTCTTAAGTTGATACCAATTTTTGATAGCTGGGCACCGTCTCACACCATTCCAACACCATTGTTCTGCTTTTATCACGATCCTCAGCAGTCGTGATTTCTATTCTTTGATCGATCACTTCTAGCATCGTCAGATTTAATACACTCCCCCTTTCTCATTGCTCCCCCTTTCTGGCTGCTCCACCTGTCAGCTTCTCCCCGTATCAATTATGATTTATCAAATCTCCGCACTATTTTCTCCCCCATTAACAAACACTTTTTCTCCCCCTTTGTCAACGAACCCAAAGGTCACTCCTTTGTAGTCTGCAACATAGTAGAGAATACATATCAGCGCATTAGGGAAAAACACACCATACCTCGGGGAGAGGGGGGGTGGGGGGTGGGGGCCCATATCCACACTATTTCAAGTGTGGGAAATCTACTGAACTCCCAGAGCCAGTCGATGCCTCTCAAAAGATTCCTTGGGTAAGGCCTTTGTCAGAATGTCTGCAATCTGTAGCTCTGTAGGCACATACTCCAACTTCACGATCCCCTGCTCAACTTTCTCCTTGATAAAATGATACTTTATCTCAATGTGCTTTGTCCTAGAGTGATGGACGGGATTTTTGCTGAGATTTATAGCACTTGAGTTATCGCACTGGATTCCGATCGGAGACTTCACTTCAAATCCCATATCTTCAAGCTGCTGCTTCATCCACAATAACTGTGTGCATGCTTGAGTGGCCGTAATATACTCAGCTTCTGCGGTGCTTAATGAAATGCAATCCTGCTTCTTGCTTAACCAAGCAATACATAGTCCGCCAAGATAAAATGCACCACCTGACGTTGATTTTCTATCATCTGCTGAACCGGCCCAGTCTGCATCAGTATATCCCAATAACTCTGTCTGAGATTTGTCGTTGTATGTCAAGCCGAAGTCCACCGTGCCCTTGATATACCGAAGTATTCTTTTCACTGCAATCATGTGACTTTCCTTGGGATTACTCTGATATCTCACTGCTTGGCATGTGGAGAAAACAATATCAGTCCTTGTTGCGGTTAAGTACAACAGACTTCCAATGATTTGCCTGTATTCTGTGATATTAATTGCCTTGCCATCCTCATCTTTTGATAATTTCATCCGGGTAGCAACCGGAGTCTTCATTTCCTTGGAATTATCCATTCCAAACCTTCTTAGAACCTCCTTGGCATATTTGGATTGAGAAATGAAAGTTCCATTCCTTCCTTGTGTCACTTGTAGACCAAGGAAAAACGTTATCTCTCCAATCATTGACATTTCAAACTCATTTTTCATGAATTCGGAAAACTGTCTGCACTGAGCTTCATCTGATCCACCAAAAATTATGTCATCGACATACACTAGCACCATCATCCTTTGATTATTGTCATTGCTGAAATAGAGGTTGTAGTCAACTCCTCCACGCTGGAAACCAAGCTTCTTCAAGTACTGATCAAGCCTTGAGTACCATGCCCTTGGTGCTTGTTTCAGCCCATACAACGTCTTCTTCAGCCTGCAAACTTTGTTCTCATCCTCATGAATGAGAAAACCATCTGGCTGCTCAATATACACCTCTTCTTCCAGAACCCCATTCAAGAATGCGGATTTGACATCCATCTGGAACACTTTGAACTTTCTTTGCACTGCGATGGCCAAAAATAATCTGATTGTCTCCAGCCTTGCAACCAGTGCAAATGTCTCATCAACATCTATTCCCTCTATCTGGGAGTATCCCTTGCACACTAGTCGTGCTTTGTTCTGAATCACTATTCCATCTTCATTCATCTTGTTGCGATAGACCCATTTAGTCCCGATGACATTCTTGTCTGCTGGCCTCGAAACAATCTCCCATGTTTGGTTCTTCTCAATCTGATCAAGCTCTTCGTTCATGGCCTGAACCCAGTTTTCATCTTCAGCTGCATCAGAAAAACATTTCGGCTCCACTTGAGACAAAAATGATGCTTGCTGTGATGATTTCATTCTTCGAGTCTGAACTGGAGCTGTTTGATCACCAATGATATTCTGCCTATCAATTTCAGCTCGACTCTTTGGCTTTCTCACAGACACCGACTTGACACTTTCCTCTTCATCATCAGTATCTTCTTCTGATTCAGCTTCTTCCACTTCTGCTCCCCCTGGGTTTCTTACCTCATCATCACTTTCATCCAGGAACTGTTCACTGGATCGTTGAGTATTCTGCTCATTTTCAACTATAGTGACATCATTGCTTTCAATGATTTTTCCCAGCCTTTTATTGAAACATTTATATGCTTTTCTTTTCCCGGAATAGCCAAGGAATATCCCTTCATCTCCTCGTGCCTCAAACTTCCTATGATGTTCTTTGTTGAGAATGAAACACTTACTTCCAAAGATTCGGAATTACTTCAACGTTGGCTTCTTTCTGTACCACAGTTCATACGGAGTCTTCCCTTGCTTCGGACATAACAGGGACCTGTTTGAAACATAGACCGATGTCAAAACTGCTTCCTTCCAAAATTTCTCTGGCAGGTCCTTATCAATAAGCATTGTTCTAGCCATATTGTTGATGATCCGATTTCTCCTTTCAACTACTCCATTCTGTTGGGGAGTTCTTACTGATGAAACTTGATGCCTTATCCCATGTTTCTCGAGATAGTTTTCAACCTGACTGTTTGTAAATTCCGTACCGTTATCAGTACGAAACTTCAGAATTTTCTGCCCAAGCATCTTTTCTGATTCCCTCCTGTACTGCTTTATGCAACTGAACACCTCTGTCTTATGGGTAATGATGAATACCCAGGCCATTCTGCTATAGTCATCAATGAAAATAACATAGTACCTTTGCCCATCTATAGCTCGTGGTGAGATGGGTCCACATACATCAGCATGCACCAATTCGAGCACTCGAGTTGCTTTTTGTTCCTTTGGCTTGTATGTCTTCCTGATGATCTTACCTTGTTGACAAGCATCACACGTATGAGTGCGATCACGTGATAGTTTGGGAAGGTCTCTAGCAGCATCACACTTTACCAGATCTTCCATAGATGGTTGACATAGATGACCAAGTCTCTTATGCCACAGCTGATTTTCTTCTTCTCTGGATAAAAGGCATGAATATTCTTCCCCACCTACCAGGTAAAGATTCCCCTTTGTTCGTTTTCCCTGAAGAATGACAATTCCATCTTTTCCTTTAACAAAACCCATCTTCTTGGTAAATAGGATAGAGTGCCCAGAGTCGCATAGTTGACTGACGCTAAGCAAATTATGACTGAGACCCTCTACCACCAAGACATCAGCATGTCTCATTTCTTTGCCCCCAAACTTGGCTTTTCCTGATCCAACAATCTTCAGGCCTTCATCATTTCCAAATTTGACAACTCCTTCTTTGTCATATTTTATGCCTGTAACCAGATCCTTATTACCCGTCATGTGGGATGTGCAACCACTGTCAAGGATCCAAACACCAGAACGATCTGATGCTTTAAGGGAAATTTCAGCAACTACGGCCTTCTCAATTTTCTTCTTCCTGGTCCATACTTTTTCTTTCATACTCGGCATAGATTGAGGATTCTGTTCTTTCTCAGAGTATGATGGACTAGCTTCATCTTGCAAAACTGCAAATCTATTCTGAACTTTTAACTCACTTGTCGGTTTATTGACCTGCTTCTTGTGAACATTTTGATTCTGCTTTGGCACATTTTTCTGAATGGTCGAAGTGCAGTACCTAGCCATGTGTCCAAATCCTCCGCAACAAAAACAATGTCCTTCAAAATCTGTTCTGTAAAACCGTTCTCTGTTTGGCTGCCATCTCTGTTCTTGTTCCCTTCGATATCTTTTGGCTATGGAACACACGTACTGTGAATGTCCCATCTTTCCACAACAATAACACCTGATATAAGGTGCATTCCTTTGTGTTACTTCAGCACTATGAGTTTCTCCTTTGGATCTCTGAGTATTCTGATTCTGCTTTGTGCTCAGATCCACCTTCAATCTCGGGACAGGTGCTTGCGGTCTAACTTCAATTGCCACAAATTTTTGCTTCTGATTAAGCCATGAATCAGCCTTAACTTCTGAGTTCAATTGCTGCTTCTTTCCTGTTGAACTACTAGTCTCTTCTTTCTTCTTTTCAGTCTTCGTAACGACCTGATTTCCCAAGAATGTGTTGGGATTCAAAGGTTTTTCTTGGTCTTTAACTTTTCTCCGCATACCGACAACTTCCTCTTCAAGCTCTTCAATACGCTTGACGTGATCTTTTACTTTTTGACTCAAGCAATCGATCTCCCTTTTCTGCTCTTCAATCTTGAGCTTATGCTCATCAACCTTTTCTGTGCGCTCTGGCCTGGAAAACTTAAGATTTTCAATTTCTTTCTCAAGATCAGACTTCTCTTCTTCTTGTTGTTGCATGTAGAGTTTGGCATCACGTACTATCTTGTTGGATTTCTTTGTTTTTGCTCGCCAAACATCTATCTCTTCAAGAGATGCTTCTAATTCAGCTTCCATGTCAACTCTCCCTTCAACTTCTTCTTCTTCTTCATCTGTTTCGATTTCTTTCTTTTCTAGAGCACTACTGGCAACAGCCACCATCGCATTTTGTCCACGATCTTTGCAGTTTTCTATCTCTTTAACTTCTTCACCCTCTGACTCAGCTGAACTGTCTATTTCTTGGGAAAGAAGATTCTTCTTCTTAAAGAAATTTCTCTTGAACTGCTTCTTCCCTTTCACATAGGCTGAAGATTTTTTTCATGGGAATCTCAACTTCATCTTCATCACTTTCTTCTTGAAACTTTTGGGGGCATCTTGCAGCAAGATGACCAACCTTTCCGCATCGGAAGCATGCTAGTGGAAGTTTCCCTTTAAACTTTCCTTTTCCTCTTTGCAGATTTGAAGAAAGGAATGACATCACCTCATCTGACTCTTCTTCCTCCTGAGAATCTTCAATAGTGAGCCTCTTCATGGCCTTAAATGCCACCTCTTTGGATTTCCCCTTTTCCACAGCATCGTTGTCATCATTTCTCATTTCATATGCAACAAGAGTGCTGTGTAGGTTATCCAATGTCATCTCTTTCGGATCTTTATCTTCCAAAACAGAAACTTTCGAATTAAACCGAGGTGGAAGCTTTCTCAAGATGCGCTTTACGATTTTAATGTCTTCGATAATTTCTCCAAGACCCCGCATGTCTTCTACCATAGCATTTACCCTGTCAAAGAATGCATCAACAGACTCATTCAGGTTCATTCTGAGATCTTCATACTTGTTCCACAACACTTGCAGCTTTGCCTCTATGACTTTTGTATCCCCTTCATAAATATTCAAAAGCTTTTCCCACATGGCATGTGACGTTTTGCATGACATCACCTTTGTATATATGGGATTAGAGAGGGCTCCCCCTAAGGCATTGATTGCTTTGGAATCAGCATCCAACTCTTTGTGCTCAGCTTCTGATAAAGCACCACTAGAAATATCAGCTGTGATACCATGCATAGCTGCTGAAAACACATCCATTCCCAAGGATCGGAAATAGTGTTGCATTCGATTCTTCCATATCTGAAAATTACATCCATCGAAGATCGGAATCCCTCTATGATTAGTTACCTCCATTTGAGAGAAAAACAACTGTCAACCTTCCCTTTGATACCACTTGTTAGGTCCACTAGGCTGAATACCCTGAGAGGGGGGGGGGGTGAATCAGGGTATGACTAATTAAAAATTAATGCCCGTTCTGATCTTGTTTCGCTGTTAGGCAAAACACTCTTCTCTCTCTTTCCTGCTACACAATATAAACAGAAAGTAAAGCAAGCGCAGGACACAACAATTTTACTTGGTTCACCGCTAAGGGCTACGTCCAAGGAGCATACACCGACAAGTTTCCGGTTCGTACCAAATTCTACTAGACTTCACTAGCTGTGGATTACAATGTTCGGGCTAGATCACTTCTATGCCCAGGCTCACTGCCTATACAAGGTTTAGGGTCATCTCAATGCTTTCCCAAGGGTCACTCCCTGTTTCTCTCTCTATGGCTCACTGCCGGTGGAGAGGATCACCTTCTTCCTCTTCCTAAGCTCACTGCTCCAGAAGGGATTAACTCACAGTTTATAGACCTGTAGGTCTCTTCATTTCTATTAAGGAATCCATCTTTCTCTGTATGTAGATGCTCTGTTGAAGTTCAACTTTCACCCGTAGATGAATACCCCTTCGCCACTATCCACTGGGCAAACAACCTTTGGAAAGACCTTCGCAAAGCACCCTACAATGCGAGGCTCCCAATTTCGCGATGCTCAAACAAGCCTTCGCGAAGCTCCTGCCTTTTCGTGAAGCTCACTCGTGAAGCACCCTCGCGAAGCTCTCTCGCGATGCTCAAGCCGTCGCAAAGCAACGACCCTTGCGAAGCTAAGTAAGCCAACGCGGAGCTCGCAGGTTTCGCAGAGCTACAATAGCCGCCGCGAAGCACCTCTTTCGCGAAGCACACTGGCTCTGCGAACCACCTTCGCAAATCGAGAGCAAAGTATTTTCTCTGAAAATTCTCTCTACTTCGCCCGAAGGGGTCAGCCTGTATTTATAGGCGATTCCACCGACCCTCGAACTTTCCGTGCGAAGTCAACGCCACGTCATCTCAAATCGCGAAGCTCCAAAGTTTCTGCCGGAATTCTGTCCAAATCGCGAAGCTCCACGGAAATTTTCCGTTCGCGAAGCTTGACGTAGTCGCGAAGAATCACCGTCAACTTACCTTCGCGGCTCGTGCCTTCGCCGCGAAGCTCCCTCGCGAAGCCCAACCTTCCTTCGCGCCTTCGCCACGAAGCTCTCTCGCAAAGCCCTTCTCCGCCGCGATGCGCTTCAGCCTCTGCCATTCGCGAAGCTTGACGTAATCGCGAAGCATCACCGCCTCCATTCTTCTGGTCTTCGCGATTTCCAAACCATGCATCCTATATTCGCGAAATTCATGCCTTTGCCATATTAAATTATGCTCTTCATGGAAATCCTCTTTTCGCAATGCTCACCAAACTCCAAATTTTGGACCCCAAAAATTTGGCAAACACTGGGAAACGACGCCACCTTGTACTGCTCTTTTGTACCGCCTCCAGATCGTCTATTCCTTTGTCATCGTTCTTTGTCAACATGGAATGTCAACAACTTCTCGGGAACTTGACAATTCTCCATGGAAACCTGCTTTGTCAACAAACACAATCAACCCAAAAATACTGCAATGTTACCGTGAGGGATTTTTGCCCAACACCTACTTTATCATCCCATTGTAGGATTAAATTTAAATTAATTTCTTCACTTCTGTGATTTGGATTTGTAGAAATTGATTATGTATTTTTAATTATAATAATTTATAATTTCTAATAAGTTCAACTTAGTTTTTTTCCGAAACGATTAGTGAACGTAATTAAAATTAATTACAACAATTAGGAGAAAAATTAGCTTAAGAAGGGACTAAACCTTAATCTTAAGAGACAAAATGACATATTAACTTGTCCAAAATCCATTTCTGGCCATATTTAAACCCTATAATACCTTATATCTAATTTGGATAATTATTTGACCCACTTTTCATATCAAACACGTGGGTGGAATTTCCTTTTAAAAAATTTACAAGAATATCAATCCTCTTCCACTATAAAAAAGCACTCACACCTCCCCCTTATTCACACCTCTCAATGAATTTTTATCACCCAAAATCTTCACAAATAATCTCCCAATATCTCTCAATTTATTCTATAATACTTAACTTGGGCATAAATCCATCCAAGAAATCCATTTGGATAAAACCAAATGAAGTTACTCAAATAAGAGGTAACATCCTTCTTCAAGCTCTTTTGATTTATTTTCATTCTCCACCCACTCAATTATTCTTATTAAAGAATTATATAATAATATAAGTATCCTAAATATAATGATGTTTTTCTATATTAAGTTTTTGACCTAAACTTACACACACTTCAATCTAATGGGTAACAAACTTACTGCTCTTGTGTACGGAGAACTACCGCCTCACAAAATGATGTCTTTTTTTCCTTTACCACATCTAATGGTTGGAAATTATGATTTACATGAATTTTATAAGTGGTATATATTATATTTATAATTTATTTATGCTTATTTAATTTTTATATAACATATACCCTTATGCTTTCCATTTTGTGTAAATATAATAACATCGTTTGTGGATGTGTGGACTACAGCCTCCTCAAAGCGATCTAATTTGTTTACACTATAGATGGAACATATAGGGGTTAGTTTTAATTAAAAACATGAAACATAAATGCCATATATATTATATTCATGACATAATTATCTCTTTGATACATAATATATCATTTTCTTTACTACCTTTTTCACACATGAAAATGCGATAATGTTGGTCATGGATGTGTGGACTATCGACTCCCGACACAATGTGATTAATTTTGCATAAAAAGAATTGTATATTATTAAATATCATAGTATTTATGATATAATTATCATTATGGAATGATATAGTTTTACCTACCTTTTTTCCATAACAATCATTGAAAAATGAGAACGTTACTCATGCGTATGTATGGTCTACCATCTCCATGATTGTAAGGTTGGTTCATTTTTCATAACCATATTCCATGATTGGTTTTAAAAGTATAATTACTATAAAAATATGATAATTATTTAATTATTATTATTCTTTAGAATCTTATATAATGACCCCTTTGATCCTAGTTGAACTACTAACTTCATTTTATCACATGAACATAATTTGGTCAAAACACCTGATGTAAACTTAATTGTTTAAGTAGTTATTTACAACATTGTAATAGGTGAAATAAAATTAATGATAAAAATGAAAACGGTTCTCAAGAAATTAAATAATTAACATAAATTTATTATTTTGTAATATAAATACACACTTGACAAGTATGACTCATGGTAAGGGATTTCGTGTAATTTACATTCCATTGAGAATAATTTGTTGTTATACACCAATTCACTTTTATATGGTATATATAATTCCCTTTGACATGTTATATCATGAATATCCTTATTATCATGATATTATTAGTTTAATTTAAGGTTATTCCTTCATGTGGATTATGATTCAAATGTTTCAAAGTGGTGTGAGACACTTTGGAATGTTTAATGATTATTTTTCTTCAAGAATGTTTTAATGATATTTTAATTGTATTTCCATTCATCGATGTCAACAACCCTTATTTTCACTTATACTCCTATGAGGAATTATTTATAAATCCATATTATTTATTCAATATAGATATTTTATGATATAGAATATTTTTTATTAATTAAATCGATTACTCGGTATGAGGAATGCTTTGGAGGTGTAGTGTCAGGTGGGGCCCAGACTTTATATAGACCCCCGATGCATCAACAAGTTCTAATGAGAAAAATCAGTTAGCCAGATAAAATAGGTTTATACCTATTTTTTCAGATTTCTAGAGGATATATCTTGATATTAGATGTTTTCATGTGCCTGAGACATGTCATCCAATAATTAAGCATTTACTTCATTTTGATTCAGTATTTTTTGTCCATGAGATTTTCACTATGACATAATATATGGATGCATTTCATTATCAGTTTATTGATTTAATGGAATGTGTTTTTAGTTTTTTACCTTTATATTTTTATTATTTTTTATTGTCACAACCTATCCCCTGGGGCCCGTATCGTAACTACCCCAAGCACGCCTTTCATAGGCCAGGGCTTGGTGACTAGCACCGGAAATGAATTTCCCTAAAACAGGAAGGAATTTCCTTTGAACCTACAAACACAGAGACCAATAACATGACAATATGTAAACCACATAGTAAAAATGCAGTAGAAAAGTGTGTACTGAAAGTAAAGGATCTAGAATACAAGCCCAAATGAAAGATACTACTACAACAGAAAACAACTCTTGAGACCATCCACCAAGGATCCTACCCGAAGAGTAGGTATAGCTCGTCTCCATAGCTCTCCATGTCAACCAGTAACCTACATGTATTGTCTGGGCCTGACTCCCTAAAGTCTCAACCAAGCTGCTCATCACCTGCACAAGAAACAACATAGTGCGGGCGAAGACCATGTAGGGGTGAGTATAATAATACCCAATAGGGACCCCGAGACCCCCAAAGGTCTCTCAAAATTACACAAAGGAAAACTACAAATCATGATCTCAATCACAAAGAACAAAGAAAAAGCCTCAGATCAAACCAGGTATACAACTCAGAGTTCATGAATAAAGATGATTAATCTTAATCTATATAATTTTATTCCATTAGGATGTTTCCACAACTAAATCATGAAGGAGTTGTTCCATTACTGATCCACACTGGGTCGTATGTCGCTGATCCATGACGGGCCGCTCTAAGGCTGGTCCTCATCGGGTCACGCACTGTTGATCCACAAAGGGTTGCTAGAATGATGATCTACACAGGGTCGTTATGATGTTGATCCACATAGAGTCTCTATGATACCGATCCACAAAAGGTCTCTATATTGTTGATTCACACAGGGTCTCTATTATGGTGATCCACGCGGGGTCGATATGATGTTGATCCACACAAGGTCGCTATGACGCTGATCCACACAGGGTCGCTATGACGCTGATCCACATAGGGTTGCTATGATACTGATACCCATAGGCTCTCTATGATACTGATCCACATAAGGTCACTATGATGTTGATACACACATGGTCTCTAGGATGTTTATCTACACAGGGTTGCTATAATGTTGATCTACAAAGGGTCGCTCTTCAATTGACAGCCAGCCATAGGATTCACCACACCCGGTGCAATTGAGTTTTGTAGTATCTTCTCCTCAAGATATCTCTCATGCCTCAAATGTGAAGACGTTACCAAAAGGAGAAATCCAAAGGATCACAATGTTGTAAGGGTATCAATGCGATAGATGGCGCATCAATCGGACGTCTGGTCTGTGAGTTATAACTATTTTAGTACCGAGGGCCCGGTTGGATTCGGGTTCGATCCAACCCGAATGCACTAAAAATTTCTCCAAAAAATTTGGTGGATTATCTCAAAAAGACCATCTCAATCCAAGGATTCCAACTCCATAGACAGTTCTTCAAATGGATGTCTAGTTTGTGAGATACGACCTTTTAAGCGTATCTAAGCCGAAAAGGGGTCGGGCCCAGTCCGACCCGATTCGCCCTAACCAGGGCCAACCCGACCCAGTATGGGTCTGACCCGGACTATCCCAAACTAGATGGGTCGACCTGAGTGGGCTGGGCTGTAGGCTCGTCCCGCTGAGCAGCAAACCAGCCCGACCCTCCACGATTGGGTGCGGCCCGCTTGGTAACCCGTCCCAGTGGATGGCGCGGTCCGCCAGCTGGGTGGCTACCCCCCTTCCCGAATGACAAATCCGTTTGGGTTATTCAACCAACGATGCCTCGTGTAATTTACCCACTGTCCGCGGGACACACGGGGTGCAGGTCCCCCTCCGCCAAGGCTTCGAAGTCGCGACCTCCATCCACAACGCGCAACGGCACGCCGCCTACTGCCACCGCGGCCGGCCGACGCCAGTCACCCCACTGTCCACTACGGTACCTCTAGGCGCAACCTCTTTTCTGTGACTGGTGACAGACGGTCATCTTCATCATCCTCTGGTGCCAGTCGTCGGCCCCAACGCGCCGGTGCCGCACTGACAGGGCTTCCGTAGGCCACAAGGTGAGCTTTGGTGGTCCGTTTTCCCTTCTAAACGCGCCTATGGCTCTACCGGGTTGCTTCCATCACTACATGGCTCCTAGATTTAGGATTCTGTTTAGGATTCCGTTGAGATGGAAATCTTCCCCCAAAGAATGCGTCAAAAACCGAAGCGATGGAGGGTCCAGACCTTGTTTTTTTTGCCCATGACCTTCGCGTTAGCATCATATCAAGTGGGAGTAAATAATACATCACATAGAAATAATGATAAACCCCATTCAATCTATTCTCGCAACAACCACCCGCAGTTTCATACGAATCGTGGATTAACTCATTTTGGTCGATCTTTGTTCATCATGTTTTTCAAGAATTAGGAAAAGAAACAAATTCACTTGAATTTAAACAAAACCCCTACCTTGGATTCAGAGGAGACATCGTGGTTGTTGAAGAAGAACCCACATTTGATGAATTCGTCGGTGTTCGACGATCCCAGATCGATTCATCCAATGTTGTTGTCCAAGCCTCCATTATTTATTAGTGGAAGATACCGCAACACTTCATCAGTGGTTCCTCCCTTCCATGTAAAAAACCCAAGCCTGAGCTTCATTTAAATAGAGGGGAATGTAGATTAACACATAGTATGAATTAATGAGGTTTATTAATTAATTTTAATTAATTAACCTCTTAATTATCAATGGTGTGGTTATGAAATAGAAGATTCAAGCCATTAAATGGATTAAAAACCCATCAGTCCTGCCACTGCTGCTCAACAATTGGTAGAAAAATTAAAATAACATTTTTATGTTATTTTATTATCCTCCAAAAAGTCTGCAAAACTATCTTTTTCACTTGACCTACTACGGTCGAAGTTAAGCCTTCCTTAAGAGAAACATGGCGCTGCGGATTCAACGGTGCCCTCAGATTTCAATTCTGAGCACCGATTCAAAAGATAGAAATTCCTGCTCGCACATTTACTGAACGTACCTTAAAAAAAGTTCAAAAATCCGTTTGAGGAACACCGGGCCTCAGAATCAAGCGTAGTCAATTTTCACAGGCTTGTAATAATCCCAAATAATTTAAAAAAAAATTATATGGAATTTTCAGGTCTTTATATTCTCCCCACCTTAGGGATTTTTGTCCCTAAAAGCTACAAAAAAACTAGGGAAACGAATGGGGATACTGAGCATATATCTGATCCTCCCTCTCCCAGGTGCTCTCCTAGAGATTTCTGTGCTACCAACGAACTCACACCAGAGGAATCGACCACCCACAAAGGACCCACTCTTTTCAATCCTCTATCTCCACTGAGAACTCTACAGATGTCTCCCCATCATTGATTTCCACCTCACCCCATTTGATAACATATGATGGATCATGCACGTACCTCCTTAGTTGCGACACATGGAAAACATTTTGCACCCAGTACATCTGTGGGGGAAGATCTAGACAGTATGCCACCTCGCCTACTCTACTAAGGATCTAGAAAGGTCTGATGAACATCGAAGATAGCTTGCCGCCCCGACCAAACCTCTATAATCCTCAATGGGGTGAGAACCATAGAAATACATGGTCTCCCTCCTCAAACTCCAAGGGTCTCTGTCTCTTGTTAGAAGAAGACTTTTGTCGGCTCTGTGCATTCTTCATCCTCTCCTGGATGATCTGCATCTTCTCTATGGTAGCTTGTACCAACTATGGACCCATAAGCGCTGACTCCCCTAGGTCTTTCCAGCATAGTGGTGATCTGCAAGTTCGCCCATACATGGCCTCAAACGGAGCCATGCTGATGGTGGAGTGATAACTATTATTGTATATGAACTCCACCAGTTACAAGTGGTCCTCCGAACTGTGGCCAAAATAAAGGACACAAGCACAAATCATGTCCTCGAGTGTCTATATGGTTCGCTCCGTCTGACCATTTGTCTAAGGATGGTAGGTGGTGCTCAAACGTAGCAGAGTCTCAAATTCCTCCTATAATCCCTTCCACAAGCAGGATGTAAAACAAGCATTGTTATATGAGACGATTGTCGATGGAACCCCATGAAGTCGTACAATCTCATGTACATAGAGATGTCCCAAGATCTCTATTGATCCTTGCTCTTTGATGGGTAGGAAGTGGGCCGACTTGGTGAGCCAGTCAACGATCACCCAGATGGAATCGTGGCCCCTGAACGTATGTGGTATCCCTATCATGAAGTCCATAGACATATTGTCCCACTTCCATTCCAACACCTCAAGTGGCTGAGTTAAGACTTCTGGTACCTGATGCTCACCTTCACTTACTGACAAGTGAGGCATTGTGAGACGAACTCCGCCACCACTTTCTTCATCCCTGGCTACTAGTACTGATGCCAGAGATCCTGGTACATATTCTACACACTAGGATGTACCGCCAAAAGATGATGTATGGAATTCCCTCAACACCACATTTTGTAGTGTCACTGGTACCATAGTGCTTCATCTAAAGAGGATGGCGTTCCCCGACCTTCAGAAAATCCATTAGGATTTTTTCCTGAGGATATCTAAGAACATCGGGCCTCACATTATACATCCCCAAGCTGTGCATCCCTGACTCGCTGAAGGAGTGGGGGAGTAACTGTCATAGACTGGAGGTAAGCTGCTCCATCACTATCCACAAAGGAACACTACAATATAGATAGCTTCTCTATCGCCTCACTCAACAACTACAGACTGAACCTCTTACTGAGTGCATCTACCACCATGTTTCCCTTCCCAAAAGTGTATACTATCTCAAAATCATAGTCCTGGAGGAACTCTATCAATTGTTGATGTCTTAGGTTTAAGTCATTCTGTGAGAAGATATACTTGAGACTCTTGTGATCAGAGTAGAGTGTAAAACATTTTACCATCAAGTAGTGTCGCCACATCTTCAAGGCGAAGACCAATGCTGCTAACTCCAGGTCATGGGTAGCGTAGTTCTGCTCATGCTGTCTCAACTATTGTGATCCGTAGGCGATCACCACTCGCTCCTGCATCAATACACAACCTAGTCCGATCCCTGATGCATCACAATAGACTACATACCCAATTCCCTCTTCTGGTAGCCTCAAGATGGGGGCACTTGTCAATCTCTGCCTCAACTCCTGAAAACTCTGATGGAATCTCTCTATCCACATGAAGGGTTGTCCCTTCTTTTTCAAATCTGAAAAGGGTGTCACATCTCTAGAAAATCCATGTACAAATCTCCGGTAGTACCCAACTAATCCTAGGAAACTCCACACCTCAGTCACACTCCTAGGTGGATCCCAAGAAATCACTACCTCTATCTCCACCGGATCCACTACAACTCCATCCTCCGAGAAAACATGCCATAGTAAGTGGAATTTTCATATCCAAAACTGGAACTTCAAGATCTTTCCATAAAGCCGGTGCTCTCGGAGTGTATCCAGAACTATCTGTAGGTGTGTGGCGTGCTCCTCCTCAGACATCGAGTAAACCAATTTATCATCAATGAAGACCGCCACGAAGCGATCGAGGTAAGTTTGTAAGATTATATTCATGAGTCCCATGAACACTACTAGGGATTTGGTCACACTGAAAGGCATTACAAAGTTCTCATAGTGTCCATATAGACATTTTAAGGTTGTCTTTGGTACATCCTCATCTCTTACCCTGAGCTGATGATCGCTTGATCTGAGGTCTATCTTCGAAAACCATCGAGCTCCCTTCAGTTGATTTAAGAGATAGTCAATACTCGGGAGTAGATAATTGTTCTTCACAGAAACCTGGTTCAGGCACCGATACTCAACGCAAAGCCTCAGACCTCCATTTTCCTTCTTGGAGAACAAAATCGGGGCTTCCCATGGAGAAACACTGGGCCATATGAACCCCTTACCCTGCAAGTCCTTCATCTGTACCCGCAACTCATGAAGCTCTATGGGAGCCATCCGATATAATGGTGTAGATATAGGTGTCATCCCAGGGTACATGTCAATGTATAAGTCTACCTCTCTGCAAGGAGGTAGTCCCGAAACATCATCAGGAAAGACATCAACATACTGGTCCACCACTACAGGATAACTCAGACTCTTCACATCAACTTCTCTGAGGGTAATGCTAGCCAACTAATGAGTGATCATCTTCCCCGTACTTTGAGAAATTCCATCCTAATATGAAAAGGTTCCCTTCTCGCCGGTGAAGAAAAACCTGGTCCCATCCTCACAGAAACACCACCCTTTGCACCTAAAACTGCCAATGTGAGCATGGACCGTGGATAACCAGTCCATACTCAAGATGACATTGTAAGGCCTCAACGCTGCTACTAGGAGATCCCAACCAAATATATCACCTCATAGAGTAATCTCAAACCACCATCACCAATGTTTAATCATCTAATCCTCTCCCGTAGAAGTATCTAATCATAAGGATCGATCCAATGGCTCTACCAGAATCTCTGAGATCCGAACAAGAGTCGTGGAAATGAAAGAGTGACTGACACATGTGTCTATAAGTACAGTAGCTAGGGTGGAGTAGACACAGGTAATACCTTAAATCATCTCTAAAGCACCATAGTTGTAGGCCTCAGCTGCCTGAAGTTGAGCTCGTCCCTGTCCACCTGCTCCCTGAGGTCGGGGTGGACCACCTGGAGGAGGTGGTGGTAGAACCTCAAATCGCAGCCCACCACCTGCTACACGACCTGCTCCTCTGCCATGTCTGCCACCCTATGGACCTCCTTGCTTGAATCTCTGCCTCTTCCTTGGAAGTCCCTTGACTATCAACTGATCTTCGGTACAATGGGTCGGGTAGTCGCAAGCCATGTGGCCCCGCCCGCCGCACATGAAACAATGTCTGATCCTCTACAGGCTTGCTCCACCTCGTGAGTTCTGCACCTCTGACCTTGTGTCCTAGGGTCTTCCTCTAGAAGTTCTGGCCCTCTTGGACCTCTATGTCATCTACCTACTGCCTGTAACAGATAAATCGTCTACCTATCATCTGGTGGTGGCTCTCACTGTCGGTGCCTGCTCAGCTAGGAATATATCCACCAATAATACTATCTCAAGCACTCCAGCTTGCATCAGGATATTGAGCGATATCATCAACTCTCTGATCTCCCACTAAAGACCCTGCTCAAAGGTTCGGGTGCTGAAGAAAGGGTCTCATACCATGTTGGTGGAGTAGCGTGAGAGGTCAGTGAATCTCTCCGAGTACTGGGTTACTGTTAGGCTGCCCTACTGTAAATGCAGAATCTCCTGAACACGCATTGAGCATAGTGTCTCTAGAATGAAATTCACCCTAAAGAGGCTCTCAAAGTCCATATAGGTGAGGGTTGCCTCATCATGTAACTAGAGCGTCAGGACCCACCATCTTCCTGATGTTCCATGAAAGAGGCTAGCATCTAGGATCACCATCTTCTCTTCTGGTGTCTCAAATAAGCGAAAAACTTGTGTCACAGCCTCCAGCCAGTCCTCAGTAGCCTAGGGATCTATCTCTCCTTGAAACCTTAGAGGCCTCTGCCGCTGGAACTCATGAAACATGCTCAGTCAGCATGCATCATCCACTAGTGGGGCTGGTGGCAACTACTTTCCGATGGGTGGTGGTGCTGCCGGTGCACCACCCGAAGGTGCTATTTCTATAAGAGGGCCCTACACCGAAGCCTCATCGCTCAGTGGGACATCATCGTGAACTCTCTCTGACATCCGGGATGGCTGTCTATGTGGAGGGATCCTGAAAAGAAATGGGTGCGCCATGGTCAATAAGTTATACTTGGTGAGCTGACTCAAAAGATATCAAAAGTAAAACATTTCCAAAACACAAGAAATCAGTGTTTTTGTGCACTGAGTCAGAAATCAGAATTCAGGGTCTTGGTGTATGGATACGTTGGCTGTTTCACCAACACTGGACTCCCCAAACTAAATACCACACTCAAAACACTTAACACTATTGCTATATTGGAAAGATCAGAGTCCTAGTTCTTTGGTAGAACCGACTCCTATGATACCACTTTGTCATGACCCATCCCCTGGGGCCTGTGCCATGACTACCCCAAGCCCACCTTCCATAGGCCAGGGGTTGGCGACTAGCACTAGAAATACATTTCTTTAAAACAGGAAGGCATTTTCTTTGAACCTGCAAACACAAATACCAAGAACATGACAAGATTCAAACCACGTAGTAAAACTGCAGTATAAAAGTGTGTACTGAAAGTAAAGGGGTTGAAATACAAGCCCAATTGAAAGATACAACTACAACAAAAAACCACTCCTAAGACCATCCACCAAGGATCCTACCTGAAGGGTAGGTACATATCATCTACAAATCTCTCCATGTCAACCAGTCACCTCCATGTACCACCTGGTCCTGGCTCCCTAAAGTCTAAGCCAAGCTTCTCATCATCCACACAAGACATAACAAGGTGTGGGTGAAGCCCGTGTAGGGGTGAGTATAACAATACCCAGTAGGGACCCCGAGACCCTCGAATGTATCTCAGAATTCCACAAAGGAAAAACACAAAGAATGATCTCAATCACAAAGCACAAAGCAAAAGACTCAGCTCAAACCAGGTATACAACTCAGAGTTCAAGAATAAAGATGATTAGTCTTAAGCTATATCATTTTAATCCGTTAAAAAGTTTCCACATCTAAACCTTGAAGGATTTGTTCCATTATCGATCCACGGAGGGTCTTATGCTGCTGATCCACGACGAGCTGCTCTAGGGATGGTCCTTGTTAGGTCGCGCATTGCTGTTTCACACAGGGTCTCTAGAATGCTGATTCACATAGGGTTATTATGATGTTGATCCACACAGGGTCTCTATGATGATGATCCAAAAATGGTCGCTATAATGATGATCCACACAGGGTGGCTATGATGATGATCCACATAGGGTCTCTATTATGATGATTCACACAGGGTCTCTATGATGCTGATCCACACAGGCTCACTATGATGCTGATCCACAAAAGGTCGCTCTTCAATTGATAGCCAACCGCAGGATTCCTCGCACCCAGTGCACTTGAGTTCCGTAGTATCTACTTCTAAAGATATTATTAATTCCTCAACTTACACAATGTTACATAACATTGTAACCCTAAGGACCACCATGTCGTAAGGGTCCCAGCATGATAGAAGGCGCGTCAATCGGATGCCCGATCTGTGAGTTATAAGCATTTTAGTACCAAGGGCCCAATTGGATTCAGGTTCAATCCAACCCAGTCATACACAAAATTTCTCCAAAAGTTAGGTGGAGTATCTCAAAAGGACCGTCTCGTTCCAAGTATTCCTGTCCCGTAGATGTTTCGTCAAGCAGACATCTAGTTTGTGAGATATGGCCTTTTAAGCTTATCTAGGCCGAAAATGTTCTGGGTCTGGTCCAACCCGCCCTGACTTGGGCTGACTCGACCCGGGTTTGACCCGACCCGGCCAGAACCGGATGGGCCTGCCTGAGTGGGCTGGGCTGCGGGCTCAGCCCGCTAGGCTGCGGATCGGCCCGGCCCGCCACGGCTGGGAGCGACCCGCCGGGGTGACCCAACCCAGTGGCTAGCGTGGTTTGCTAGCCGGGTGGCCACCCCCCTTCTCGAATGGAAAATTCGTTCGGGTTCTTCAACCGGAGGCACCACGTGGTGCCGCCCTACTATCATCATGACCCATGGGGTGCGGGTCCCCTCCACCACAGCTTCAAATCCGCGACCTCCAACCGCGGTGTGCGATGGTGCGCCACCCTGCTGCCACTGTGGCTGGCTGACATTGGCTGCCCTACTGTCCACTACAATGCCTCCAGGCACCGCTTGTCCTCTGCTGCCGGCGAGGCTTCCACATGCCACCAGGTGTGCTCCAGTGGTCCTTTTTCCCTTCCAAATGCACACATGACCCTCTCGGGTTGCTGTCATCACATCGTGGCTCCGGGATTCAGGATTATATTGAGTTAAAATTCCACCCCCAAAGAACGCGTCAAAAACTGAAGCAGCGGAGGGTCCAAGCCTTGTTTGTTTGGTCCATGACCTCCACGTTAGCATCATATCAAGTAGTAGTAAATAATAAATCACATATAAATAATGATAAACCCCATTAAATCTATTCCTGCAACAACCACCCATAGTTTCATAAGAATCACGAATCAACTCATTTTAGTTGATCCACGTTCATCGTGTTTTTCAAGAACGAGGAAAAGAAACAAATTCACTTGAATTTAAACAAAACCCCTAACTCATATTTGGAGGAGATGTCATGGTTGTGGAAGAAGAATCCATGTTTGATGAATCCATCGACGTTCATCGATCCCAGATCGATTCCTACAACGTTGCCGTCCAAGCCTATGTTCTTCGTTGGTGGAAGATGCCACAATAATTTGTCATAGGTTCCTCCCTTCCATGTCAAAAACTCAAGCCCAAAATTCATTTAAATATAGGGGAAGGGAGATTAACGCATCATACAAATTTATGAGGTTTATTAATGAGTTTTAATTAATGATCCTCTTAACTCTCAAAGGTGTGGTTATGAAACAGAAGATTCAAGCCATTAAATGGATTGAAAACCCAGTGGTCCCACCACCACTGCTCAACAATTGTTATAAAAATTAAAATAACATTTTATGTTATTTTATTATCCTCCAAAAAGTTTGCAAAACTATCTTTTTCACCCAACCTATTGCGGTCAATGTTAAGCCTCCCTTAAGCAAAACCTGGCGCTGCAGATTCAACGGTGCCCCTAGATTTCAACTCCGAGCTCCAGTTCAAAAGATAGAAATTCCCACTCGCACGTTTACTGAACGTACCTTAAAAAAGTTCAAAAATCTGTTCCGAGCACACTGGGGCTCAGAATCAAGCGCCGTCAATTTTCACAGACTCGTAATAATCCCAAATAATTTTTTCAAAAAATATATGGAATTTATAGGTCTTTAACACTTATCTATATATTTAAATGTATTTTGTTCTCATTTATTCACTTTTCCATGTTGATTTATTGTTATTGATTCATTATTTCTTCTAATATACTTACCCTTACTGAGCATTTGAGGTCACACTTATTTTTGTTTCCTTTTCCTAGGTTATGAAGTGGAATAATTTGAATGAGTTTCTAGGATTCTTTTTATTAGTATTTTTTAAGTATTATTCTTTATTTTCTATCCCCCAATGTAATATGGGTATCATGTATGTAATCTGGTTTTCCAAAATTGATAAACTGTTTGGTCCCTTGGGATTTAAAGCTTGTATCTATGATAATGTAATAATGTAATGATCCAGCTTTGAGATTCTGGGGTTGGGGCATTACAGTTGGTATCATAGAGATTTTAAAAGAAACCTTAAAAACTAGATTTATAAAACTTGGATTAGGAAACACAACCCTAAGATATAATTGGAAGATAACTATAGAATAATATCTTATAATTTTTTGTAATATGGATATTATGTGGGTCTTCCTTGAAATACATCCTTGTATCAAGTCTACTTGTGGATGTGTTTTAACAATTGATATACCTAGGGAAAAACTCTATAAAGGTTCATCAGTCCTGACTCGGCAGAACCTGGTTCAAGAAAATAGTCGTTAATGCGCACCTAGTTTGATAATCCCAGGGGACATGCTTAGGGTAATTGACATTTTTTTAAAAATCATTATGACAGATTTAAAAGTAAAGATGCCCCCCCAAAGAAACTTAAGTTTATGATTTTAAGATTTACGATGCATAAATTTATGTTATGTGCTATGAAATTTTTGGAATTACACATTATGAATTTATGAGCTAAAATGGTATATTACAATATTTAGAAATGGAAGATGGAAGGATGAATGGTATCAGTACTCATTGAAATTATTGAGATTGACCTTTTGTAAAATACAATATTGTTGGTATTAGAATAGATAAAATTATGGAAATATTGGGGAAAATTAATCAAGTTATGAAAGATAACCTTGACCAAATAGAAAAAGATATTCTATGGTGATAATCTCATATGATGGATCACTTTATGAGAAAGAATCCCCCAAATTTTAGTGGGACTGATAATCCAATTATATTTGGGAAATATATTAAGCCTCCAAAGAAGATATTTATAGCGTTGGGATGTAGTGAAATGGAAAAGGTTAAAATTTCAATGTATTATCTCCAAGGTGATGTTGATCAATGGTTGTTCTTGATCCAGAATACTATTGAGGAATATGAAATTAAACTCATGGAATGGAAAACATTTAGGTATAAATTCTTCTATAAATACATCCCTCATGATCAATAAATTAATATGAAGATAATGTTCATAAGATTAACGAATAAAGGAATAAAAAAGTGTTTTTAATTATATATATTACCTTATAATCTTATCCAGGTATGTTATGGATTATATACACAACACATAGTAAAATATTGACCACTTTTTTGAAATACTTAATCCAAATATCAAAAGAGAACTGGTTTCTAGGATCGTTCATCATATGAAAAAGTAGTTTTAGGTGCCATAAAAATGGAGAAACAATTTTATAGAATCAATATATTCAAGGGAAACAAAGAGAAGAATAGGCCATATGAGCATCATGAAAAATGGAATATGTCAAAGAAGAGTAAAAAAACTCAACATTTTACACCTTTTGAAAACTATAAAAAAACACCGAGGAAAATGTTTGAAGGGACTGTAAGTTTTTTATAAGTGTAGAGCGAGGGGTCACCAAGCTCATGAGTGAAAAAGAAAAAAGGAAAACACTAATCCAATGTTTAAACTATAGGGATATGGTAAACTATTCAAATGAATAAATCAGGAATCAAGGGAATCCATCACAGAAGAGGACAAGGGGAGATGGAAAAGATTATAAAATCACAACAATTGAGGTATAGGTACCCAATGATGCGGTAGGGGTACATTAATCCTATATTAAAATCTATACAATTCTTTTTTTGATTATGGATCATCACACTCTTTTATATCTACCCAGTTTTCAAAGAAAATTATACATTTTCTTTTTGATTTAATAATAGAGTTTTCAGTAAACACTCTTAAGAGAAGTATCATTTCAAAAAATATGCGTTTGGAAGTCCCAATTATAACACATAAATTTTATTTACTTTACAACCTCACTATCATACCTATGTTTATCTTTGATAAAATCGTTAGTATGGATTGGATCTCAAAATATGATGAAAAAATTTATTAAAAGAGGAAGGAAATTATGATTTGTGATAAAGATCTTAAATCTATCATCTTTAGAGTAGAATATTCTTCAACTAATTATTATCTATATCCACCGCTAGTAGCTCTAATGATTGAAGTTATCTGTGAGTAAGGTCAAACAACATCAAGTGACGAAGAATGTAGTATTCAAATTGAGAATGTACTTATTGTGTAAGAATACATTAATTTATTTCCTAAGGAATCACATGGATATAACCCAAAGCGTGAAGTTAAATTTTCCATTGATTTAATCCCCAATCCAAGTCCAATAACAGAGACTCTCTATAGAATGGTAACTAAGTAATTAGTGGAGTTGAAGAAATAGCTAGAGGAATTGGGTAATACAAGATTTATTCACCCTGGTGTTTCACCATGGGGATCCCTTTTCATACTTGTTAAGAAGACAGATAGATCCATGAGATTGTGCATTGATTATAAAGAAATAAATGTTATTACAGTAAATAAACACTATCCTCTACCTCTCTTAAATGACTTGTTTGATGAACATTACAAATCCCAATATTTTTCAAAGATTGATATTCATTCTATGTATCATCAATTGAGAGTAAGAATGAAGAAATTCCGAAAAA
Organism: Viscum album; assembly: GCA_963277665.1. Classification (NCBI taxonomy): domain Eukaryota; kingdom Viridiplantae; phylum Streptophyta; class Magnoliopsida; order Santalales; family Viscaceae; genus Viscum; species Viscum album. The sequence goes on along the minus strand of CAUJRU010000305.1, from coordinate 350,948 downwards.
AACTTTTTGTATGAGGTATAGACATTACAAGTTTATGGTAATTCCATTAATATTGACTAATGCACCCTCAATTTTTATAGACCTAATGAATAGAGTGTTCAAGGATTATCTTGATGATTTTTTTGTGGTATTCATTGATGATATTCTTCTGTTTTTTAAAACCTATTATGATCATGAGAATCACTTCCATATCATTATTAAGACTCTTAGAAGGTAAGAGTTATATGGGAAATTTATTAAGTGCAATTTCTGTATTCAATAAGTTTCATTTCTTAGAAATATTATCTCAAAGGACGAAATATCAATAGATTCTACAAAGAAAAAGGTAGTCAGAGAATGTCCTGCACTAACAAATATAACTGAGGTATGCAGTTTCATTGGTTTGGTAGGTTACCATCATCAATTCTTTTATAATTTTACTCAATTAGATAACTCATTGACCAATATTATGTGTAAAGGGGTTAAGTTTTTCTGGAAAATGGAATGTGAATAATGCTTTGATGATCTAAAGTGAATATTAGTCAATTCTCTGATTTTGACTCTACCATCTGGAAGTGAGTGGTTTTCCATATATAGTGATACATAGAAGAAGCTACTTGGTTGTGTCCTAATGAAAAATGATAAACTTATTATGTATGCATCAAGGAAATTGGTTACTCATGAACATAAATATCCAACCCATGATTTTTAGTTAGCCTCTATAATATTTAATTTGAAAATATGGATGCATTATCTCTATAGTGAAATATGTGAGATATACACAGATCATAAAAGCCTGAAAGACATCTTCTCATAGAAAGTGTTAAACATGCGATAAAGGCGATGACTCAAGCTACTCAAGGATTATGATTTCTCAATACACTATATTTAAGTAAAAGAAAATAAGGTAGAGGATACATTTAGTATAAAGGATCAAGGAGTTCTAACCCAAATGAGGATTGAGGAGGATACTGTGTTTACAAGTCTAGTAAATATGGATATATGAATTTCTATGGAAGGGGTGACATCAATAAAATTTCAATTTATTGAAAATATATCTTTATTAGAGATGATAAAGAATTGTTAATCTGATGATGAGGAATTGTATAAGAAAAGTAATGTTTTTAATGATGGAAAATAATCTGAATTTATTTGTGAAGATAGTGTTATAAAATTTGGAAAGTGACTTTGTGTTCCAGATATAAATTAGCTAAAAAGGGAATTATTGGAATATTCCCATAGAACAAATTTTTATATACACCCTGTCAGCAAAAAGATGTATAGGTACTTGATGGAACATTTTTTTGGGATAACATGAAGCGGGAAAATGCTAATTATGTGTCCAAATGTTTGGGTTTTCAACAAGCGAAAGTTGAGCAGAAGCATCCAAAAGGATCCATGCAACCTCTTCCTATTACTATGTGGAAATGGGATAAAATTATTACGGACTTTTTCAGGATACTACCAAAGACTCATAGGAAGAATAATGCAATATGGGTCATTATTGATTTCCTTACCAAATTTTCCCATTTCCATGTTATAAGAGAACACCTGCCTCTTGATAACCTCACAAGGATATATATTAATTAAGTTGTAATACTTTATAAAGCACTTACAACAATTGTTTCTGATTGAGATCCCCATTTTACAACAAAATTCTGGAATAATTTTTAGAAGCCTCTCAACACTAAGAATCATTTGAGCACTGTGTTCCATCCCCAAATTGATGGATAGTCTAAAAGAATGATTCAAAAAAATTAATACGTGTTGAGGTCATTCTCACTTGTCTTTCAAGGTATGTGGGATTAGTACTTACCTTTGGTAGAGTTTTCTTATAATAATAGTTTCCATTCAAGTATTCAAATAGAGTCTTACGAAGCATTATGTGGAAAGTGGTTCCATGCTCCAACTTGTTGGGATAAAGTTAGTGAAAGGGAACTCATAGGCCCAGAACTTGTTGAAGAGATGATCATAATGGTAAAGACTATTCAGGTTCATATTACTAGAAAGACCAGAAACCGGTGGACGTCGACCCTAATAAAATTAAATAAAAATAGAAAACGAGTCAAGTATACAAGGGGTTATTACATAAATGAGTGTGCATCACACCACATCTATCTTCCTCCACCAGTGGGGCACAGTAATCATGAGCCATGAAAGACCACATCTCTCCAAGAACAATGAGTTCCTGCTTTTCCAATGTATCCACCGCCTGATTGGCCTCCCGATAGACATGTGAAATAACCACATGCATTTGAGTGATCTTGTGGAGACAATCAACCCACTGAGGTATCACACACCAAGGAACCTGACGCGTCTTGGTTCTCAAAGAATGAACCACATTCTGAGAATTAGATTCAATCCATATAAATTTCCAATTAAATTGGAAAACATACCTGACAGCATAAATCATTGCCCAAATTTCAGCTTCGAAGGCAGTGCTAATTCCAATGGTATGGTAGAATCATCCCTTTATAAACCCATGATAGGTGCGTAACACTCCCCCACAACCCGACGAACCTGGTGCACCCGACGCAACCCCATCAACATTTACCTTGAGACAAGCCACAATGGGTGGTATCCATTGAATATGTTTCAGCATCTGAGGCTTGCGTGGCCAACCCGAAACACCAAGCATTCTCAGAATTTGGAGGTTAGAAATAGTGTTAAACATGGAACCATCTTGTACAAGAGAAGCAGTGTAAACATCCCTATGAACAACCACCATACCTTTCTAGATAGTTGAGTGAACACCACCAAACAACGCTACATTCCGAGCTTCCCATATGGCTGAAATTATTGCAGAAATAACAACCAACAAGAGGTTATGAATTTTCATTCTAAAGTAACCACGTAACAGACTAGACAGTAGGTCTAGGAATGGCCTGAAAGTGTCAAATTCCATCCCAAACAAAGATCCAATATAGGCCCAAAGTTTCTTGGCCTGACTACATTCCATGAAAACATGCTGTATAGATTCCTCATCAACCTTACAAAGAGAACACATAGAGGCCATCTGAATCCCAGCCCTCTTGAGATGATCAGCCATGGGAATTCAATTTTCCCAGATTCTCCAGATTAGAAGAAATCTAGAATGTCAAATAAATTGAGCTCTGAATTTCATTATCCAAGTAGGTGGAAGAGTTTGACCCCCATAGAGATTCCTGTAAAAATCCATGAAATTAAACTGCCCATTTCTTCTATGGGTCCAAATCAATGTGTCATAATCCCTAAAAGCATAACTATTGATTTCAGTCTCCACCTGTACAGGAATACTAAAGACAGGAGAGTGCAACTATGAGAGGAAACCCGAAATGGACAAAGGGGCTACTTCAAGTGGCACATTTAGATCACAAAGGGGATATGTGAGACACTTTTTGTTCCAAAAGTTCAGTGTGAAGTCCCTACAAACCAACCATTTGGTATCCTACATGATCCTCGCTTATGCATGCTTGAGAGATTACCAAACTGATGAGGCAAGATAATAATTGTAACCATTCTGAATCCTCCTTGTGATTCTGTTTGAAAGGAATTCATTATCAGTTTCATGAGAGATCAGGTTCTAGGTGAATTTCCCAATAAAACCATCATTGAAGGTACGAAGATCCTTGAGTCCAAGGCCCCCCATCTCTATAGACTTGATGCATTCCTTCCATGCAACTATAATCAGCTTCCTCTCATGTGGGGATCCCGTCCATATGAAATTTCGTACCATGCTCTGAAGCTCCTTGAGAAGTCCTCTTGACTATCTATAGAGGGATAAGGAAAAGACAAATTTCTATGTGATCACTGAGTTTAAAGGCAGCCCCTCCCAGCCAGGGACATAGCCTTCCCTTTCCATCTAGCTATCTGATGTATAATACTAGCATAAATACCCTCAAAGTACTACCTTTTCAATTTCCCCCAAAATAGTGGTACCCCAAGGTATTGGAAAGGCAGGGATCCCCTCCTCACCCCAAGATACCAAGCAATCATGTTTCTTTTCCCAACCAAAATTACATTCCCAAAAATAATGGAAGATTTGTCCTAGTTGATAGCCTGGCCATCCACCTCCTCATAATGACTGAAAAGGGCCTTAATAGAGGATATAGTTCTTCTTAAAGCTTGACCAAGAAATAAGATGTCATCTGCATACAATAGATGAGATATGGCATTCTCACCCACACCAGCCCTAATCTACTTATAAATTCCCATTTGAGCAAGGTCATTAATACACCTACAAAGGTAATCCTCTACAATGGAAAAAATAATACTAGAAAGTGGATCACCTTGTCATACCCCCTAGTGAAAGGAAAAAATCCCCTCAAGGAACCAGTAACAAGAATTGACAGCCTTGAAGAGCCAAGTATGGTACAAATCATATTCACAAATCCATTAGAGAAACCATACCTTCTAAGTTTATCCAGAAGAAAGCTCCATTTAAGAGTATCAAAAGCCTTGTAAATATCAAATTTGAGAGAAAAATTCCCTTCCTTTGTCTTTTTTCTCATTAGATTGACACTCTTAGAGGCCATAAAGAGGCGCTTTTGGATGTTCCTTCTAGGGAAAAATCCAAATTGGTTAGCAGTAATCATGCCATCAACCAACCCAGGGTTTAAACAAAACACTATTTAGTCACATTTTAAACATTAAATTAAATTATAAAATTTTTATAGAATTTATATTGAAAATTTCTGTGTTCTATATCTAATAAAATATTTTGAAATTCATATAATATATTTTATAGTCATAAAATTAGAATAAATCCAATTTCATACATAAAAACCAATATTTTTATAAAAGTAATTTTACCACCTTTTAATGAAACACATACTTTAAATATGAATTTTGAAACTTTAATAAATTTAATACAAAAAAATAAACTTCTTTTTTTGAAATAGAAATGTCAAATTTATATTAGGGAGAATTTTTTGTATTTTTATGTGAAGTTTCCTTTTTTGGTGAATAGTGAAAAATACTGAATTTTAATTCAAAACTACCTTTTTTGTATAATTTTTTAATAAGTTTAAATTATGTTTTTATTGGTTTTTATGATTAATTGGATCAATTTTATATCAGTTAAACCAACATAGGTCATTGGAATCAATTTTACTTCGATATTTCATACAAATAAATTTCAGACTTTTGAATATTTTTACTTTAAAAACCTGCTTTGTCATCCCATATGTGAGATTAAATTTAAATTAATTTCTTCCAATTATATGATTTTAATTTGAAAAAGTATGGTTCCATATTTAGAACATGAATATTTTATAATTTCTAATAAGTTCAACTTAGTTTTTGACCAAAAATATTATAGATCATAATTAAAATTAATTACAATGATTATGAGAAAAATTAGCTTAACAAGGGACTAAAACTTAAACTTAAGAACCAAAATGACCTATATACTTTTCCAAAATCTATTTGATAGCCTTATTTCAACCTTATACTCCCTTTTCTCTACTTAGGACCATTATTTGAGCCACTTTTCATAGAAAAAACATGGGTGGAAATCCCTTTTCATAAATTTACAAGAATGTCATTCCTCCTCCACTATAAAAAGGCACTCACCCCTCCACCTTATTAAACCCTCTAAAGACAGTTATATCTCCCAAACTAGTCTAAAATAAAATCCATTTATCCTAGAACCCTATACATGGAAATAAATCATTCCAAGGAATCTATTTGGTGAAAACCAAAAGGAGTTACCCGAATAAGAGGTAACATCCTCTCTCAAGCTCTATTGTTTTAATTTCAGTCTCCACACAATAATCTATTCTTATTACATTCTTATATAATAACACAAGTATCCTCAATATACTGAGATTTTTTTATTTTTATTTTTAAACCAACACTTATACACACTTCTATCTAATGGGTAACAAACTTACCATTCTTGTGTACGGAAAACTACTGCCTCACGAAAAGACGTTCGTTTTTCCTTTACCACCTCTCATGGTTGGGAATTATGATGGACACAATATTCATATGTGATATATATGATATTTTTAATGTATTTATACCTATTTACACTACTGTAAATTTAAACTATACTAATGGTTTTAAACCGTTGGGATAGACCATAAAACTGTTGGGATAGGTTATCCTAATGGTTTACTAAACCGTTGGTATGTTGGCCATGGGGATAGCTCTATACCAAAGGTTATGTGTGAACCGTTGGATTAGGCTAGATTATATTTCATATACCAACAGTTCTGTGTGAACCGTTGGGATATATATTAGCAACAGTTCAAAGGAACTGTTGGGATATATTGGAACCGTTGAGATATATATTAGCAACAGTTCTGTATTTTATTTCATTTTAGCAATGGTGCAAAGGAACCATTGGGATATATTGATATATTGGAATACTTATATGGCTACTGCACCTGCAGATGAAATTAAAAACTGAACCTGAACCAGAAATTAAAAACTGCAGCACTATCCATGGAATACCTCCATGCCTACTGCACCTCCACCTGCACTTGAAATTAAAAACTACAGCACTATAATTGATTAAAAAAGCAGCACCACTGCTATATATATACAACCAACCATAGCCTACAACACCTCCAATACAAATCACACTTAATTTATTAATTGGACTAAATTAATCTGAACACGAATAATTATTGAACAAAACATACCAGACAGAATCAAAGTAGATACACTTTCTCATTTTATAACTTTCAATATCAAATAGTCTCATACATGAATGGAAAATAACCAAAAAATGTGGAGTAAAATAGAGGATGTAGTTGGTGAAAATTGAATCCAAATGGATTATGTAGTTAGTCAACATGGCTAAATAACACCCCCTCACCCACGACACCATCAACAGAGGTGACCGATGAGAATTATGACTCCAGGTATCTATCCCTGGATGTATGCTTTATCTTCTCCACCTTCCAAACACATGAAACAACTCAAGATCTGAATCATTAAAATAGGATTACACTACGTTAAAAAAAAAAACATTTTGATTAACCAAACACAGCCTGTAAAAAATGACAAACAAGAAGCTGACATATTTCAGCCATCACTCTTAGTGCTTGTGCGCATAGATATCAGGATAATAGAACCCCATCTCAGATGGGAAATACACCCACACATTTCAAACCTTTCGCACCAACTTCACCATTTTATCCTGATCCAAACAAGCATAGCTACAGTCAGTAGTGATGTATTTCTGGTTAGTCAGATCCCACTGGGTGGCCATGCCACCAGAATCAACATGGTGTTCAGTATTTCATTCAAGTGGGATTATCCTGTCAGGTATTATGTCTCCCATATAGAGTAAAAAATGATTTTTTTAAGAAAAGTTACCAAAACAAGAAACAACTCTAAGTTGGGTCTGGATCCATTACAAAATTCATCTTCACTTTCGGGATGATCATCTGAATCCTTGTTAATGACCCCCCCGGGATCTATAAACCAATTTCTTAGAGCAACATCATCCAGTCTGACTCCATATCTCTACGTAACAACTCTATAGACACACTCATTCACATCACAGAGAATGGAATGATAGAAAATGTTACATTCGTGGCCCATAGAGAATGGAATTATTGAAAATGTTATGGTCATGGTCCATAGAGATTTTTTTAGTTACAAGGTTATCATTGTAATTATATTTAACATGGTTGAATACACAAATAACACCTTAATTAATTCAATTCTCACATCCACTGAACTATATCAGATAAATTTAATTAATTTTTAAATGTTTTTATAAATATAAATCCAAATTAATTTTAATAATTTAATATGAAGCACCTATTTAAAGTTACCCCCTTTATAAAATCTCTTTATTAAACAACCAAAATAGAATGTAATATATGTTATTTCTCAGAAAAATACTAATTAAAATAATAATTCTGGAATGAACATGATTAAAAATTCATGTACACATACATATACTCTTGATCTCTAACATCTCAAGTGACTTAGCTGCTCATGAATAAATCATCATCAAATAATAGTAAACCAATCATAATAAAAAGTATATTTTAGAATTATATAATTGTGTAATTATATTAAAAAAATTAAAGACTAAAAAATTTAAACCCTTGAAGATTACTGTGTAAAATTATCCAAGGTTATCCTATAGAATGGAAAACAAGTGTGATAAAAAAATAAATTTGAAAAACTATCCAAAATTTATAAAAAAATAGTTATAGAAATCAAAAACCCACTGCATGAAACTAGTAACCATGTCATCATAACATAATATAGGATAAAATGATATCTCCTCAAACATAACCTAATTGAAATGGTTTGATATCCTCTATTTTAAATCTCATACATTCTCTATGGGCCATGACCATAACTCTGATTAACATATTTATGTTTTCTATGCATTCCAGAATATTGATTCGCTAATCTATTTTATTCCTTCTCCCGTGATTTTTTCCATTTCTATCTAAAAAACTTTTTACTAAACACACCGGATAAAAAATTATTGAATGATAAGAATTGTAATTTTGGGAAAATAAAACTATTAAATCCATGATACTATAATCAGAAATCAATATTTAGTATGAGGGAGAGACAAAGATGGGGGGTTCTAGATCTTTCATTTAAGGGAGGTAGAATTCATTCAAATTTGAGTGAACTATGCATTCCTTTTTTGTAGGTTTTTAAGGCAATCATCTTGGGAAAAGTCATTTTTTGTTGATTTGTATTTATCATTTTTTATTCTATTGGTTGTTAATGACTTTCATAGGGATCATATGGTTTTATATAGGCTGTTATTTGAGTTTGAATACCTATACAGATTCAACCAATTTATATATTTTCCTATTTATCAATAGTAAATTTTTTAATCAATTACCACATATTGTATTTCATCCCACACTTATTTAATTTCAGATGATGTGTCATTCCCATTTTATTATTACTAATCATAGTTCCTAGCCACTATTTAACTACAAAAATACCACCACAAAAAAATCAAGATTTTAATAACCACCAGCACATATCATCACTATGCTATCCCCATAGCATAACCATCACACAACAACAAGCCTCTTCCATTCACCACTAAACATCCCTCAACATATCCCACGCCAATCCAACCACAACCTTGCTACATGAAAACAATATACATCGAAAATGGTCATAACCATCATCATAATTTCCCAAAAAGTTCTAAAAAGCACAATCTAAAAATAGCAGACACACTAGAATGCATAGAAATAAATTTTCACCACCATAATTACCTCAATTTCAATTTAAAGGTGGATTTGAAAACATTTCCTCATTTCTTTCATGGATATTTTACCAAAATTTCCAGATTCACACAACTTGTTTATTACTGTGTTTAACGTTATAATCTTTTATGAATGATGAATTTAAATATTCAATCACATAAGGGGTTCATAATTCAAAGTGGATAAAAGAAAAAAAATATTCTTCAAGTTTACAGTTAGATTTCAACAAAATCAGAATGAAAAAAACCAAAATAAATGGATGCAGAAGATAAATATTAGTTAAAACTTACTGATTTGAAGTGGAAGATGAAATGATAATGTAAAAAAGAATGGATCACCACTGGGGAGGTTGAATTCATAGCCTGTGAAAAAAAGGGGCACTCTGGTTATAGGAAACTAACCCCCCCTCTTAGTGAATTGACATCATTCAACTAGTTTATTGAGAAGAAATTGATTAATAATATTTGATTCATTTATAAACACTAAGAAAACACCCAAAATAAATCAATTCATAAGATATAACATAGTGTAAAATTACTGATTTGAAGTGGAAGACAAAAAATGACTTAAATTGAGATGTGCCAGCTGGGAAGAACTGGAACCGCATGTGCTGTGAAGAGCCGCTCGGAAGAACGGGAACCGCTGGGAAGAATGTTACAATAGCGCTGGTAATGGGGCGTTGAGAGGAACATCCAGGAAGAATGGGAACCGCTGGGAAGAAGGAAAACCAAAGCCATAAGAAGAATGGGGTGATTCGAATCTGGTTTAGGGTTTTTTCATGCTGATCAGGTGTGGGGTCAGGAGGGTTGGGCATTTTTTATGTGGGAAATCCATTCCTATGGGTTTAAAAAATAGTCGAGACATCCAGCGCTGCTGCGGTATTTTTTTGGGTAAGTTATACCAATGGTTTCAAATAATCATTGGTAATTTGTGAATTAATCCAATGGTTTATGTAAACCGTTAGGATAAGCTTATTTATTTCACTCTACCCCAATGGTTTAACAAAATCATTGGGAAATACTTCTATACATGGCCTATTTCAATGGTTTTTATAAACCATTCGAATAGTGTCATTGGGATAGGGGTATTTCCAGTAGTGTTAATTTTTATATAACATATATCGTTATGCTTTCAATTTTGTGTAAATACGATAAAATTGTTTGTGGATGTGCGGACTATCGCCTCCTCAAAACGATGTGATTCATTTACACTATACATGGAATATATAGATACTGTTTTAATTAAAATTATTTAACCTAAATGAAATATATATTATATTCTTGACATAATTACTTTTCTAAAAACATAATATATCATTTTCTTTATTACCCTTTTTACACACTAAAAAGTGATAATTTTGGTCATGGACGTGTGGACTACCACCTCCCCAACAAGATGTGATTAATTTTACATCACAAGAATTATATATTACTAAACAACATGGTATTTATTATTTAATGATCATTCCTAAATGATATAGTGTTACCTACCTTCTTTCCATAATGATCATTGAAAAATGATAATTTTACTCGTGCGTATGTACGCCCTACCATCTCTATGGTTGTAACGTTGCTTCATTTTTCATAGCTATCTTTCATGATTGGTTTTAAAACAATAATTTATGTATAAATATGATAATTATCTCATGATTTTTATTCTTAATATTTTTATATATTTACCCCTTTGACCATAGTCCACCTACTAAATTCTTTTTAACACATGAACCAAATTTGGTCAAAACACCCAACAAAAACTTAATTGTTTAAGTAGTTGTTTAAACCATTGTAAGAAGTGAAATAAAATTAATGATAAACATGAATATGGTTATTAATAAAGAAAATAATCAGCATAATTTTATTTTTCAGGAATATAAAGACGCACGCGACAAGTCGGACTCAATGTAATGGATTTTATCTCAATCTACATTCCATTGAGATTAATTTGATGTTATGAATCAATTCACTTTTATATGGTGTATATACTATCATTTTACATTTTATATCACCAATATACTTATTCTCATGATATTATTAGTTTCATATAATGTTATTACTTCATGGGAATTGTGATTCAAATGTTTCAAAAGTGGAATGGGACACTTTGGAATGTTTAAATATTGTTTTTCCTTAAGAATGTTTTAATAATACTTCAATGGAATTTCCATTCATCAACATAAAAAAACCTTATTTATACTTATCATCTAATGAGGAATTATTGATAAATCCATATAATTTATTCAATATTGATATTTTATGATAACTAATATTTTTTATTAATTAAATCGATTACTCGATATGAGGAATGCTTTGGACATGTAGTGACAGGTGGGCCCCATACTTTATCTAGCCCCTCGATGCATCGATATGTTATCATGAGGAAAACAAGTTTTCAAAATTAGAATTTTTTCTACCTATAGTGTTAAACTGTATGGAGGATAGATCATGAAAGTATAAGTTTTCATGTGCCTAAAACATGACATCCACTAATTAAGCATTGACTTCATTTTGAATCAGTATTTCTTATCCATTAGATTCTCACAATGAAAAAAATCTATAGATGAATTTCATTCAAATTTGTGGATTTAATGGAATGTGTTTTCTGTTTCTTACCTTTCTATATTGATTATTCCTTATCAAGTAATTTGAATAGCATGCGTTCTTATATATTTTCATTTCCATGTTTCTTTATTTTTATTAATTCGTTATTTCTTCCTCTATACATAACTTTAATGAGCATTTCAGATCACCATTATTTTTGTTTCCTTTACCCAAGTGAAGGATATGAATCCTTTGAATGAGTTTGAAGGATGCATTTTATTAGTCTTTTTTATCTATTATTCTCTATTTTCTATCCCTTAATATAATATGGGTATCATGTATGTAATCTGGATTTCCCAAACTACTAAATTATTCATTCCCTTGGGATTTGAAACATATATCTATTCCAATTTAGCAAAGTAATGCACCAACACTAGGATTCTGAGGTCTGGGTTTCAGACATAGTCTATCACTTTTTCATTCTTCATTAACACGCATCGGAATCCATTCTTCAAAGCATCATTGTACAGAATGAAAAGTTCCCCACTTTTTGGTTGCATAAGTATAGGGGTAGTGATAGGACTCTTTTTTAACCCCTTTAATATCTATTAATATTTATTAAGAGAAACAAAAATTACTCCCTTCTAAGTTAGGTTGGTTATAGGGTTTTAAAATCATGATAAATTTCTCAAAAATCAATTATAGTACCCATATAACCTAAGGAAACTATGTATTTCTATCATGGATGTAGTCCACATCCATCCATCAATTGATTCTGTCTTTAAAGGGTCCACAAATATCCTATCACTTCTGACAATATTCCATAATAATGCAACTTCTTTCAACCATAACTCTCATTTTTTATACTTTTCATAGATATTCTACTTTCGTAAGGTCTTTATCATAGTTCTTAAATTCTCTTTATGCCCCTCCTTTATTTTGGATTATATTAGAATATAATCTATAAAGAATACTAAAAATATGTCGAGGTAATATCTAAAGAATCTATTCATCAATTACATGAGGATTGATAGAGAATTTGTGATTTCTAATGGGATTACTATGAACTCATAGTGTGCATAACATATACAAAAAGTATTATTGGTGATACCCTCCTTCTTCACCCATACTTGATTATAACCTGACTGAAGATCCACCTTGGTGAAGTATTTTACTCCCTGTAGCTGATCAAATAGGTCATAAATCTTCTTTAGAGGATATTTTTTTTATTTTGATCTTCTTCAGCTCACAATGATTAATGAAAAGGTGCATTGACCAATACTTCATCTTGACAAATAGGACTGGTGCACTCTATATTGAAGCACTTGGGTGTATGAACCCTTTATTCAGATTCTCCTATATTTGTTTCTCCATATTCTCAATTTATAAAATAACCATTTTATATGGAGTATTTGATAATAGAAACACCCTAATTAAAAACTCAATTGAAAGTTAAACCTCTTTGTTAGGAATAAGGTTAGTAAAGTTTTCAGAAAACAAATCATCATATTCACCCACAATGGGAATGTATTCAAGGATTAAGGTGAATATTCTTTCTTATTTGGAAATAATATCCATTCTTAAGATTTTTGTGAAAAATAAGATTCATCCTCATCCTTGGAGTTGTACAGAATCAAATGATGACTTTTAATACGGAGATTTATTTATTTCTTGTGGAAATTTATGTTTGATCTATCTAAGGAAATCAAATCCATGCCCATAATTTAATCAAATTCCACTAAAGAGATTATCACAAGTTTTTTTGGAATTTCTACCCAAAAATATTGACCATGGAAGAGTTATATACTTAGGATGCAATAGTTTCTTCATTTTTTGTTTTCACTAATAATTTTACTTCCATGCTTTGTGGTGGGTTTTAATTGTTTTAATAATCTTTCATTATATAAAGGAATGTGTATAACTATGGATGATAACCCTACCTTACACTTTTTTATTCTGTTTCTAAACATTTACTTCATCTAAAATAGGCTTAAGGATAAATTTTTTAAAACTAATAAGAACATAAATAGGAAACCAATAAAATTAAAATGGATAACTTATAAATAAAATTTATTTCTTAACTTATGAATTTTTAGGCTTCAATCTATTTTACCCATAATCTATTCACTAACATAGACAATTATTGTAATTTTTGTTCCCTTAATAATGGTTTGTAATGAGATTGTGAATTTACCGATGCATATCCCCCTGGATTATCAAACCATATGTGTAGGAAAGACAATTTTCAAGCACCAGTTACCAATCGAGTCAAGATCAATCTTGAATTTTTGGGTTTTAACCCTAGGAACATCTATTACGAAGACACATCTACTTGTAATATCAATACATGGATGTATTTTCTTAGAAACCACTTACTCTATACTTTTAAAATATTTATGGATGTATTCTATGTTTAGTCTTATCCATAAGTAATTCTTTATAGTTTTATAATCCTAATCCCAAAAATAACAAAACATTACTTTCATACCAATATAACAATTGGGCCCTCCTGATAGTACATACACCCCACCCTAACATGGTTGTCAGGTCTTGGCCCACCAAGTACCACCAGTTTCCCTGCAAACATGTGGTCCCCTCTTTAAGGCCCACTCACATGCCTGAAAGGGTCATTAAACTAATGACTATCCCAACAGGAGAACACATGTTCTTTCTAGTGTGAATTTTCCTCACTCACACACACCCCATTAAATTTCCCAGGAGGTCACCCATCCTGGTCACTACTTCAGGCCAATCACGTTTAACTGTGGAGTTCTAATTAGGAAGACTCCCAAAAAAAAAGGTACGCCTTGTTGAAATGAGTCATATCATTTAGTTATTTAACCCTATATCATTATGGAGTGTTAAATTATCATTATGAAAAGATAATATATCATTTTCCTTCTTACCATTTCACTCGATGAAAGATGATGACATCCTTAGTGTACATGTGGACTTCCACCTTCAGAAAGTTAGGTGACTCTATCTTTTCATCACCACAAAAAATGGATGGCATGTATAAGTATATTTAATGAAATAATATGTTATTTATGTTTTTATTATCATCCTATACATAAAAAATATTTCTTACCTCCTTTCTATAATGATCATTGAAAAAATGGAAGTGTTGCTCATGCGTAAATATGGAATACCATCTCTATGATCGTTATGTACATCATTTCTCAAAACTATATTCCATGATTGGTATTAAAATTATAATTGATGTATAAATATGATAATTATTTTAGGATTATTATTCTTGATATTATAGAACCATGATCAATGTAAGAGGATAGAATATAACAAATCAACACATATATGAAAAAACTAAGCCGTAATTACATGAAACGTGATTTTAACAAGGAATTGGTAATAAATGTGTAATAATTTTTCATAAGTAAATAATATATGGTATAATATACATAATTATGGTTATTTAATAGATTTATAAAAAACTTATAATTATTATACAGGAGTTTAGAATGTGTATGAAGGAAGCCGAGACTTAAGGTAAGGGATTTCTAGACTCTCTTTTATTTTTGAGAGACATATAAAAATTCACTGCTCATTTATTTTGTGTGGGGTATATATTTAACCTATTACATTTTATATAATTAATATCCTTATTTTTATTATATTTAATGTTTCATTTTATTTTAGGATTTATTGGGGCTTACGATTTAATATATTATGAAAGCGGTGATGGATTTCTAGTCTCTCTTTTATTTCTATGAGACATGAAAATTCACCACTCGTTTATTTTATGTGGTGTATATACTAACCCTTATATATTTTATAAAATTTAAATCCTTATTTTTATTATATTAAATGTTTCATTTTATTTAATTCTTTATTTAGGAATACGATTCAAAATATTACTAAAGTGGTAAGGGATTTCTAGTCTATCTTTTATTTCTGGGCGACATATGAAAATTCATCACTGATTTCTTTCATATGGTGTATATACTGACCCTTTGACATGTTATATAATGAATATTCTTCTTTAAATTATGTTTATTTTTTTATTTTATGTTATTATTTATTGGGGATTATGATTCAAAAGTTTACTAAAGTGGTAAGGGATTTATGTCTCACTTTTTACTTCTGTTAGACACATACCATATTCACTACCTATTTGTCTTATGTGGTGTATATACTATCCATAAATGTATTTTATGACAATTATATTGAAAAATATAAAAATTTACATATCAATTTTAGGATCTCTATTTCATGGGGATTACAATTCAAGGTTACCAAAGTGGTAAATATTTTACGTTAAAATTACATAATTTATCATGATTTTTTATGATTATGTTTCCAATGATAAAATAATATAATTCATATATCATGAAAATATTTAATTTTATTTTCCTATAGTTATGTCATTAAAATACATGTTTTTCATTCATTTTACTCTCTTTATGTACTCAAGATTTAAAAATAATTTCATTAATAAAAATCATTGTTATTAATCTCTTCAGTCAAAAATCATTTTTCCTTATAAAACCATGTTTTCTAGAATTTTTTTAATTTTTTAGAATTAATTAAATGATTTATTAAAGACATTTTTACACATTTTTAACTTTTTACAACAAAAACTAATGGAATCTTAATGTCTTTTTCCATAAAAATTCATGTTTTGATTTTTCCAAATATCTGAAAGGAATATTTGTTTTAACATGCGCAACATGAAAAAAAATTTCTATAGTCATGGACACTATTTTCATTTAAACATAATTTATATGTTTTAATTTTTTTTTCAAAGAAATGTATTTTCAATTTTTTTTATACATTTTTAGTTTTAAAAAGTAATTTTCAAAGAAATGTTATTTTACTCAAGAAATTTTCCAAGTGATATTTCAAAATTATACTCCATCTAAAATAAAATCCTTTGATATAACATATTATTTTATAGATATATGATCCAAGGATACCATTATTATTCTTTTTCAAAATGTTTTATCATGAGAATATGTTTATGAAACCCGTTTATCCTCCATGTGTTATACCATGACAAAAGTATTATGAAACCTACTTATTTTTCTATGGTTTATGTTATGATGAAATGATGAAATGATTATGTGACATATATATTTTTTATAGGTTATGACATGATGAAATGATAATGAAACAATAACATGTGAATCACCCAGGGTGAAATAACATCAACTGTAACAAGCGAACATCATGAACAACAATCTCATCCCAAGGCACTCGAATTTTCCCTCATACATGGGTTAGAAACTCCCATGAACAACCTCAATACCAAGTATTGACACAAACAATTATCCTTTCTATCATTCCCAAACAGTAAGGAAATATAAAATATAAACATGTACCCTTTGATAACACTTTGTAACATCCTCTGATCTATCACTCTCTCACGTGGCCAAACCAGGTTGGTTACAGGCCCTCAAGCATGCCTCCCTGTATTCCATAGGTTTCCGACTAGCAGTAGGTGGGAATAATGGTGGAGAGACTATACCCCCAATTATAGAGTTAAAATGAAATAGAAATAAAAAATATAAATAAATATTAGAGTAATGGAAATAGTTGAAATAGTACAATGTATAACTAGGAGGAAAAAGAAGTAACCAATAAACCAAAAAATAATGAATCATGTAATGATAGTCAAAAATGTATTTAAATGTAAAACTAAATGTAATATAAATAAAATAATAAATTGAAAAAAAATAAACTCAACACACCTTGGTCCTGAACCCCATGTTGATCCCATCTCTAACTCCATCTCATTCAGCAAGCAAAAATCAGTAACAAGGTCATTTTCCCTTATCCAAACATGCATCCATGTAATCTACTCGGGTACCAAACAGTGGTTTGACTAGGGTGTGAGTAAAACTCAGTAGGTCGACACCACCATGTCTAAACAAAACCAGTATTATAATACATTCATGTAATAAAGGGATAAACATTTGTATTAATTGATCAAATTAATATAATACAATAATCAACCCGCTTCAACATCATACTAGGATATCTCTGAGCATGTAAAACAACCATGAAAACCATAACCACCTATCCATGGAAAAATCAAATGACCAGGAAAATAACTTTATATAAGAATCTCAACATATGGTCCAATCCCTCTATATAATAATTTCAACATCCTGGGAATAACCCTCTAGATAAGCATTACAACATGAAATTGGGCCAAGCCCCCTATATAATCATTAAAGTGTAAAACTATTCCAATGCCTCTATATAAGAATTATAGCATGAAATTTGGATTAACCCACTATATAATAATTACAACATTAAACTCATCAAAAGTCATAAAAGCAATGATATCACAATATAATATCATAAGACTCGGTGGTTAATTCTGCAAATTCCCATTTGTATCTCTATTTCACTTTTATTTTTATAAAAAACTATCCCCAATAATTTTGATAAACAATAATCCATTACCAAAGTGATTCTATATCAATAAATCACCTGGTTTATCATATCATGCAAAAAACACTTAAAGACAGTATCCAATTCATCATTCTTCAATGGTTCACTCACCCAATGGGTACCCACAAGCTAGATATCAACACCATTGAATCCAAAGGTATCCATAGAATAATCATATCCATGATTTATCATCATTCACAATTTAATTAATTAATGTAAACCTTTTTTTAGTAGAGTCACAATATTAAAAATACATAGATATTAAATAGACCATATGTTTTGGATTTAGACCACCTACCTTTAAATAGATAACAAGACATCGCTTCCAACTGGTAACACTAAAAATAACAAAGGTTGAAAAGATCATAATAAGATACTGGAGATTTATTTATTGAATGGGATGTTTTGAAGGTAAGAGGAGACTTCAAAATTTCCATAAAATCACTTAGGGATCAAGAGAGGAAGGCTGTGTGTGGATGGAATAAAAAAGTAGAGCATCATAGATTTAAAAACTTTGTACCCAATAAATTCATGATGTGTAATATTTACATGGTGTGTAATTATATATTTATGAGTTACACCAAAATTTGTGTCACCATGGATGAATTTAACCCTAATCAAACATTACAAGCCATGTAAATAGATTCAAAACATGTATTATATTCATATACTAAACCCATTTTATGGAATCTACCCAACGGTAGTTACAGGTCATGTAATAAATTTACATGGTGTATTAAATTCATATGGGAAAAATTATACCCAATTTACATAGAAGTTCCCTAACCACCTCTAAAACCTTCCAAACTCAGAGAAAACCCCTCATAAGGCCCATTAACACATTTACATCTGGACTCAATTGAATAAAAAAAACATGCATCCCCAAAATTTAGGTTTTTTTCCTTTAAAATAACTTCATCCTCAAAGAAAATCAACCAAAAATGATTAAGGAATAAGGAAAAATCAACTGAAAGTGGTTGAACACAAAACTCCAAGAGGGAAATACCAAGAAAATACATGATCTTACAACCTCCCCATCATATAACATCTCATCCCCGAGATACACTAAACAACATTGTGGGTTCCTGGTGAACAAGTCTGATCAGTGTACTCATATATCATATTCCCCTGCCTATGTATCCTCTTAAACATGCACATACATCCATTGTACTTATACTATAGGAATAGTCTATCCCCATAGAAACTTCTCACTATGGTCTACAATCCATATAGGATGATCCTCAAAGGAAATATCTACACCAAGCTCAGAATACTCGACATATACCACATGAGAAGAGTCCATATAATATATCTGAAGTTGTGACACATGAAACATGTCATGCATGAAACTACAGTGTTGTGGAAGGGATAATCAATATGCCACTAGACCAACCCTTTCCACTATCTCAAATAACCCATCATAACTGGGTGTTATCTTTCCCTGTTTCCTAATATAGAATTACCCCAAACTAGGAAACACCCAAATAAAAACATGATGACCAACCTCAAAGTCTAAAGGTCACCCCTGATGGTTAGTGTAAACTTTCATCCTTCACTTCATGGTCACCAACCACCTCCTGATCAACTAAACCTACCCAGATGTCTCTTGTATGAGACTAGGTCAAACAATAATCGAATCACCTACCTCTAACCAAAAAATATTAAAATGGAATATCCTTCTATAAAAATCCTCAAAAGATTCCATTTGGATCGATGCTTGGAATTTGTTATTATATAAAAATACCGTGAGTTTCATATTCTTCTACCACAAACCACCAAAATACAAAACATAGGCTCATAACATATCCTCCAAAATATGAATAGTCTTCTCAGACTGTCCATTAGTTTTTTAACGATAGGCCGTACTCAAAAGAACATACGATACCATATCCTTTTGAAGACCCTACTAGAACTGCAACATGAAACAAGGATCTCTATAAGAAATAGTATTCCTCATAACACCATGTAACTGAACCATCTCAAACACTTAAATACTATTTTTATTATCAAAAGTGAAGTTTTTCATAATAGGAAAGAAGTGGGGTACCTTCGTTAATTAATCCATGATCACCCATGATGTATCATTTTTATGTGTTTCCTGGGTAATCCTATCACAAAATCCATAGTTAAATCATCCCATTTCCATTTTGGAATGAGTAGAGGTGGAAAGAGACCAGCACACCTCTGATGCTCGACCTTCACCTGCTGATTAGTGAAACATCTTTCCACAAATCCTACTACATGTTTCTTCATTCTTAAACACCAGTACTTTCTACGAAGATCACAATACATATTTTTCAAACCAGGATGTATCATCCATCTAAAATAATGAATCTATCTCATCTGATCATCATGCAAGCCTGAAATATCTTATACTCCTACCTTAATGGCCCTAGGGCCTTCAATTTTTATTTATTTTTTGATAATTCCCCTTTTAAGGGATAAGGGGAACCCTTACATGGACTGTAGGCTTAGACACACATTACAAGACCCATAGGACTTATAGTAATTCATCCCAAACAAACTACTTGAAACTTTCCATCCTTAGAAAATATATTGATGTCATCTCTCCACCTTCACAAGGTTGTTCATCTAGCTATCATGTGCAGAGATTCACATGCTTGGTACAGATGAAAATTACATACCCTCTCATTCTTCCAATTTTGGATGGATTTTCTCTGGTGAATGTGTATGATCTTGAATCTTCATCTAGAGCCTTTTTCCTTGAATTCTATCTAGTTTCATCTACATTACATTTGGCACGAAGGCCTTGAGATGACCCGAAGGCCTTACAGGACCCAAGGACCAAACCGATGGCCCGTAAGAACCCATACTCAGCCATAGAAAAGAAGAGAATTTTATTTACCAATAGACCATATTGTTGGAGGCCCCTCCTTATATATTGTCTCTAAAAGATAATATCTCATGATTAGATATCAATACTTCCTTAATTCGGTTAAGAAACATTGGTATAATAGATGTCAAAGTCAGAGTTACACATCCATTAGACTCTTGGGCATCAAAATGCATGTCTGCAAAGAGTGTTATTTTCTTCCACTCATCGCAAGACTCCCATACTACCTTTTTCTAAATAATTCGACTTAAGGCATTAGAAATGATGTCTCCCTTGACTAGTGTGTAATATAAATCAAAGTTGAAATACTATAGATACTTGACCCACCTTCTCTGCTGAAGTTTCAAGAATCGTAGATAAAATATGTACTTGAGGCTCTTTTAGTCCATATACACCACAAACCTCTCACCCAAAAGATAATCTCTTTATCATCTCAGGGAATGTACCAATGTAGTAAACTCTACATTCTGAGTAAGATAATTTATCTCATGTAGTTTCATCTGTCTAGAGCCATAAAAAATCAATCGATCCTCCTACATTAGAACTACTCCAAGTCCAACTCCAGATGTGTCGTAGTACATGGTATATGATTTACCTGACATAGGAAAAGTGAGATTTTTTGAGGTCATCCTTCTTTTCAGATCCTAAAATTCTCTCTCACAAGCATCCTACCCAACAAAATTTACTTCTTTCTTGTTCATCCTAGACATAGGTGCATATAGATAGGAGATGTTCTGGATGATTCATCAATACTAACCTATTAAACCCATAAAACTATGAATATCAAAGACATTCTTAGGCCACTTCCAAGATACTATGGATGCTGCATTCTATAGAACCACTAGCACTCCAGCCTATGAGATGAGATGGCCTAAGAAGTTTACTTTATCAATCCATAAATGAATTTAGTTATCTTGGCATAAATTTTTTTCTCTATTAACGTATTGAAGACGATGTCAAGATTTTCAGAATGATCATCAGCTGAATAGAAGTAAACTAATATATCATCAACAAAAAACACAACAAACTGGCCTAGAAAATGGTGAAATATCCAATTCATCAAGGCTCTGAATATTGTCGGTGTTCTTCAAACCAAATTGAATCACTACAAACTCATACAAACCATATCATCTCCTAAAATAATTCCAAGGTATGATTGATGGTATCACCCTCAACCAGTGGTATCCTGATATAAAATTGAACTTGGTGAATATCTTGGTACCTCTCAACTAGTTAATGAGATCATCTATATGTGGAAGGGGACACCATTTCTTGACTGTCATTTGGTTCAACCTTCGATAATCCACACATAAGCACAAATCATCATCAACCTTCTTGAAAAAAAGAACTAGAGAACCCTATAGAGATGTACTATCCCATATGAAAAATTTAGCTTCATGATCATCTCACTGAAATTTAAACTCATGAAGTTTTCTGTTATCATCCTATAATGTGGAATATAAATTGCTTCTACTCTTGACACCAACTCAATCATGAACTCAATCTCTTACTCAAGCAATAAGTCAATAAACTATTATAGAAATACATATTGAAAATGATCTACTACTAGTGGAAAATAATACTATTACATTCCACCATCATCTACAACTAGGATTTCTATCTGAGTCATGAGACAATCCAATATAAATTGAATTGGTTGTACATTACCATACTAAATATCTCACTCACCCTTGTGAAAATAGTTATTTCCTTCTGGATTTAAAAGGGTAACTCTCCTCTGGTAACAATAGACATGAGAATAGTATAGAACCATCTAATAAATATCAAGAATCAAATCAAAACCTATCAATTATAGTAGAAATGGTTCAAAAAATAAATGGAAACCACCAATTTCTAGAGAACATGCCTTGATAAATGCTATATTCTCAAAACACACTCCCAATTGTGTATCGATGGTAAAAACACTGTCCAATATTTCCATAACCAAGACCAGACCATTTTTGAAAAGATTGGATAAAAAGGAATTTTATTCTCTTGTATAAAAAAATGAATGAAATGGTAGATTATATAAGAATCATACCTTTGGTGAAAGAAGGTTCTACATTCACACTTATAATAGTATATTTCATAATGTGTAGCTCACTTCCCCCTCTTCCCTGGGCTCCAGTATAACTCCCCAGTGATATTCCCTCTTCCTAGTACTTCCAATCCTACATAGGGGTACCACATCCCCTACCTCGACTTGAACGTCATGTGGAACTCTAGCTTCCAGTTTTTTGAGGAGTAGCTAAGTACTTCCCAAACATTGGTACCTATCCCGATCCCCTTCCACTACTCTACTACTGCATGACATTAAAAATTATCTACAGGTGACCTAGCCTACCCTAATAACGGAACTCCAAAGAAGGGTATTGATATTGAGGCCACTTATGGCCCATATTTACACACTGATATCACTGTAACAAAACACAGTCCTAAGATAAGTACCCACTGACCTGACTTCTCTATTAGCTATTTCCTTGGTGATAAATATCATAGAGGTGATTCATTCCACCTAAAGAAGAGCTCACAGATCTCCCTACTGAAACATCATGGTCGTTTCTTGGGGCCTCTCTCAGATTCACTTATATGATGAGTGTCAGATTTATCACATTTGAAAATCTACTCAAGAGAAAGACATACACCTATGACCTGATCTCATAGTGAATATCATCCTAAAAACTTCTCACCCGGGAGATCTTATCAGCTTCAAAAAAATGGCGAAAAGAGATTCTAGTTAGTGGAACGTCTAGCGTATTCCATCAATAGCATGCCCTCATATTTAGGTACATGAAATCAAAATCCTTCTCATATCTTAACATCTTTGGATAGAATTAGCTTAGAAACTTTTACTATTTCCATGATATATATTCATTATTCCCATATTTCTCTAGAATTTCCCACCAATGTTTGGTAGTTCCACAAATCATATATGTAGCAAGATTTACCCTCCTATCAGTGAATCTCTCAATGAGCTTGAATATCATCTGGACTAACTTGATCTAGAACTCAACTGGCTAAGGGCCTCCTCCCTTGTGAATGTAGGTGGATACGGTAGCTAAAACTTTCTCATCATCTCAGACATCAAAGTCACAGTGTGAACAGTATCCCTTTCCATGGATCGCAAGACCCTTAAGAAGCTGTCGTGAAGTGAAACGTCCATTTGATCCTCATGAGTAATAGGAAACTCTAGTTCATCTATGTTTGGAGTGTGCTGATTTCTACTCTCCCATTGATCAATTTAAAGATGACTATGAGGAATTTTCTCTAAAATGAAAACACACAACATAAAAAAATTGGATAAGAATAATGTCAACCTCAACTGGTTATAACAACTGAGAAACATGGTCAAATGATATCTATAAACACGAATTACTAGTTTTTTAGCATGACATAATAGTTCTTTTATTTCATTGGTTGGATATAACATGTAAAGGATAAACCTAACTCAAATAAAAAAACACATGAACTGGACCATTACGTATTGTAGGTAAAATAGGATAACAGAACCCAGTCTTGAATATAAGAAAAACAAGACATGTAAATGGAGCAGAAATCAGAAAAAGACAAGACACTATAAAAGGCATACAATACAATCCAAAACATGATAAACTATGTGGTATGTCAAATCTCTACATGACCAATAGTCAACTCCGAACCAACCAAATCGAAATAAGTAGCAATAAGAGAAGATAGTATGGTACAAGATCCTCTTACCTTTACCTGAATTTGGAAATACATCATCTAAAGATTACCAAAGGCACAAGTAGGGTTTGAGGAAAATCTGAGTAGGATACCATCACAATTTCTATACAAGGTCTAATATCAAGAATGAAAAAATTCTATCTTTTAAGATAAAAGAGTTTTACAAAGAAATTTCATAAATCCAAACCATTTATAAATAATTGTCCCTTTTCTCATTTTGTTTTCATAAAAGCCTTTCATATTCTCAAACAAGAAATATGACAAATATAATTGATAAAAAAGAAATATTATATATGCATAAATAGGTATATAAGTAAACATATATCCATGAAACAACCTCTGATGTGAAGCTATGTGATAAAATCCTCATATAAAAACATGTGAGAAAAAATCTAAGATAAAAATAGTCATGTAATAAATAAAAATAAATGAAAAAGAACCTCAAATATTTAGCCTCAGCCTATGGGGAACTATATACTAGACTCTAAAAATCCTAAGTAGATATAACATTGGATCTAATTGATATCGAGCCCTTCTAGTCAATATCACAAAATGTTACCTTCTAGTGGTGAAAAACATCCACCAAGTCTACCTATGTCTTTTTTTTGTTGCACAAAAGTTTCCCAATATGAAATTTTCCAAATTCTTTCAAAATCATTCTCATAATTTTATAAAAAAATTTCAAATCCAATATAATATGTTTCAGACTTTTAAATCACATTTTTGAATCAAGAAAATTAATTTTCAAAGAAAATTCACTTTTGAAAAACAAATCCATTATAAGAAATATTTTTAAACCATTTATAACTTAAAATTAATGAAAAACCTAGAGGAATTTATCAAAAACAATGCAGAATTAAATTAATTTACCAATTGTATAGAAACACCTTCCTCAACATGGTAGAATCCAAGATGCCTTCGACAATAATGACCAGAAACTATAAGAATAGACTTTGAAAGAAAAGGTATTTTAAGAAACTAAAAAGGATCAATAGAAAACTCTTTCTGATCAAAAATCCAAACCCAACCATAACCAAAACCAAAACCTTAACCAAAACAAATAACTAGAGGTATTACATATCAGGAGAGAAGAAACCCAACCACAATGGTGATCAATCATTGAATGAAGCAATCTGGAAGGGAAGAATTCACAAAAAATCACTTAGGGTAAGATCTTATTTGAGAGAGATTGAATTAAAGTACAATAAAATGAAAATCAATGATAAACCACACTAAAAACAATAAATTTTAAAATTTACATGGTGTGTAATCCCATGACACTTCATGTAATCCATAAAGGTTGTAATCATCAGAAAAAGCGTCATATTTTTATTAGAAACCTGATATTTTCCATTACACATCATGAAAATTATACATGGTGTGTAAACCTAACACTCGATGTATCCAGTTCATTGAATCTACCCACCAGCCATTACACGATGTGTACTCTAATTACACGACATGTAAGTTCCTGGTGAATAGAAAAAAGTATAGGTTTAAGATAAAAATTCTAAAAAATACCTAACTTCTCTATTACAGGTATCCTACCAATTTATTTTCAATATTACTCAACAAATAAAAAAGGAGACCAAGAGAAAAGGTTATAACATACCTAAAAAAAAGGTAACAGGGTGTTACAATCTCCCCACCATAAATTTTTTCTACCTCCAGAAATCCCTCAAGATCTTGGATCCACAAAAATGTAATTCCACTAATACCTAATAAATGACTCATGATACCATGTCTCATGGATATTCTATTAACACTACTACATTACCCATAACAAGGGAACCATTTTACCACATAGTACCTTATCCTTGCGATCCATAATTTGAACTAGCTAAAAAACCAAAGTGTTATCAGGCTCAAGATAAACATCTTCACATCAAATCACATTGGAAGGATATGGTATATACCTCCTAAACTATGAAACATGAAAAACATTTTTTTATTTAATTCAATATAGATAGAAAGTCCAACTGATATTCCACCCTACCAAGTCGTCCAATGATCTCAAAGGGGGCCATAAACCTCGGTTCCAACTTACCCTACTTACCTAAATGAGAATATCCCAAGTGAGGTGAAACTATAATAAAGACCTAATCACCAACCTAAAACTCTAAAGTTTGATACTGACAACTTGTATAATATTTCTAATAACTATGTGTCGTGATCAAATGTCTCTAGATCAACTGCACCATCTCCATCACATCCTGAACAACACTCATCCCAACTAAGGACCACTCTTCCAACTCTTCCCATCACACTGAAGATATATAGGGACTCTCATACAAATCCTTTAAGGGCGCCTTCATTATAAGATACTAATAACTATTTTTATAGGAGAATTTGACTAGAGGCCAATACGTTTCCCAATATCCTCATAAATCAAGTACACAAGACTAGAATATATCCTTCTAAAACTGGATATCCCTCTCTGTAAGTCCATCCATCTATGGATAATAAGTTGTTCTTAATTTAATCTGGGAACCCATATCCTCCTATAAACCCTTCTATAAAATTGATGTGAACCTTATATCCATATTAAAAATACAACAGAGGGGGCCCCATGAGGTCTCACAATATATTGAACATACAAGTCCCCAAGATATTTCATATTCGCTATCTCATTGGTAGGTAAGAAACACACTAATTTCAGGAGTTGATCAATGATAACCCAAATCAAATCCATCCCACCAGGATTATATATAAAACTAATTATGAAATCCATGTAAATATCATACCACTTCCATATAGGAATGTGTAAGGGCTGCAACAACCCCATAAGTCTTTGGTGCTCTATCTTAATTATCTAGCAATGAATTAAAATACAAAATCTGTTACTGACCATCTCATATTTTCCCCCAATAAAAACACCTCAATTCATGATATATCTTAGTGTCCCCATGGTTCATGGACCAATGAGAATAGTTTCCACTGTACAATAACTCATTCCACATGGAAAATAGAACAACCAACTTGCTATAGAAGCACAAAGTTCCACTAGGAGACTGAGACTACTCATACAAGGTCTCCCCACCATAAATGTTTTCACTAAAACTCTATCACTTAGTGTTTATCACCTTATCTATCCAAAATCACTCATAAAAAGACCATTCATATTTCATCGAAGTCAAGAACACCTTCCCACCAACCTCATCCACTACCAAGCTTATCTTAGTAAACAAACTCATCAGAAACCACTCCTCAACAGATTTCTTCCCAACTTGTTTCAGTAATTTTATACTCAATGCATCGTAAACCACATTCTCCTTACCAAGGGTATAAAGAATATGAAAATCAAAAGTTTAAGGTAATCTACCTAGAATCTCTACCATAAATTCAGAGCCCTCTACATAAAATTATATTTTAGGCATTTATGATCATAATATATCATAAACCACTCCCCAAATAGGTACTGATGCCATGTTTTGAGTGTAGGAATACCAGCTACTAAATCAAGATCAAGGTTAAAGTAGTTCGTATGATGAGGATGTAACTTGAATGATCTATAATCCACAATGTATTTACCATGAATGAAGATACATCTTAAAACCATACCAGAAGCATCATAGAAAACATCATAACCCAATCCCAGTTTCAGAATAATCAAAACTAGTGTTGATGTTAGCCTCACCATTAGCACCTCAAAATATCTCTAACACATGTCATTCCATTAAAACTTTACACCCTTACATTTTAAATTTGTCATCAAATATGCAATCTTAGAGAAATCTTGAACAAATCATCTATTGTAACCAACCAAACCCAAGAATATCTGGATCTCAAACACAACTATGGGATACTCTCAAGACATAACTACCTATACCTTTTTAGGAACTACCAAGAAACCCATCTCAGATGTCACATTCCCTAAAAACATAACTTCCTAGATCCAAAACTCATGTTTAGAAACATTACCATACATATGATGTTCTTTTAACTTTATAATAATGTTATCCAAATAGTACATGTTCACCTCTTATAGAATGGAGAACACCAAAATATCATAAATGTACTCAACAAAAAAGAGTCAAAGAACTGATTAAATATCTAATTCATCATAGCCATAAACACTATAGGATAATTAGTGGGCCCGAATGGCATAACTAAAAACTTGAAATTCCCATATTTAACCCTAAACATTGTCTTAGCTATATCCACTTCTTGTACTCTCAACTAGTGATAACCTACCTATAATTAAATGTTAGAAAACCAATGAGTTTCTCTAAGCTAATCAAAGAGATCATCAATCCTTGTAAAAGGGTATTTTTTCTTAATGGTCACCCAATTCAACTTTCAATAATCAATAAAAAGTATGAGGATATTGTCTGTCTTCTTAGCAAAGAGGACAAGAAAAGCCCACAGTAACATACTAGGATGAATAAATACTTTATCCTCTAGGTCCTAAAGCTATAATTTCAGTTTCACGAACTCAATTGGTTCTATACAGTAAGACAACATAGAAATAGGCATCGTACCGGGGCAAATCTCTATAATAAACTTGACCTCTATATAGGGTGGAAAACCAGAAAAATCATCAAGAAAGACCTTAGGGTAATCAAACACAACCAATGGAAGTTGATCATCTAAAGAAGGTTCATCTACATCAATAAAAATCTCTAATAGATATCATGATATTACCCCAACATAAGGAACAACAAGCCCTACCCTTCCTGATCTAGAGTCCCACTTACCCTAAAAAATATTAGTGACCCCATCAACAGATAGTAACAGAACTTGACAGTGATAATAGCATATCTGGGACTTAACATTGATCATCTAATAAATTCCAATAATTAAGTCAAATATGTCAATATCAAGCACCAAAAATTCCCACTCCATCTCAAAGTTGGTATCAACACCCAACACATGGGATATAAAAAACCTTTTTAGGACCTCTTTCTCAAAGGCGTGGAAAGATAAAAAAACAATGGTATAAGTTCCAAACACAATCCCAAAATTTAACAAACTTTGATGATATTAAAAAATTAGTAGCACCTATATAAAACAAATCCAACACCATAACAAACAAGATAAACACCATACCTCTAACAATATTTGTCCCAGCTTCAGATCCCTCTATTTCATACTCTTCTACATAAATTAATTAATTCTTAGCCACATGAACATCTCCCTTGGTCCGTGGATTAAACCCACCACCCTTGGAAGCATATTCATGAACCTACGAACCATTGGTGAGAGTATATACTTCCCTACTACTATGAGATATCTTTTAAAAAAACACTATAGATGGCCAGATCATCCAAAAATATGAAAATTATTAGAAGACTCATCACAGTTAGGCTTGGTATAACCTAAAATTCCATAGTGGTAGTAGAAAACCTACTAATACCATATCAGATCTCTTGAAACTAGTTTTTATGAAGATTGAATACTCTTATGATTTCTTTTCTATCCAGAAGACACACCCCAAATAACCACTAAACCAACTAAAGCTCCACTAAAACCTGTCTTCCCACATATGTATATGTATCCAAATATTTTTTTTCGATAACCTCCACAAAGTTCAAAAGGAACATGAGTGTCAACATCGATCAAATATCTAGCCTCAATCCTAACTCAAGCCTTCAAGCCTTCAGGTACTCACTAGTGACAAGCTTCACTGCGAGGTGAACCAACTCAGAAAAACTGATGGTTAAATATTTTCTTGAAGGATTCCTATGTAAGATCCTCTTGAAACATAGCTAGCAAAATAGAGCCCCACAATTTCTTTCTCGGTCCCTCAAACATATATGTGTAAAAACCAACCTTAGAGTCTTTAAGAGTATTTAATAAGAAAAAGATCCTATCTATCCACTCTTGACACACCTCAGATTCCTTAGGTCCTTTGTCACCACAAAAGATAGGCAGATGTTTCTTAGTATATTCTGATCCACGATCCTGCACACATCCTGGGTTTTCAACTCCCACTTAACCTAGAGTCTGAAAAATGTGGATAAAGAATTATACCAAATTAGGGTCCACTTTTGGGTTCACCTATATAACCTATCTTGCAGATTCCTCTTGAATATTTGGAAGAGCTCTTCTCATAGGTATTGTCTAAGAATAGAAAATAAACAATCAGTCGAAAGAAAATATAAAAATCGTAGGATCAAATTCAATTATTGATAACAAATATTTAAAATATTAAGAATTTAAAGAAACCAAGTAGTACTTTACATAAAAAGGAATAGTTAAATTTAAATAAAAATCCCATACAGTTCATTAAAATGACCTCAAACTCTAAGTTTCAAACCTGGTAAAAACATTCCCTAACCACCCATGGTAACTGAGTTTCAACCTTAGAAGTGAGTTGGTCAGGCCCCTTTTCTGCACCTACTATCCAAATTTTAATAGTCCTAACTTTTGTCTAGACAAGAAATAGAACCAAACATAGTAATTTCTAAAAAAAATTTAAGCTAAATATAACATTTGATACCAAATTGTAACAAATCAACTCAGTTTAACTAGACAATCCACCCAAACAGGTCCATCACATAATATAGGTAAAACATGGTAACAGAACCCAGTCTTGAATATAATAAAAACAATAAATAAAACCAAAGAAAAAAGTTTAAACAAATGAGATGCATCAAAAGGCGTGCAATTCAAGCCAAATAGTCTGAACTAGAAGGTATTTAAAATCTACACATGACTAACGGTCAACACCAGAACAACCCGAACTAAAAGAAACAACAACAGAAGCTAGCATGCTAAAATATTCTCTTAAAATTACCTAAATACTGATATAAAACATATAAAAATTTCCAAAGGTAGAATTAGGATGTGATAAAAATCCTAGTAGGATACCACCATAGTTTCTATACAAGGTCTAATACCAAGAATGCAACAATTCTATCTTTTAAAACAAAAAAGTTACAAATAAATTTCACAAATCCAACCCATTTTTAAATCATTTTCCCTTTTCTCCTTTGGTTTTCATAAAATCCTTTAATATTCTCAAACCAAAAATATAACATATAGAATTGATAAAATGGGAAATCATATCCATGCATCAAGAGATATACAATACATATCCATGAAACAACCTATCATGCGAAGCTATGTGATACAATACTCATATAAAAACCAATGAGAAACAATCCATGATAAAAAATCATATGATAAATAATATTAAATAATAAATAACCTCTCATATTTAAGCTCTAGTCTAGGGGACACTATATATTGGACATTGAAAAGCCTAAATAGTTATAACATTGGATCCAAATGATATCAATCCCTGCCATTCAATATAGTAAAATGTTACCACCTATTGGTGAAAAAACCCACTAAGGATACCCATGTCTCTTTTCTAATGCACCCATGGTTCCCAATGTGAAAATTTCCAAATTAATTTCAAAACTATGTTCAAAATTATATAAAACTTTTTCAAAGACAATCTAATCTTCTTCATATTTTTAAAACCCATTTCTAAATTAAGAAAATCCATTTCAAAGGAATCCCACTTTTTGAAAATATTTTCTTTTCAAATAAATCATTTTCAGTCATTTATCACTTCAAATCATTGAACAATACAAAAGAATTTATCAAAGAAAATATATAATTCAAAAAATTACCCCATTTTATAGGAAAACCTACCTTAACACGATAGAAACCTAGATACCTTCAACAATGGTGACCAAAAACCATGAGAACAACCATAGAAAAATAGGGAACACAATGAAACCAAAAAGGATCAATATAAAACACCATCAGATAAAAAACCTGAACACAACCATATCCAAAACCATATATATAACAAGAACCAGAGAAGAACCAAAACAATTACATTCCTAGAGAGAAGAAACCCAACCAAAACACCGAACGTAGTGATTCGAAAGGGAATGAGTCACCCAAAATCACCTAGGGTAATATTTAGGTAGAGAAAGATTGACTATAGGCAGAATGAAATGAAAATCATCCATTCACCACACTAAAAAACACAACTCATGACATTTACATGACGTGTAAACCCATTACATGTCGTACAATCAATGAAGTCTAGAATTACTAGAAAATATGTTTTATTTTTATTAAAAATAGGATATTTCCATTACAAATAATGAACTCTATAAAAGGTTTGTAAAACTCTCACACTATGTATCCAGTTCAAAGATTCTTCCTAGTATCCATTACATGGTATATACTCCAATTATATTGTCTGTAAGTTTCTAGTGAACAGAAAAAACTATAAGTTTAAGAGGAAAACTACAAAAAATCTCTAACTTCACCATTATAGGTATCATACTAATTCCTTTTCTAAATTAATCAAACAATGAAAAAGGAAACCAAAATAAAAGGTTAAAACATACCTGATAGAAAGGTAATGGGACATTATATAACAGGCATCTCATTTCACATTTCATAAAGGTCGATATATCACTAGAAATAAATATGTCCCTATCAAGAACAATGAAAGTCAATATATATACTTATGTTCTTATCATGATGCATGCATACTCATCTCACACCATATGAATCCATGGTTATAAATCTCAAGAAACTATAACATCACAAAACATGTGAATCACCATGGGTGAAATAAGATCTAATGTAATAAGAGAACATCATGAAATACAATCCCATCCATAGACACTATAATTTCCCCCATATATGGGTTAGCTTCTCCCATGAAAAATTTAATTACCAAGCCCCAAAAAATCTTAGTATCCTTTCTAACATTCCCAAATAGTAAGGAAATAGAAAATAAAAACATGAACACTATGATACAAATCTTTAACTTCCCCTAATCCTTCAGTCTCTCATGTGGACAAATCAGGTTATTTATAGGACCTCAAGCATGCCTTCTTATATGCTAGAGAATTCCAACTAGTAATAGGGGTGAGAATAATAATGGGGATATTATACCCCCTAGTATAGAGTTAAAATATATTAGAAATAAAAAATATAAAAAGTAATAGAGTAATGGAAATAATGGAAACTGGGTAACATAAAACTTGGAAGAAAAATGTGGAACCAATAAACCAAATAATAATGAATCATGTAATGACATGATAAAATGTATCTAAATTTCAAAAAAATTAATATAAATAAAAGAACCAACTTACCCAAATAAACTCAAAAGACCCTGGTCCTAAAGCCTGTGTTATTCCCATCTCCAAAATCTAGCTCATCCAGTAAGCAACAATCAGCAACAAGGTCCCTTTACCTTTTCCAAACTGGCATCCATATAATCTTTTCAATTAGAAAATATAATCCTTAATTGGGTGTGAGTAAAATTCAGTAGTTTTACACCATCGTATATAAAAAAAATTGTCTAATAATAAGTGCACAAAATAGGTGTATTAATTAAAAAACTTAATATAATACAAAAATCAACTTTCATCAGAACCATGCTGGAATATCTCTAAGAATATAAAACAATCACGCCAACTGTAATGATATATCCATGGAGTAATCAAATGATCAAAAAAAGAACTTTGTATAAGAATTTCAGTATCCTTTTAAATCCCTTTATATAGTTATTTCAGTATCCCAATTATAGCCCTCTATATAAGCATTATAGTATGAAGCTGGACCAATCCTACAATAGAAGAATTACAACATGAAAATGGTCCAAGTACACTATATAAGAATTACAACATGAAATTGGGCCTCACCTGCTATATAATCATCACAACAAGAAATTCAACACAAGTTATAACATCAAGGATATTGAAATATCATATTCTAATCCTCAATAGTTAATTCTAAAAACTACCATTTTTATTTTAATTACACTTTAATTTTTATATCAAATTATCATTAGTCATTTTGATAGACATTAATCCATTACCAAAGTGATTCTATATCAAGAAATCAACTTTTTTATCATATCGTGCTAAAAACACTTTAATCCATTAGCCAATTCATCATTATTCAAGGGTTCTCTCATAAATGGGTATCCACAAGGTATATCACAACCCCATTGAATCCAAAGGGATATACAGAATAATCCTATCCATGATTTACCATCATTCATCATTCAAATAATTAATGTGAATGTTGTATCATCGCAATCGAAATATTTCCCATACTTAACAATTAAACATTCCACATGGTTAGGTTATTGACAACCTAGATTTAACTAGTGAAAAATACAACACTTCCAATTGATAAATCCAATAATAACGAAGGTACATAAGATTGTAAGAAGAAACCAGAGATTGATCTCTTAAACAGGACGTTCAAAAGGGAAGAGGAGACTCTAAAATTACATGGAAACCGCCTAGGTCTTGAGAGAGGAAGGATTCATATAGTTGGAATAAAAACATTAAGTTCATCATGAATTTAAACCCTTTTATATACTAATGAATAATTAGTGTTTAATATTTACATGGTTTTTAATTCTCGATTTTTGAGTTATGCTGAAATTCAGGTCACCTTGGTTGAATTTAATCCAACTCAAACATTACACATTATGTAAATAGATTCATGGGATTTATTATTTTAAATACATGAACGCATTTCATGGTATCTTCCCAAAGATAGTTACACATCATGTAATACATTTACATGGCATGTAAAAGTCTTTCAGGTAAATTTAATACAAGTTTCCATATAAGAGACCAAACCACTTTTAAAACCTTACAAAATCACATAAAAAACCCTAAAAATACCCTTTAACACATTTATATCATGACTCCATTAATTAAAAACACACAAATCAAAAAAATTAGGTGATTTTACCCATTAAAAGCGCTCTATTCTCAAAGGAATTTGACCAACAAAGATTAATGATTAAGGAAAACCCAACCAAAAGAGGTTCAACATAATGCTCATCAACAAATATGTTATGATTAAACATGATTACCTATATAAAAAGTTATGTGGGAACCTGATTACATGCTCAAAATGTTATTCATGAACACGATTACATGTTCATAATGTTATTCATGGACTAGATTACATGTTCACAGTGTTATGTGTGGACCTATCTTTCAGGTCTATAATGATATTGTGCACCTGGTTTCATGTCCATAATTTTATGTGAGGGCTTTATTTCTAGTCCATAACTTAATGAGTGAACTTATCTCTATTTATACACGTTCACAATAATATAATATGATGTTTATTGAAAAAATCTATGTATTATGCTAATTTTATGCTCTCATGGATCATGTTCTTTGATTCTATTATGATTCTTGTATTATGAAATTATGATCTTTATTCTATGACTCAATATTATAATCTTTGATATGTAGGGTATGGTTTTAAAATTTTATGATCATGTTCTCATACCTTTATGTTCATTTTTTTCTTACACATCTCCCTTGTTTACCCTTATTGTGCATATGATATCACCCTTTCTTTTGTTTCATTTCCTTAGGTTATGAAGAAAGGTTTTAAGTAGGGTAAGTTTGTAAAGAGTACTAAAGAGGAAGATATGTATGGGATATATTTAATAACTTTAACCAAGTTATAATATTGTGTACCTAGTCTCTAAATACACTAAACTAATATGGTGATCAGGCATGTATTTGTGTAATATATTGAATATTCATCTAAAAGATGTAATATCAATGTATGAAAATCTCGAGTCACTATAGTTGTTATCAGAGGAAAGGTATAGTTAACCTTTAGAAACTAGGATAAGAAAACATTAGTGAGATCCCTAGGAATATTTTTATTGATATGACTAGAGATGTCTTAAAGGATAAGTATAAGGATGAGTCAAAATCTAGTAAA
Source organism: Viscum album (assembly GCA_963277665.1). NCBI lineage: Eukaryota > Viridiplantae > Streptophyta > Magnoliopsida > Santalales > Viscaceae > Viscum > Viscum album. The sequence goes on along the minus strand of CAUJRU010000305.1, from coordinate 314,568 downwards.
ATTTCACTGAATTTTGGTAACGGATATAGAAAGTGGTTTCCATGAAATTAAATCTATATCTAGATACTATAAGTGGATGTGCATATGGTAAAGAGGTAATTGGGGGTAATAAAATTGAAAATGATACATTGAGATGGAATCGATCATCACCAGGTGCACAACAATGGGCCTTGCTACACACTTGGTTTGAAACACTTAGGATATTTTCTTTAGAAATTCACAAACTCTTTATGAATAATCATGAAATATTTAAATAGAAGATGAATATGAATGTCCTAGGATAAACCTAAGGTGTCATAGAATAAAATTAATGTGAAATTATTTAGAAACCTTAGAGGTGATTTATCATGATTATGTAATACCCCACTATGATTATTATTGCTTACAATATTATTTTTTGATATAGTCAATGGATGGAACCCGAAAAAGCCATGTTAATCCTAAATTCAATGGAAAATCTAATGAATGTCCTCTTAAGAAACCAAATGTTATGGTAGGTGAAATGAAAACCCTCATTATTATTCTCACAAGACTTTCTTAAGATATTATTCATGCTGAACATCCAAAGAAGAAAATGTGGGAACAATATTCTATTAAGTCATTCATGAGGCAACTCCTACATTCTTTTAGTGGTTCTGCTGATCCAATAGTTTCTGAGAAATTGATTAATACCACTGAAAAGATATTTTCTATTATCTAGTGTCCAGAGCATGATTTGTTTTTGGTTTTCTATCATATGGAAGGTGAGGGAGATCAATGGCAGAATCTTACTAATAATACAAGGAAATGAGATAAAATTTACTATATGAATTCAGGTGAGCATAAAATATTATTTTTAAATAATACTATACTCTAATTATTCATAAAAAATAGATAAGTAATTCTTTGATCTTAAGCAGAAGTATTATGAATTTGTTGTTAACTATAATGAAAATTTTATAATACTTATGAGGTACCCTTTGGGTATTATCATTTATCATGAATGTAAGGATGATCAATTATTCTGTGACTTAAAACCAAATCTCTAAAGGGTGATATACATATGTGACTTTGGATGCTATGGAGAAACTATTTGATGTGCACTAAAAGTGGAAATGGAAGCTAGAAACCATCTTGGTTTTGGTGATAAGAGAAGGAATATTGGGTTTCTTGGAAATTCCAATGATATTTCACATAGAGGGAAGAAAAAGTTTCAAACTCCTACTAGAAAAACTATGGGAAGGAGTACTTAGGTGAGTGACTGAAAGGAATAAGAAGGTGTTTCTATTATGGTAATCCTTTATATCAAGAAAAATAATGTATAAGCAGTGTGAATAGGATAGTCAATGAAATTATTGAAGAGAGAGCTCAAAAAAATGCACCACCCACACTCCTGTGTTTCAAGTGTAAGGATTTTTTCCATTATGAAAATAAATTCCCCAATCCAATGGATAATTTAGATGATAATCCACAACAACCTATAAATATAAAAGAAAAAAGGGAAATCTTATGAAATCCTAATGGATGAAGTGATTCATGATAATTAGGGAACACTTATCCTCCCCTCCTTAGTTGGGAATTTTGTGTTTTAATTTATATAAATAAACCCTATAAAAATATTATTGTTCATACTTTAGTGAAATTTAATGTGATTATCTCCCTCTATATAGATTCTATAAAAATGAAATCACATTTGATATTCTACCGGTACAAGGATGAACCCAAGATTCCAATGAATTTTTTATAATATGATATCTTATATAAGGAAAAAAGGGTGGATTAACATTTGATAGTGTATATGTCTCCATGTAAGATTAAATTAAGAGTTATGGATACCATCATGGGTTTATAAGTTTATGTATGATCATAAGTTCAATTTCATTGACACCCATTTTGAGATTTTATGTGATGCAATTTTATCAATATTATATATATTTTAAGAGAAATTTATTGCAATGAAACCTTTTGGTTTTGTATATGTTTTAGTGACAAATTCATTTCTCGAAGAATTCATTTTCACTTTGTGGATATATTTTTAAAGTTACTGGTAACCTTTAGGGTTTATCTTATCCTTGATGGTGACATAATTATGGGTTGTAATTGACCACCTTCCAAAATCAGGGAACTTCGCTGCTACCAGAGAAGATTTCACTCTGGATCCTCTTTCTAGAATATACATTAATGAAGTGTTAAGGTTTATTGGGGTGCCAAATTCAATTATATATGACTAGGAAATTAATTATACCTTAATGTTTTGGTGAAGTATTCAGTAAGCTCTTGATATAGAGTTGAGTTTCAACACTGTGTATCACCATCTAATAGAAAAATAATTTATAAGACCAATTAAACTGCCAGAGGATATGTAAAGATCTTGTTATATGGATTTCAAATGTTATTGGGATCAAAACATTCCTCAAGTTGAGTTTTATTGCAATAATAGATTTCAATCAAGAATTCAGATGGATATTTATGAAGTCCTTTATGGAAATAACTGTAGAACTCCAATGTAATAGAATGAAGGTGTAGAAAAAAATCTATTGGGACTTGAGCTAGCTAAAACAATTTAAGAGAAGGTTAGAGCCATTTAGAAACATGTATAGAAAAATTTGAAAAAAATATTAATCAGATAATTATTGATGTGATCTAGAATTTTAATTTGGTGAGAAGTTATTTCTACGAATTTCTCTATGGAATAAAAAAGGGTGAACTAATCTGTAGGCATATCAGTACCTTTTAAATTCAAGATATTCTTGGGACTATATATCATCTCTTTGAAATTACACTAAAACTATATCAGTTTCATGATTTTTTCCATGTAACTCCCTTTAGGAAGTATATATAATATCTATCACATGTACTAAACTCAGAGTTCATACCACTAGATCATGATATTCTTTATGAGAAACAACAAGTAGAGATTCTAGATCAAATAGAGAATTTTCTATGAAAAAATCCACTTATGCCATTAATATTTTATGGTGAAACCACTATCTTAAGGAAGTTACATGAAAAAATGATGATGTAATGAGGAAGAACTTTAGAGACCCCAAACCTTACGTACTTGGACATTACATTACTTTTGCGGAATACTTAATACATATCAAAAACCAACACTCAAGGATCGTAATAGTTTAGTGTCTTTGGAAACTCAAAACACAATCTTCTAATCATGGTGAAAGATCTTCAACATCTCCCATAAAGATCTTCCCCTTTTGTTTTCTTACCTAAAACCTTTATTTATATCTTGGGGAAAAGAAAACATAAAAAGGGTGAGCTCAAATGCTCAGTAAGGGTAAACATAGAGAACATAAAACAATCCATAAACATTTGAATGCAAAGAAAACTTGAACATAAAATCTAAACATCAAAATCTTGAGCAAAGACATAAATATTGGAAGTACGTAAGGCATATATCATAAAGGAACATCAATTATGATAAAATAGAATGGGAATAAAACATGTAATTGTGGAAAACCATTAATTACATGATATTATTTCCATAGTATCCAAGGCGTTGCTGCCAAGACCATCTTAGTGGACAAAGTCCCTTTCTGATTCAAGTTCACTCCTCGTTCCAGTCCTGTAACACTGAACTAGATTAACTTAGCATTCTAGCCATGTCTATATCATGAGATATAAATCTTTACCCAATGCATTTGAGGGAGATATAGGTCCCACCCATCTCATAATGAAATCATTATTATGTGTTCCACAACATAAACATAAATCATTCATCATTACCCAATGAATAAAATGGGTTTCATAAACATCATCCCATCATAACATAATCCATAAAAAACAAATGGATATCATTTCATCACAAGAGAAGTGAAACCATGTAAATAATAGATACATTATACTTGAAACATACACATATGAAATAATGTCATCTTATATGGAAAATGGTTTTGATAAAATACTTGAGATAAATTCTTGATGAAAATATCCTTTCTTATTCAAAATCATTTTCTTTTCACAAAATGCCATGAAATTTTAAAAGAAAAGGATTTTTTTTGAAAATAGTCATGAAATATTGTAGAGTAATCTTCATGAAAATAAAGTGTTATGAAACTGTAAAAATTCGTTCATGCCGTATAAGTTAAAAAAACATTCTCCTCGTACTTTTAACGGAAAAGTTAAAAAGTACCACGTATGGTAAACAAAAGAAATATTCCATTCATAACACAAAGTAAAAGTAAAATAAGGGTAAAAATGACTTTAAACATACATGGAAGAATATTAAACACTTTATGAAAAACATTTTATGGAAATGGATGAAAAATATAACCCCAGTAAATACTTACGTATAAGAAATCTCAGATAAAAATGAGATTGCAAAATTATCCCTTAACTTAGGTCCGATATGCTTCGTACGTATTCAAAACTCTGGTATAATGATTTAAATAATGTCATTTACTTATTAAAGAATCATATTTATTGTTATGATATCATATATGGTTCACTTATTACTTTATATTACCCATTCTTTTTTAAATTCCATGTTAAAACAGCGTTTTGGGTAAAATTGTTTTATTTATCGTATATGTTTGGACTTGTTGTTCTTGATATTATTATTACTTATATCATGATTTACTTACTTCCAGAATGTAAATAATGATTTATATATAATATATATTCAGTATATATATATATACATAATAGATAGATAAATGAAATGAAATACACCGTTCATGGAGACGGTATGCCGTACGTACGCATGAACGTTGTTTTCCTTTCCTTATTGACTTGAATGGAAGTAAGTAGATGACATATATATATTTGTATACATAAATCTAGTAGCTTAATTATTTCATATATTTAATTATTATTCATTATATATACTTTATAATCATTCTTGAATGGTTATCATGGAGAATGAATCTCATCGCGTCGTGGAGATGGTAATCCGTACGTACGCGCGAGTGATGATATCGTTCCCATAATTATTGCATGGAATTGGAGTGGATGATATAATATTTAATAATCAGTATGATGTTATAATAACCATATATAGTTATTCATTACACCATTATACCCATCCAAGTAAGGTGGTGGTGGAAAACAGATTACACCACGACGTGGAGACGATATTCCGTACGTACGCACGCGCGATGATTTCATTTTCTGTAGGATGGATAGAAGATGAAATAAGGTTGTTTCATATTTATAATAACATATAAGTATATGAGTGATACTGATGTTATTAATTTATGATGAAACAAATAAATAAGAAGAAGTAGAAGAAGAAATAAATTGGAAAGAATCGGTAAAGGATATTACCTCTTCTTTGATGCGCCTCTTCTTAACCTCCTCTTAAGGCACTAGAGTTGGTCTTTTGAGGAGACCAGAACCTCTATACTATTTATATGGAAGTTTATAAGGGAAATTTTTAGGGTTTGGCCGATCTTGAAGGCTCAAAATTGTGTAAAGAGAAGAGGGAGGTGGTGCCCTTTTATAAGGGAGGAGAGGGGGCACCTTTGGAAAACTCAAAAATATTAATTTATAATAAATTAAAACCCCACTTAAAAACTTCCAAAATGACTCAAATAAGAACTTAGATGAGATAGGGTTGTAATATAATAAACCAATAAAATTTAGACATGTTGGTAATTTATTTTAAACATTATCAACTTGATTTATCCTTATTTAATCTATTTAATTTTATTTGTGGTTATAAGATTCTAAATTTTAAATTGTAATAAATAATTACTTATGTGTTGTGAATTTTCCATAATTGGATTATTTATTACATTTTAGACCATATAAATTTTAATTTATAATTTTTAAATATTTTTTTGATTTTTAAAAAATTTTATATTATGTTATTTTTATAAAATAACAATAGTGTCAATTTTGACACTATTCATTTATTTGAATTTAAATAAACTCCACACAGAATATATGTTAGAACTAAAAGCATAAATAGATTCATACCATGTCATATTTATCTATAAAATTAGTGTATCACATTAAATAGTTCATATAATATTTATTTTAATATTTTTAAAACTATTTATTTGATATTTCAATCAATAAAATAATTTCAACATCACTATTGTGTCACCTTTAATGATAATTATTTAATCCCTAAAAATTCTAAATAAATTTACATGATGTAGATAATTTTATTATATTTCTAGAGACTATTCATGTTTTAAGTTTCATGAAGTTTATCACTAAATTAAAATTATTATACTTATAAGAATTAAGAGAGTGACATGTTGTCACTTTCTTTGGTTTTAATAATAATTAAATTATTTTCATGGTCAAAAGTCCATAAAATGAATCTATTTAGACCCTTAGGTGATATGGGTTGACTTTTAGTAATCCAATAGAATTTTGGCAGGTGTTAGGGTAATTTTATAATCTTATTTTTACCATTAATTACCCGATTTACCTTTAACTACAGTAAATAAAAATTACCGTAGTTACTATTCATAATATCAAAAAAATAAAAGTAACCTATTAATATAATTTGGACCCAATTAATTCAAATATGGAATCCATTTTTCAAAATTAAAAACACAGAAGTTGCATTAATTAATTTAAAATTAATCCCGTTGTTAAGAAAACGGGTTTTAAAAGTTAAAACATTGCTAAAGATTGAAATGTTTTTACCTATGAATTCAATGTAAAATTAATGGTAATGAAATAAATTATATTAAATGGTAAAATTATATTATATTTATACTTTAAAACCATTAAATATTATAATTTAACCATATAAATTATTGCGATGAAAAAATTTGTTTTTAATTAAAATATAGCGTGTTTTTACTATTCATTAAAATATGAAAGTTATCAGAATAATATGAAAAAGTTATACAAAGTAAATTTTTATATCCTGATTCCAAAGAAGAATTTTATTTTGTCAAATTTAACTTATAAAAATGTAAAAAACTAAATTTAATGTGGGTGCGCCATCAAAAGGTGGCAAAACTGCATTTTTTGAAAAATACTTATTTTACCTGAAAAATTTATTTTGTTCTCATACCATGTTATATAAAATGTGTAAGATGAATTATAATGTCATAAAATTAAAAATGTAGATACTATTATTCATAACGGCTAGTTCATAATAATATTATAACAATATATCATTGTTTAGTGAAACCCGGTATTGCGTACTACACACACTATCGAGGAAGGTCGCGATTGCGTGTAATGCAAGCCAAGTCAAGGTTGTGTGTAGTGAAAGCTTCATTTGTTGTTGCTTATAACATAATAAAAACTTATTTCATTTATACATTAAACAAAATATATACATAATGTTGCGTAGAATAATTTCTACAAAACGAACTTGAAATTGTGTGTAACACGAGCCAAGAATAGTGTTGCGTATACTGCAAGCTAATACGGTGTTGCGTATAGCACAAGATAATTTTGGTGTAGCATACAATAAAAGACATCAACGAAATTAAAAATAACAATTCTCATAAAATCTCGGGTTGTTACAAGAACTATCCTCAGTTTTTGGTACCAATGTGATGAATTTTGAGGGTGAAATTCATTTTAAGGGGGGTCGAATGTAACACCCCAAGATTTTGTGTAATGTTTTATTAAAATAAATTTAATATTTTTGATATTTTTCCATACCCAAAATATTGGTTTTAGAAATATTTACATGCAACACTGATTTTGGCATGTGTTATATGAAACACTAAGTGTAACTTGCGATACACACTACACCGAGTTTAAATGAAACGTAACATACTATTAAAATATTAATATTTAGTATGATAGTTATCACCTAGAAATTGGAATGGTGTGTATGAACTGGATTAAATAAATTATAAAAATATATGGTCTAAGCATGTATATAAAGAGAATTAATTGGTTAAATATTAATTAAAAAGGGAAATAATGAAACTATTTCAAAATAAAGGAAATCTTTCTCTAAAAAAGTATTTTATACAAAAAAACCGTTTTACCTAAATAAATTTAACAAATAAATTTTTGAGAATGATTTTAATAAAATTTATATAGTATATATTCAATAAACTTTTTAACATTCATCTAATTTTTTCCTAGATAAGAGATAAAAATATATCAAATTTTGCACTTATAAATTGTATTTTTCTAAAAAATAGTTTCGTCCCATTTTTTGCACTTACTTTAAAACTAATATTTGAATTTTTTTAAAAATTTATTTGAAAAAATAAATTTCATTTTAAAAATAATAATTTCAAAATTACCTTAGGTTAAATTTTTGAAAGTTTTTTGAAAAGATTAATTTTTTTGACGAATGGTGAAAAAAGTTGAATTTTAATTGAAATCTGTATTTTTGTTTAAATTATTTATAAAGTTAGATTTTATTTTAATTTTTTTTTAAATTACAATTAGTTAAATTATATATATATATATTAATACAATTTATGTCATTGGAATCATTTTCATAGTGAATTCAGATATAAAAACATTGTTATCTTTTGAAAATTTTCTCTTTGAAAAACCTTATTTCTCATCCCGTATGTGGGATTAATTATAAATTAAAATTTTCCACTTATATGAATGGAATTTAAAAACTTTTATTATATGTTTGGAATAAGAATAACTTATATTATTTAATACTTTAAACTAATTTTTTTTACCATAGTGAATAGTAAAATCAGTAACAATTATTTATTATGGTTAAAGTAAAAATGGGTTTTAATAGGGGTTAAAATAAAAACAAATAAGCATTATCATAACATAAAAACGTACCTAAAATATATTTTATAGAAATATTTAGACCCTATCATGTCTAAATATAATTAATACTATACTTTGGACCCTTTTTTATATGAAAAACGTGGTTACACCTTTTTCTTTTAAAAAATTACAAGTGTGGCACTCACCTCACTTATCAAAGGCCACCCCATATCCTCTCCTATTCACACATTAAAACCATTTTTTATGAATAATAATTGAAAAAATAACTTTCTAAATTACCTCCTCTCATTCATAAATCCATATTTTTGGCATAAATTTAACATAGGAAGAAATTTTGTTCAAACCGAATGAGGATACCCAAAGAAGAAGTAATATTATTTAATGAGGTTTTTTATTTTATTTCATCCAACACCTACTTAAATTATTAATAAATAATTTTGATATACTAAAATTAGTATATTAAATATAATTATATTTTTTAATGTTATTTTAATGACCTGTAACCATATCTAATTCCATCAAATGGGTTAAAAAATATTCATTCATGTGTACTATAGAGTACCGTCTTGCAAACTGATGTCATGCGTTTTTAAATTAGCACCCCTCAAGTTTGGGTATGATGATTCATATAAAGTAAATATATGTTATTTATAACATAATTATACATATGAATTAGTTATATCATAAATAAAGTTTTACCTTCCATTCTGTAGGGGATAAGATAATGTCACTCATGTGTATGGTGGACAACCGCCTCGCGAAGCGATGTGATTTGTTTTTCTCTAATGCTTTACATGGAAGATAATAATGATAAATTAAATGAATATATGTGATATACATGGAATAATTATTATATTAATGACATATTTATCATTCTTAATAGATAATATATCATTTTATTTCTTACCTTTCACTCATTGAAAGATGATAATGTCGTTCATGTACGTGTGGACTACTGCCTTCACAAAGATATGTGACTCTCTCTTTTCATAACCACACCACATGGATGATATGCATTAGTAAATTTAAGGAAATGATATTTTATTTATTATATTATGATAATTATTTAAATATAAAATATTACTTACATCCTTTCTATTATGATTTTTGAATAACGGAAACATCACTCATGCATACGTATGGTCTACCATCTCCATGATCATAACATACTTCATTTCTCAAAACCATATTTTATGATTGGTATTAAAATTATAATTTATGTATAAATATTATAATTATTTAATGATTATTATTCTGGATATTATGGAACAATGATCAAAGTATGAGGACTAAAAATAACAAATCAAAACATATATGTAAAATAAAGTGGTTATTACCCGAAACATGATTTTAAAAATAAATTGATAATAAATAGGTAATAAATGGTCATAATTAAATAATATAATAGAAAAGGTTGGGTTAAATCCCATTTATTAAAAAAGAAAAAAAAACAGGAACCCCATTAAGATTGGGTAAAGGGAAAACCCATAACAATCCCATAGGCTTAAAGACACAAAGCCTTAAAATCCAATGGCTTGAGAGCCCAGTGAGACAAAACCCATTACAAAGCTAAATAAAAATAAAAATAAATTTCACAAAGCCAAATAGAAATCCAAATTAATTCACAAATCCAATGAATGATAATCTGGACCCTAGGTCAACCAACCAAAGTTAAGAACCTCCATGCCCAGAAGATCCATTGTCATCGCCCAAGGCCGATCTGCCTTCATTCGATGCCACAATGAAATCCCCCAAAGAACGCTGCTGAGGATGTCACTACTGCATGATCCCATCCAACTGCAACAGAACTCCCTCACCCCACACTCGTCAACAATGGTGCACCATCGAAGAAGCTCCTTAGTCGAGGATGTTTCCGCCTGCCTAAGTTCCGTTGAGAAATGCGGCCGCCACACTGGATCCATCGCATCTCCTAGACTGTCGACGAAAATCACGAACCGCCGTAGATATTGTCTCACAATGATGGACATCATCACTTCCTTGATGCCAACATAGATAGGTCTCGCCTCCCCGCACCTGTTCTCATGTCCTTTAATGAGGAGCGTCACACCTCCACACAGCACAACCAATATCTGTGAGCACTGGGGTTCGAAACCCTAAAGAACCAGAGATCTCTCCGCCGAGGCGGAGATACCCCCATAATTAAATAATATATGGTATAATATATATAATAATGGTTCTATAAAATATTTATAATAATTTATATTTATTATACATGATGTTTGAATGTGTACGAAGGAATTCAAGACTTAAGGTAAGGTATTTCTAGTCTCTCTTTTATTTATGGGATAGATATGAAAATTCACCACTCATTTATTTTATTTGGTGTATATACTACACCTTTCATATGTTATATCATTAATATCATTATTTTAATGATATTTAATGTTTCATTTGACTTTATCTTTTATTGGGTCTAATTATTCAAAAGATTACTAAAGGGGTAATGGATGTCTAGTCTCTCTTTTATTTCTGGGCGACATATAAAAATTCACCACTCATTTTTTGTGGTTTATATAGTAATCCTTTTAAATTTATAGTTGAATCTCATTATTTAATTATATTTAGTGTTTCAGTTTTTGTTATTCTTTATTGGGGATTATGATTCAATAGATTACTAAAGCGTTAAGGGATTTCTATTCTCTCTTTTATTTTTGGGAGACATATGAAAATTCACTACACATTTCTTTTATGTAGTTTATATACTAAAAATTTGAAATTTTTTATAACGAATCTCCTCAATTTCATGATATTTAACATTTCATTTGATTTTATTATTTGTTGGGTCTTACAATTCAAAATATTAATAAAGCGGCAAGGGATTTTTGTATAACTTTTTACATATATGAGACACATTCCATATTCACCACCTATTTCTTTTATGTGGTGTTTATGCTTCGCATAAATTCATTTTATGATACTTATACTAAAAATTATTTTAACTTATTTATACATTTTGTGATCTCACTTTCATGGGGATTATAATTCAATGTTACTAAAGTGCTAAATATTTAACACTACAATTCGACCACTTATATGGATTATTTATGATTATGTTTCTGATGAGAAAATAAAATGATCCATATCTCAATAAAATGAATAATTTTCTTCTCCTATGGTTATTTCACAACAATACATGTTTTACCTACATTTTCCCCTATTTATTTACTCCATAGTTCAAAAGAATACCATTAAGAAAAAACATATTTAATTATCTCTTCAGTTAAAACCATTTTTCCAACCAAAATCATGTTTTATAAAAAAAAATATAGAAAAATATTTTAAAAATTATTCAAATGATTTATTAAATACATTTTTACCTAGTTTTACTTTTAAAAAATTTCAAAGTAATATTCATTTCATTTTCCCAGACAATGACCATTTGTAATTTACTAAAAATTTTAAAGGCATGTTTTTTAACATGTAATACATGAATATAATATTACACTATCATGGAAATTATTTTATTTAAAAAATCCATTATATTTTTTCAATTTTATTTTCAATGAAAATTATTTTCTAATTTTTTATGAATTTTTAGTTTTAAAAATTGATTTTCAATGAGAATTTATATTCTTAAATAAATGGTCTAAGTGATATTTTAAAATCATTCTATATCTAAGATGACATTATTTGTTTTAACTTATTATTTATTGAGGATATGATCCAAGGATACCATTTTTATTCATTCTCTAAATGGTTTATCATGAAAATATGTTGACGAAACCTATTTATCTTATACAGGTTATACCATGAAAAAGTTTTTATGAAACATGATTCTTTTTTCATGGGTTATGCTATGATTAAAGGATGAAATGATTATAAAACATATATCTTTTATATATGTTATTACATTATTAATTTTTTATGAAACCCATTTAATTTTATGGGTTATGATATGATGAATGTTTTATAATATTATTTCACATATATGTATGATTTTAATTATTTAATGGGTGGACCTATATCACCCTCCAATGTATTGGATAAAGATAGAAAAATCATGAGTAAATATGTTATGTGTGAACCTGATTACATGTTCACAATGTTATGTTTGAACCTGATTACATCTTTACAATGTTATGCGTGAACCTGATTACATGTTCACAATGCTATACATAAACCTGATTATATGTTCACAGTGTTATACATGGACCTATATTTAATATTCCTAATGTTATTTTTGGACTTAGTTACATGTCCATAAGTTTATTCAAGGGCCTAATTTTATTTCCTTAAATTAATGAGTGAACCTGACTCTATTTATACATGATCACAGTGTTATAAGCTGATGTCTATTAAAAAAATCTATGTCATATTATATTTTTATGCTCTCATGGATAATGTACTTTGATTTCATTATAAATCATGTCTTATAAACATACAATATTTATTCCATGACTCAATATTATAATCTTTGATATGCAGGGTATAATTTTCAAATGTTATATTCATGTTCTCATACCATTATGATCATTTGTGCTCACTTATCTCCCTTTTTAACCATTACTAATCATCTAAGCTCACACTTTATTATGTTTCCTTTCACTAGATTATGAATAAAGGTTTTAAGTAGGTTATTTTTAAGAATAGTACTAAATGGTAAGATCTTTTTGGGAGACATTGAAGATCAATCACCAAATTAGAATATTATGTACCTAGTCTACAAATACAATAAACTATTACAGTCCTTGAGTGTGTATTTGTGTAACATATTTAATATTCATCTAAAAATATTTAATATCAATGTATGAGAATTATGGGTATGTATAAGGTCTTCCCTCTATTTAGAATTTAACTAGAATGGTGAAACAAAGGATAAACACTCTTATGAGTACATTATCACCAAAATAAATATGTTTCCTCAAACATCAAGGAAAATAATCATTCTCTAACATCTACTACTGACCACTAAATAAACCAATTAAAAATCAAAAAATGATATAAATATCATAATAAAACTTGTTATACCATAAAATAATATCAAACAGTCCACCAAAATCCAAAAAATATAGGAAGGGATGCATCAATCAAAACATGGATCAATAAATAATAACACAGTATCTAAGCATAGGACATGAAACTAAGGAGAAAAAAACCTAAGGCCACAATTTTCAAACCTTATCCCAGGTTGACCCTAACAAAATCTAGACTAGTTACCAGATAATGCATAATATAAACTAGTATATAACTCATCCTAATTATCCAAGAATGTATCTGAAGCCTCCCATGGATAACTCACCAAAAGTCAAGTCCCATAATAAGGATAACATCATAAATTCATATCAAGAATCATAAATAATCAAGGAATAATTTTCATAATATTAAAATAATAAAAATCTCATAAATAACAACCAAGTAGACACCCAAATAAAACATCAAACAAGAATTACATCAAATATCTAATATATTCCCAACTCATCGAGTATAAACCCAAAAAAATAGACAATCACCCCGATCAGGGATACACATGAGAATTATCATTATTATTCTAATAATTAAACTTATGTAATCTTTGAAGATGTAACAAATTGATACATCAAAGTCAAATCCTCATATCCTTCAAGCAACGGGATATGGAATTCGCCGGAGTTTCAAACATGAAACACATAAGAGATATATTCTTCTCATATATAGTAGGAAGTTAATAAGTATACTAATCCTCTTCAACCTACCCTTTGAACATTTTATCATATATATTCTAATTGACAATATATGTTATATCCTCAGTAACACTAAATAGAATCGAGGAAACACCCATTATAGATTATCTTGCCTGATTAACTACCCCTAATATGACACTTTCAACCACTTTCATATAATATGTTAGTCCATATATACACACAAATGATATGAGGTATGTATGAAGAACTCATATAAGTAATCAATCCTTCATAGATTCATTGGAAACTATCTTGGGAGAAAATAACACCAACTCTGATAAATAATCGGAATACTTCTTCATCATTTATTTAATTTGATGGAGGCCCATGCATTTGATGGATTTATACACCTTGACATCCTTAGGATAATGAAACTAATTAAATATAGTATTAAATAATTATAAAAACATTCCATTATTGAGATTAAAAGTAACTATTTAATTTCACCATATTAGGATTGGTCTTTCATACAATCCCAAAACAGCTTTTACCCTTAAAGCTTATGGATTTTCAATATAATTGAATATTTCCTCAATCCACTATAGCCACTCCACTACCTCAGGTAGACCATGATCTCCATTAGTATATGGTGTATGTTAATTCAAGAAGAACAAGATAAGGTTCAAGATCATAAAATATTATGACTTGACCACTTTTTCCTGAGTTTATTAAGATTAAACAACTTGAAGATTCATTCCTAAGTGATGTAAATCACCTCTAGTGACGAAAATTCCATGTTTCATAAATATATTTCTTAGAGGCATACTCTAAATAACATGAACATGAACCTACTCAATTAATTCTTCATAGATTAAATCAAATAATCCTAATATAACCTAGAGGTATCAAATCCAAAAGAACAAATCATCCAAAAAAGCATGAAAAAAAATATTTTTTCCTTTAAACCACTAAAATTTAAATAAGACACCATAAAATTACTTTTAAAAGAAACAAATAATTAAAAACACTTCTCATTTGAAATAAATTTAAATTACCTCTTGGTTTTTTATTTTAAAACCATATTCCTTTAAAAACACATTGTGAATATAAAAATTCATTTTATAACCACCAAAACATTTTTTTAAAACCAAAACATCCCATAAAACTCATATTTTACAAAAATTCATTATTTTAAACAAAAAAAATTGATATAAATCATCAAACAAAAACCCACCCAAATAAATTAATTCAACCGAAAATCCACCTTTAAGAGCCTTTTATTGATAATTATCATCACTAGAATCAATTTAGAAATTAAAATAAGAAAAATAAAAAATCTAAAAGGTTATATAACTATTCATGGTTTGGTCACACAGTTTGGAAGACCATGAAATAGCCTCTAAGAAGTCCCTAGAATCAGGTTCATGGGATTCATAGACACTCACTATATCCTACCACATCCATCAAAAAACCAATTAAAACATCCAAACAAATATCAATACTTAAGAAACTATATAAAACATGATAGCTATGTACACATGTATAGGTGTATATATAGGTTGTGGGTTGAACATGCCCAATAAGATTTTATCAAGGAGTTTATAAAATTCTATTTATTAAAACTTTTTATAAATTATGGTTTTAAATACAATTTGAAAGTAATATTTCCACTTAATTTTATATAAAATTAGTAAAGACATTGTTTAGTGAAGAAAACATTTTGAACCTAAAAATGAGGAACATTGATTTTATAAAAATAGAATAAAATATTTTCCTCATTTCCAAAACCTTTCTCGAAATATCATGCATAAATTAAACATTTCCTTTGAAATAACCCCTTCAAATCCATATTTTAAAACCATTTATAAAGTAAACATTACCATAAAATAATGCAAATAAAACTCAATAAGTAATAACTATATATAAGTAATATAATCAAAGAAAACAATGATAACATTGATAGTAATACAACCAAGATAATAAAAAAGTAATGCAATAAATTGTGAAATTATAATTCTCAAGATAACATCATAATCAAGTGAATATGTTTAATAGGAAACTCCCTAGGTATTAACTGGAGATAATCCTAACAATACATATGTGGAACCAACAATAAACTAATTTGTGTTCCTAAATAAAATCCACCTGATCCACTCTCACTAGTCTCATCAGGGAACTCCTCAAGCTAGATCACAACATATAACCAGGGGACACTATCCATTGTATAATCTAACTAGTGGAGAAAAAATCAAGATATCTCACATAGATACCTTTATTACAATTATGTAACTAAAGTAGTGGTGAGAAAATGATCAATCGATGATCATCACATGAATCAATAAATCATAAAAAATAAATATTATATCACCTCCAATAACATCTCATGGAAAATAATCTTTTCAAATCATACAAGAATCAACTAATAATCATCAATTTATATTCAATAAAGTGTAAAGAGTCAACATAAGACAAACAAAAGGTTTACAAATGTGAGTCTCAAAAAACATAAATCAACTCATTTTACAAAATAAAAAATGGTATATTAAAACAAACTCATAATGACAATACATAAAACCATCCTTTTCACACACAAAATAATCTTTTTATCTAGTAAAAAATGATCCTTTTATTACAACATGGAAATACAAATTAAAAAACATCCATTTAATACCTATCAACAATCAACACTTTAAAAACAATTTTATCCTCCTTTACGAGCCACTTGAAAACTAATACTCTTTTTAAATTTAAAGAAAACCCTTTAAAAATGGGTTTCTTCAATCGGAAATAATAATATGACTAAAACTCTTCAATCATCATTTAAACTATTTGAAAGGTGACTCATATTAATTTTCACAAACATTTGGCATGTATAAACATTTAATTCAAAATAAATACTAGTAACATGTGGGAAATTATCTATGCTAAGTATTGAAATCGCATGAAACATTTTATACACATATCATAGGTATTTTATTTAGCTATAACTTGATGAGAAAATAAATTTATAAATATAATAAATTTCAAGACCTTTTTAATCATGGAATTACATAAAAATACTATCCTTGATCAAGTAGAAATAGTCACCTTAAATAATGAAATCCTAAGAAAAAAGACAGTCTACAAAACATAAACAACCAAACCCCCACCGTTAGATTAACCTAAACCATAAATCCAACTCAGACAACAATTAAGGTTTCTAGGAGAATAATTAAACCTAAGGTAAATAGGGTAAGGGAGAAGAGTATAATAATAAAGAGGGGTTTACCTTTAAAAAACTATTGGGAACCATGTTGGAAGGGGTCATTCTCCCAACAAAAGTAAAAAAGAGTAAGAGATAATTCACCTTATGCATCGATTGAATAAAATGAGAGAGGAGGGGAGGATAAAATAGATAAAATAATATTGGGTAAATAGTAAATTAACTTTTTTAATGAATCTTGGAAAGGTGTATGGTTTGGATACATGGTTTACCAAATTGTGTGCCAATTTTGTAGCTCACAATAGAAAAATTTTCACCCTCTAACATGGTTTGACTACAAATTTCACCAAACTATGCACCAACCTTGCATCCCCCAGTACAAATTTTATATCACTTATTACGGTTCTCCTTTCATGGTTTCAAAATCATGCTTAAACTATTTTTAAATCTCCCCATGCATAAGATTCATCTACATGGTTTCTTCTAAAACATAAGGGTCATTTGAATAATTTTCCCTAACTATGTGGTAACCACGTAATATAAAAAAATCTTCCAAAAATTAAAATATTCCCAACCAAATATCCCAAGAAATTTTAAAGAACCCACATAATTACATAATATTAAACAAAATAATGACATATGGGTGCCACAATGGTTCTTCTCAATCATCCTCAAGATGAGGAATGTCGTTGGTTTTTGTGAACAAACCGTTTTCTTCCAACATTAAACCAATACATTTTGTTAAAATTTGAGATATTAAACTTATAAAAACTTCATTATATATATTTGAATATGTATTCCCCATCTTCTTAGTCTTAGAATCCAATTATAATTTTAGATTCCCCCTACTCACCTCCTTTGATGTATAATTGGTGTATCCTTCTCCATGACACCTCCCTATGTGAGAGAAGTTCCTCCCATATTTCTCTCTTATAACATAGTGTAATTTTTAAATATATTTAATCATAATTCATTCTTATCCTACTCAAAATACATTACAACTACCATATATTTTTTATAATTTACGTGTAATTATTTAAATGGTCATATTTCTTTATACAATATTTTTTTTCTTCTCATTTATCCTCTATATTTTATTATTTTCTTTCCATGACCGATTATATGAATAATCCAACTTTTTTTTTGATTCACATTCCATTACCTCCCAACACCACATCCTTCTAACACCATGCATATATTTTTTAACCTAACATATTTTTTTTCCTTTTGTACTTACCTCCCCTTGATAGATAAATGATAGTTGTTATATTTTCACATTCATCACCTTCCATGTAAAAATATATTTCCATATGAACATGGTTAAAAAAAGAAAACATTTTTAGAAAAAAATAATAATTCATGTATTCTTTCCTTGGATAATATGTAGCTACAAATATTTTTCTTTCTCCCAGATGATTGTCCTCCAAAAACAAATCAGTAGTGTGTCCTGAATATGCACATTAGTCACACCTTATTTCCACTCTTCTTTCAAAATAGTTATATCATGATTTAATAATCATCTTTAATTTAGTTACTAATTCTATATTTATGTCCTTGTAAACCCCAATTTTTGAATTATTCAAGTAAATAGTCTTAAATATCCTCTCCTCTTTTGAGGATCTCAACTCCATTTCATGTTCCTATAATGAAATGTCGTTTTCCTTTAGTTGGGAATCCATATAATCCAATAAAAAATGTAAATTTTCCATATTTTGTCCTATATTTGATTTGTGTCTCAGTAGGTATTATGTTATCTTTGAATTTCTTCAGTTTTTTAATTTTTATCTCTATTTAATGGTGAATTTATTCTATTAAATCACTTTCCCCTGTCATCTTTTTATTCATACTTGAATATAATAATTTAAAGTAAAAATCCTCTTTCCTTGGTATTTTATTTTAAATAAACAATTATTTTATAAATACTTAACCATCTCTATTATTGAGAGTCAATATTTTCTTATAGGGTTTTATTCAACTCTTAATTATCCCAAGAAAATTTCTTTATATATAATTATATGTTGTTTCCCTTTCTTCAATGAAATTACTAGTCCTTTTCATCATTAAGAGAGAATTTGAGATATCATATTTTCATGAAACATCAAACTCCAATTTAATTTCATATATATCAATGGAATCAATTTCATATACCTTAATTAGGGTATTCATTCTCTTCTAAACCTTCATTTTGTTCCTCTTCTTCTTCATTCCATTTGACATAAATAATTTCTCCTCAATTTTACCTATGAGAATCTATCCCTTACTAGAGTTACATTAAATCATTATAGAGTGAGTCAAAAAACCTTATCCTTTTATGGTTTCTACATAGATCGCATTTAAGGTATCTTGTATTTCAAATGTTGAGGCATAATAAATTATTTTATTAAATAATTCAATTGTGGTAGTACCAACCAAAATCATTTATTCCTTTTCATTATAAATTCATTCAATATGCATATCAAATTATAATAATTACATAAAAACTCAACAACATCACCTCTATAAGCATATAGTTAATAAAGTATTTCCCTTTTCTAGATTTTATTCTTAAATACATATAAAATAGTAGTATTCAATTAGAAATCAATAAGTAGAAAAAACATAAAAAACATATTTTATGTATTAAAATATCAATAAGAACATATAAGATTTTATATAACTTTTTGGGACCATCGTGTGAATTATTAAGACCTAAGGAACCCTAAGAGTGGGGTGAATTAAGACAATGACCAAATTAAACTTTTACATTGGCCCTAACATATTGTTGAATAATATTGATGTGTTAATGGGAATAATGTTTCAATATATCAAAATCTCAACACATCCACATTGAATATAATGTGAATAATGAAAGTAAAGAACACAATGAAACAATGACTTACTTGGTTCACCCATATTGGGATATATCCAAGGATCATGCACACAACATCATGTTGATGAACCAAATATCCATATATAATGGATTATTTTTATATAATTTTTTTTTCATCAAATTAAAACCTTATTGAGTCACACTTCCTTTATAATATGTTTGTATATAACACACTACCTCCCATGTAATGCCCCATGTTTTTTTTGAAATATATTGTTTTAAATTAATTTAATTTTTATGACATTTTTCATTTCATGAAACAATGAATATACCTTATTTTATATGAAATAAACAATTTATTATTACCTTTTATGCTACAACATGTTAATATCTCATTATATGATACCCCAATATAATTTTTCACTACACACAACACCTACTTGGCTTGCGCTACATGCAACAATGACTTGGCGTGTCTTTCACAGAACACAGAGTTTCTACAAAACATCATTTTATTGTAATAATTATTTAAACAAGATAATTTTAAACTAGCCATTAAATATAGTAATATTAATAGTAATAAATAGTTTTATAATATTATTGATAATTGTGATAACAAAATCTATAATTTTTGGCAATATTTAAATATTTAAAATCACTATTTTCTCAAAAGAACTTCTTTTTATATACTTTTATGAACGATAATAAAATTAATTTAGATAATTTTAGAAATTTAATTTTTGAGAATAAATTTAATTTTTGAATTCATAATTTCAAAATTATTCTATGGTGATTTTTTGGTATTTTTCTGAGAAATTTCATTTGTTGATGAATAGGGAAAAATACTGAATTTTCATTCAAAACTGATGTTTCATCTAATTTATTTATATAGATAAATTATATATAAAGTTTATTTTAAGTAAAATTAGATAAATTATAAATATATTAATCTAATTTAATTCATTTGAATCTTTTTATTTGAATTCATATATAAAATCTTAATTTTTGAACATTCTCACTTTAACAACCCGCTTCCTCGCCATGTCTGTGAGATTAGCGTTAAAATTAATATTTTAATTTATATGAACTAAAAAAATGGTTTTAATCAGTATGATAATTATTTTCTAACAATATCAAATTATTATTTTACCAAATATATTAGTGAAAGTTATTACAATTAATTACAACGATTAAGGTAACATTAAGCTTAACAAGGGAATAAACCTTAAAATTAAGGACCCAGATGACCTATCCACTTGTCCAAAACCATTTTATATACATATTTCGGTCATGAAACTTCCATTATTTATTTTTTTTGGTTTTTATAACTTTTTTTAGGTAAAAATGTGGGTACACCTAACTTGTTTTTAAAAATGTTATGTGTATCCCCACCCTTCCCTTTTAAAGGGCACCACATCTCCCATTTATCAAAAACTCTAAAATAACATATGTTTGGAAAATATAAACTTTCCAAAATACCTCCCTTACTCCTTGAATCCTATATTTTTTCATAAATATAACCATGCAATCCTTTTTTTGCAAAGAAAAAAGGAGTTACCCAAAAAAAAGTTAAAATCCATCCCCAAACTCATCTTTTTATTTTATTTCAGAACAACCTAAATTATTATTATTCCCTGATCATATAATAACTCAAGTATCCTAAATATACAAACAATTTTTTATTCTAAGTTTTATACCTTCACTTACACACACTTCTATCTAATGGGTAACAAACTTACCGTTCTTGTGTACAACGAACTACCGCCTCACGAAACAATGTTGTTAATTTTACCATTACCACCTATAATGGTTGGTAATTATGATGGAAACAATGTTTTTATATTATATATATGATATTTATGATATATTTATACTTCTTTAGTTATTATATAAATTCCACCTTCATTCATTCCATTTTCTGTAAATACGATAATTTTGTTTGGGGAAGTGTGGAGTACCACAACCTCAAAGCGATGTGATTTGTTCACACACTACATGGAATATATTAAGAATAGGTTTAGTGAACTTATATGATATATATGACATAATAATTATACTATAATTATATAATATATATACACATATATGTCCTTTACACTCTTTCTTTCAATAATACAAAGAAAAGAGGAAATAGTGTTCATGCATATGTATGGCTGACCGTCTCCATGAATGGTATATTCCATTTCGTATTTATATTTACTATAGATCATTATAAATACATATATACTAAATAAAATTTATATTTATGTCATTTTATACGTTCTTGAAATCATAATATAAGAATTATGACCCAAAATATAAAAAATTAAGACACATGTGAAAAACAAAGTGGATATTAGCCGAAGAAAAACCTAGATTTGGAATCATTAATAAGAGGGTAATATAAAGTCATAATAAAACCATATATTTTATTATAAATAAAAATATTTTACTTTAAAATATTTTTAATAAACTAATAATTATTATACCAGAGTTTTGTACGAGTATGAATAGAGTCAAGACATAAGGTAAGGTAATTTCATCTCACTTTTTATTTCTGTGAGATGCATACCATGTTCACCTCATATTTATTATATGTGTTGTGTATAATGGAAATTTATGTATTATATGATTTTTATACTTAAAATTATGGTTATTTACATATCCATTTGATTATATTCATTTCATATGGTTTAGGTTTCAAAATTTACCAAATTGGTAAAGTAATTTTCTCTTATTTCTCCTTCTTCGAGACACATGCCATGTTATACACCTATATTATTCTATGAGGTGTATATAATATCTTTGACATGTTAAATCATGAATATATTACTATAAATTATATTTTAAGATTCATTTAATTTCATTTTCTTACACGGGGAGTATAATTCAAAGTTACCTAGTGGTAATATTTTATTAAACCAATCTCATCATTTATCGATATTGTTTATGATTATACTTCCATTGATGAAATATTATGATCCATATATAAATATAAATCATAAATTTTATTATCCTATATATATTAATGATATATTCATGTATTGGTATCATTTTACCAATCTTTGGTATATAATATGATTAATAAAAATGTTTTTAAGAAAGTTCGATTTTACCTCTCTCTTAGGCCAAAAATCCGTGTTCGTTCAAAACCATGTTTTATAAAAAAGGTTTTGAAAATGTTTTAAAGATATATTTATAATTTTTAAAATAATTAAATAAATATTTTAAAATATATATTCAATAATCATTTATAATTTTTCAAAGTTTTTCAAAAAAATGGTTTTCAAAATGTTTTCAAGATTTCTTTAAAAGTTTTCAAAGTGTTTTCAAAGAAATGGTTTTCAAAAAGTTTTCAAGATTTATTTATAAGTTTTAAAAGTGTTTTCAAAGAAATGTTTTTCAAAAAATTTCAAGATTTATTTATATGTTTTCAAGGTGTTTTAAAATAAATGGTTCTCAAAACGTTTTCAATTTTTTTTTTAAAATTTTCAAGTTTATTTTCAATGAAAAGGGGTTTCAAAAGGATGTTTTCAAAGAAAATTATTTTAATGATTTAGAAGCTTCTATTTTAAATATATTTTAAAAGGAAAAGGTTTTCAAAATGTTTTAAAATTTATTTTATAATTTTTAATGGGGAAGAGTTTTAAAAAAAATCAAGATTGGTTTATAAGTTTTAATGGGAGAAAGTTTTTAAAAATGATTTCAATCCTTCTTTATAAGAATAAATGTATTTCCAAAGAAAATTGTTTTCAAAAGGTTTTATGTATTAAAAATACCATTTTCAAAGAATAAAGTATATTTTTCTCAAGTAAATTTTTTGAAAATATATATCAAAAATATTTTCCATCTAATATGACATCTTTTTGTGTTACTCATGCCTTTCTGGGGAAATGATTCCGTGTTTTCATTCATATTATTTCTCTGAATGGTTTATGATTTGATGGAATGATGTTTATGAAACCAATTTATCTTTCATGGGTTATAGGTTTATGAAACCCTTTCCCTTTCCACAAATTTTATGATTATGAAACCCACTTCTTTTCATCAGTTTGGCTTTGTTGAATTGATTATGAAATTTCTCTTTTTGTGCGGGTTAAGATATGATTAATGGTTTATGAAACCCATTTAATTTCATTTGTTATGATATAATTTTTTACGATATTGGGACACATGTATGTATGATTTTATAATGAGATGGTTGGGACCTATATATCCTTCTAATTCATTGGTTAAAGATTTATATCTCATGAGATATAGTAATATGGTCATAGGAGTGAACCTTGAAAACTAAGATGGAGATGGTATTAAATCACGACTTCCAAGATGGTATGGGGAGTGAACTCATACCACTAATATAGATATGGGAGTGAACCATGACTACCAATATAGTATGGGAAGTGATCCCATACTACTAATATATACATGGGAGTGAACCATGACTCCCAAGATGATATGGGGAGTTAACTCATACTACTAATTTGGACATGGGAGTGAACCACAAATACCAAGATGGTATGGAGAGTGAACTAATATTACTAATATGGCCATGGAAGAGATTCCTTGACTACTATAGAAATCATTTTATATGATTATGGGAATCCATAATTCTATTTTTTATTCCTACATTGTGCTTTCTTGTCTTAATCTCTTTACTTCCTTATGATTCATGTCTTATGATCATCCAATATTTATGCCATGATTCATTATTATGATCTTTAATATGAAATTTATTATCTTCTAATGTTATGATCACATTATCACACACTTATGCTCATGTATATGCATACTTATCTCCCTTATTTACCCTTACTGAGCATATGAGATCACCCTTTTTGTGTTTCCTTCCCCAGGTTATGAAGATATATTCTAGGTATGATATGTATAAGAGGGTTTGTAGTCTTAGAGAACCTAATGGGAGATAGTGTATCTCACTCATGTATCAGTGTTTACATTTCCATGTTTCCAAAGGCACTAAACTAATGCGGTCTTTGGGTGTCTTTTTTTGTAATTTATTAAGTATTTTGAAAAAGTGATGTAATGTCCATATACATTAAGAATAGGTTTTAATAATTGGTGTTAGATCAAAGGTTTAGTCATCCTTTGGAAACTATAATTATATAACTTTAGTGATATCCATAGTAATATTTCTATGGATATGTATTAGGATATCTGAAAGGATAAAATTAAGGATGTGGAAGAGTACTGGAATATTTCCTAGAATCTTGGTAGTAAAGGATACACCCAATGGTTTCCTAGAAATACATCTCTGTTTGGATACTATAAGTATATGTGGATCTGACATATATGTACCTTGGAGTAACAACTCTGACAAGGTGTGTTGGGCCTAACTCAGTGTAACCTAGTACATGACAATAGACCTTACTGCACACTTGGTTTGACACTACTAAGGGATATGCTTTATAAATTCAAAAACTCATTACAAACAATCATTAAAGATTTAAAAATAAGTTTTCTATGATTAAACTAGGAAAAAACTAAGGTGTTATAGATTAAAGAAGTGGGAGTAATTATTTGTAAATCTTATAAGTACGTTTTCATGGTAATGTGGTTTTATGCTATGATAAGTGTTTCTCACCCTACGCTTTCTGGTATTATTCAATAGCGGGAACTAGAAAGAACTAGGTTAACATTTAATGTTTCAGATGTGTAATATATAGGCATGATGAAAATTTATTTCATAATTGGAAATCTCAAGAATATAGTCAGGAAGGACCACGAGTATTGGATATACTTTTTAAGATAAGGAGGCCTCAAATGACATGTGAAAGGTATTGAATGTTATTCATGTATTGTTTACATTTAATGGAATAAGAATGATTAAATTATGATTGAGGAACCTTATGACATGATTCATATAACAGTAAAGAGGTATTAAAGAATAAGTTGATGAAGCCTAATTAATGTTTTAAGAATAAAGTTGAATGAATGAAGTATTTATGTTTTGGAATTCAAGGATTGTGTTATATGAATCATGAAATATATAAGTATTTTCATTATAAAATTTTCATCGATGATTTTAAAGGATATGTTTAATGGTTTTAGTGATTAAGATAAGTGATTTAATGGAAAGGTGATAATTTGATTAAGGGAATGAAAACCTTAACTTATTCCTAATTCTGAGATAATGATTTTTGGATAAAGATATGTTTGACAGTATTGTTTACCTTAGAACTGATAAAGTATTTTTTTAAAAATTAGTCTGTGTTTTCATGGATGAATTTTGAAACTTCTTGGATTTAAGGAATATATCCAATAATCTTGGGAATAAGGAATCATGCATGTTTTCCAAAAGTATTTATGGTAATTCAGGTTATTACCATGTTTCAAGAGAATATACAATGAGTATATTCACATGTTTGGAATGTGAAAACTAAGAGATACTTTTTGATATATGGAGGATAAATGTTAATATTATTTTATGACCTAATTTCTAATATTTTTCATTTTCATCTTCAGGAAGGGTTATAAGGCTAACCACTTATGGATAGTTTAAGTCAAAATTCAGATGAAGTGTTTATGTATTAAGGTTGTTTTGAAAACCTTAGTTAAAAGGCTATTTAGTAGTTAACCTAATTTCAAGGATGCCCATCATATTTTTATGAGAAATTATGTCAATGTGGTTTTATAAAAGGATAACATGTATTTCAAGTGACAAATAATAAAATCCAGAAAGGCCACGGATCTTGAACCCATGATCTAAGGATGATAAGGGTTTCATGCCAACCACTGGCCTATGCAATGTCCTGGTTAATGTGTTCTTATTTATTTCAGTTAAATAATTTAATGTGTAAATATTAATGATGAACTAGTAGTGATACTTTTTATGTTCTGATATTAATTCATTAACTATATTTATTTTTAATAACATTTAGAGACAAATAGTGTTTCTTTTTATTCTTTTATGAGCCTTAAGATCCGTTACAAGTGTATTTTAGTTCTTTAGGCATCAAAGTTAATTTCTGGAAATCCATTTATTAAAATAATGGATGAATTGGGAATTGATCAAAGAACAACAAAATATTGAGATTATGTTTATAGAAATATATCAAGTTAGTATATTTCTCTATATTATTAGTCAATAAAATAATTACTCAACATTAGTAAAATGAAAAAAAGGTTTTCAGAATACATTAATTTTTATTGAACTGATGGACTTTTTAAATCATCATAGATTTATGACTTTGAGGCCATAAAATTTTCATTTATCATTCACTTTTTCATGATTTATATCATCAATCACTCCCTATTAATATTTTTGATTTTCCTCCAAGTCCATTTTTTCACTTCCCATCTATGTTCTCCTATGTGGAATCCTAGCCATGAGTTACTATGGGTAATCATTATGGTTCCAACATTCATTTTTTTAAGGAAGTTTCAGTATTAATTTTTAAGACTTGGGTTTCTGTTAAAGTAACATAAAAGTATTAATCCATTGAAAACCCAAAAAAAATTAAAGGATAAATTCATTTTAATGGGGTGTAGAATGTAACACCCTGAGTTTTTCTGAAATAATTTGTTTTGAATTAATTTAATCCTTTTGATATTTTTCATTTCACACAACACTTAATATAGCTTGTGTTATATAAAAAAGAACCAATTTATTCTTTTCATGTATGCTACACCATGTTTAGATTTCATTATACGATTCCCTAAGATAATTTTGTGCTACATGTAACACTGACTTGTCTTGTTCTACAAACAACACCGACAAAGTGTGTGTAACATGCAACACTATGTTTATATGAAACATCATTTTATTAATATAATTATTTAAATAATAAAATTATATCCTTTAACTCAAATTTATTAAAATGAATAGAAATAAATAATTTTCAAATATTATTGATAATGGTTATCATAACAAATATAATTTTTTGCAAAGTCTTTACATGTTTAAAAACACTGTTTTTTCAAAAGATCTGCTTTTAATTTCCTTCTATGAATAATAATAATATTAATTTTGACACTTTCAGAAATTTAATTTAATAAAATAAATATAATTTTTTAATTCATAATTTTTGAATTATATTAGGTTTAATTTTTGGGATTTCTATGAGAAACTTAATTTTTGGATGAATAATGAAAATACAGAATTTTAATTCAAAATTTATTTTTTTTATAATTTTTTCATAATGATAAATTATATTTTAATTTGGTTTTAAAGTAAAATTATATAAATTATAAATATTTATTAAGTTCATTGGAATATTTTTATATTGAATTTAGATATAAAAGCTTAATGAACTTTTCAACATTCACACTTTAAAAACCCGCTTTCTCACCATATGTGCAGGATTAGCATTAAATGTAATTTTTAATATTATATGAATTGAATTTAAAAAAAAAACATAAAAAAGTTGTAATCATTATTATATTTATAGTATAATATGATCAACTTTGTTTCCACCGAAAAATATTAGTGAAAGATATTAAGATTAATTACAATGATTATGGTAAATTTAAGCTTAATAAGGGAATAAACCTTAAACTAAAGGGCCCAAATGACCTAGAAACTTTTTAAAAACAATAAATTCTTCATTTATTCCTATATTTTGTAATAAATAAAACCAAGGGATCCTTTTTGTGAAAAGCACAATGAGTTTCCCAAAAATAGGTAACATCCTTCCTCAAGATCCTTTATTTTATTTTATTTCAACACCACCTCAATTACTATTATTACATGATCATATAATAAAAAAATTATACCCCAATATACTGATATGTTTTTATTCTAAGGGTTTTACCTTCACCCACACACAATTCGATCTAATGGGTAATGAACTTACCGTTCTTGTGTAAGGAGAACTACCACTTCACAGAAAGATGTTGTTCGTTTTACCATTACCACCAACCATGGTTGAGAATTATGATGGAAACTCTATTTTTATATGATATTTATGATTTATTTATACATATTTAGTTATTATATAAATCCTACCTTCATTATTTCTATTTTGTGTAAATTTGATAATTTCGTTTGGGGAAGTCTCGACTACTGTATTCTCAAAGCGATGTGATTTGTTCACACACTACATAAAACGTATTAAGGATGGTTTTAGTGAAATTATATGATATATATGAAATAATATTTACAATTTAGTGATATTATATATATATATATACATATATGTACTTTACTTTATTTATTTAAATATTACAAAGAAAAACAGAAACAACGTTCATGCGTACATACAACATACTGTCCCCATGAACGATATATTCCATTTAAAATTTCTATATACTACAGGTCATTATAAATAAATATTTACTGAAAAAAATTTATATTTATATCATTTTTTAAATTCGGGAAATCATTATATAATAATGAGTAAAAAAAATATAACAAATTAAGATACATGCGAAAAACAAAGTGGATATTACCCGAAGCAAAACCATAAATTGGAATCATTAATAAGCGTGTAATATAAAGTGATAAGAAAAAAATATATGGTTTTAGAAATAATAACAGTTTTATTAAAAATATGTATAATAAACTTAAATTTATTTTACATGAGGTTTGTACAAGTACAAATAGAGTCAATACATAAGCTAACAGAATTTCAACTCACTTTTTATTTCTGATAGATACATGGCATGTTCACCTCATATTTCTTATATGTGGTGTGCATAATTACCATATATGTATTCTATTTTTCTTATAATAAAATTTATTATTATTAAAATATAAATTTTATTATATTTCTTTCATGGGGTTTATGTTTAAAAAGTTACCAAATTAGTAACGTAATTTTGTCTCAATTTTCCTTCTTCGAGACACATGTCATGTTATGCACCTATATTTTTCTATGAGGTGTATATACTACCTTTGATATTTTAAATCATTAATATACTTATATTAATGATATTTTTATCTTAATGTAATTTAATTTTCTTACATGGGTATTATAATTCAATGTTACCAAGTGATAAGAGTTTATTGAAACAATCTCATCATTTATCGAGATTGTTTATGATTGTGCTTCCATTGATGAAATATTATGATCCCTATCTCAAGATAAATCTTGAATTTTATTATCATATATATATTAATGATATATTCATGTATTGGTATCATTTTTATATATTTTTTACATAACATGATTATGAAAGTGTTTTTTAGAAAGTTTGAATTTACCTCAGTCTTCTGTTGGAAATCTATTTTCATTCAAAACCTTGTTTTTTAAAAAAATATTTTGAATTTTTTTAAAGATTTATTTATAAATTTTCAATGTATTTTAAATTATATATATTTTTTAAGAATAATTTATAAGTTTTCATTGTTTTTATAGATAAATTTTTATCAAAACGTTTTCAAGATTTCTTCATAAGTTTTTAAGGTGTTTTCAATGAAATGGTTTTCCAAACATTTTCAAGATATATTTATAAGTTTTCAAAGATTTTTTTTTCAAAATTTTTCAAGATTTATTTATAAGTTTTAAAGTTGTTTTCAAAGAAATGGTTTTCAAAACGTTTTCAATCCTTCTTTACAAGGTTTCATGTTTATTTTCACAGAAAAGGGTTTTAAAAATGTTGTTTTCAAAGAAAAGTATTTCAATGATTTTGAAGCTTCTTTTTTGAAAGTCTTTTCAAAGAAAAAAATTTTCAAAAAAATTCAATATTATTTTATAAGTTTTCAAGGGATAAAGTTTTCAAAATATTTTCAAGAATCTTTTATAAGTTTTAATAGGAAAAAGGATTTCAAAATGATTTCAAGCCTACTTTTTAAGTTTCAAATTATTTCCAAAGAAATTTGTTTTCAATAGGTTTTATGTTTTAAAATTACTTTTTCACAGAAGAAAGGATATTTTAGTCAAGGAAATGTTTTTAAAATATATATCAAAATTATTTTCCATCTAATATTACATATTTTGGTGTTACTCATTCCTTTTTGTGTGAATGATTCAACATTTACAATCATATTATTTCTCTAAATGGTTTGTGTTTTTATGGTTTGATGTTTATGAAACTCATTTCTCTTTCACAAATTATAGGTTTATGAAACCCTTTTCTCTTACATGGGTTTTATTATTATAAAACCCTTTTTTATTCCATTGGTTAAAGATTTAAATCTCATAAGATAGACTAAGATGGTATTGGAAGTGGACCTTGACTACTAAGATTTCCATAGGAGTGATCCATGACTACCAAGATGGTATGGGGAGTGAACTCATACAACTATGATGGAAATGGAATGAACCATGAATACCAAGATGGTATGATAAGTGAAATAAAACTACTAATACGATCATGGGAGTGAACCATGACTACCAATATTGTATGTAGAGTGAACTCATACTACTAAGATGGCCATGGTAGTGAACCATGAATACCAAGATGGTATGGGGAGTGAACCCATATTACTAAGATGTCCATGTCAGCAATTCCTTGACTACTCTGTAATTCATTTTATATGATTATGTGTTTTCCAAAATTCCATGTTTTATTCCTATTTTATGCTTTCATGTATTACGCTCTTTACATCCTTATGATTCATGTCTTATGATCTCCCAATATTTATGCCATGATTCATTATTATGATCTTTGATATACATGTTATGATATTATAATGTTATGATCACGTTATCATACCCGTATGCTCATGTTTATTCTTACATATATCCCTTATTTACCCTTACTGAGAATATGAGCTCAACCCTTTTTTGTTTTCTTCCTAAAGTTATGAAGATATATTCTAGGTATGATATGTATAATAGGGGTGAAACTATTAGATAATGAAATGAGTGATAATTCACCTAACTCATGTACCATAATTTATGTTTCTATGTTTCCAAGGGCACTAAACTTATATGATATTTGGGCATCTATTTTTGTAATGTATTAAGTATTACTAAAAATTGATGTAATTTCCATTTACAATAAGATTGGTTGTTATATCCAAAGTATTTATTCTTCTTTAACATTATTTACACACTACTTCAAAGAGGTCTGGGATTAATTTATATGTGTATAAGTGTCTCTAATATCAATATGAAAAACTTATATGATTGCATCAATGAGGTTTGGATATTATATGTTAATTTTATCTATGTATTGCTTCTTTATTCACAATCTAGGTAAAAAACTCCTTGTTATGGGAGTTGAAATGATGAACACTAAAAAATATTTGTATTAATAAATAATTCCTCCAACAAGGACTAGATAAGATTGACACATTATTAAAGGAATTTTATTTATTAATCTTTATCTTTTTATCCCTTTTTCACACTGCCCGATATGTCAATGAGATTCTACAAATGAGACACTCTCAATGAACCATATCAATAAATAATGTTCATCTATTTTATCTCTTATTAATGAATATTTCAAGTATGTATTGGTATATCTATCTCAATAAACTAGATATGTTAATATCATTACTCTTTCACCCTATTTTATGTTCTTTCAATTTTCATTAACTATATATACAATAACTTCAACATAAATACCTATAATAAAGTACTAGGATTCTAGCGTGTCATCAAGCCATGTTTTATCTCCATAATGATGTACAAATTACATCAATAAATATTCATTTTTTAGGTCATCCATATATTGGTAAAATATTTATCTTTCCCCCAATGGATAATTAATTAATATATCTACAAATATCTTGTAAAATGTCCTATTATTAATATATCTCAAAAATTTCATGACAATAATAAAAATGGAAATATTCTATCAATTTAGTCAAATATTAATCCCATGAAAATTAATCATCTTGACTTTCCATCATTCACAAGATAAATATTGGTCATAAATAGATCTATAAAATGTGAATCAATATCCTCTATTTCATTTTCCACCATACTCAAAGTTATACAATGTCCATTTCCTTTAAATATTCATCATAATTAATATCAATTATTTTCATAATATATCCTTAGCATTATCTACAATATCTCATTTATTTTTTCTAATTCAAACCACTATATTAAATATATCTATAAAAACCCTAAAAGTTTCCATATTTGAAAATATATCTATATCTAAAAATTTACAATACCTATGAAAAAAGGTTATGACCAAGTAAAACATGGTATGGTTTCTTGGTCAATGGTTTTACCATCAAAACCATGGTCATTCAAACCCATTTACACCAAAAAAATATAGAATTTTCCTTTAACAAATTTATATCTGAGTTTCACCATAGCATGGTTCTCTTAAAAAAAGGCATGATATTTTTCAACTTAATTTCAGTGGAATATAAAAAAATTATCTCAAAAAAACCATATTCATGGCATTAACCATGATAATTTTTTTAATACTCTAAAAAACCTACAAAGAACTCTATAATGATTGTTTTTTTTTGTGGAATACACTATGGTGTGGTTCACATTATCTCCTATGATTTTTCCAATCATATGTGAGAACTATGATCATCATTATTTATTATAGCATGATGAATCATCATTTTAGATTTAACCATTATGAAAACCGTTAAATATTTTAATCATTAAATAGTATCCATGGATTTTGTAAAATTTATTATCCAAAAATAATATCCATCATAGTTGTGGTTTCGAAACTATGACATGAATATAATAAATATGATGAATTTTCTATTATTGGTGTTTATATATCATTATATGTTCATCCTTCATTAAATTCCATTGTCTAAAACCTCTAAATACCTAAAATAAATGGTGGTGTTTTCATAACCATGACGTGGCATGAATAATTACAAGGTAGATTTACTATATTCACTAAATAGACATTAATACTCCACAAAACGTCTTCAATCACCCCCATACATTACCTAATATATAAAAAGGCACAAATAAATATCTTTAACCATTTAAATCATCTATTAAATTAATTTTTTTGAGCATAAATACTTAAAATAAACTTCTTTTATTCTCCTGTATACTTTTTGTACCATTTCACTAATGTGGCTTCATTTTCCATTTTCTATAGTCATTATAATTTCTTCGTTCCAAGAACTTTTTCATATGTTAATTCCAAATATCTCATTGTACTCCTATTTAAATATTCCTTTACAAGGACTTCATTCTTCATCGAGTATACTTTGATCTTCATATTATTATTTTATCTTCCCATTATAAGTTAGAAATGCGTACTCTATAGTTTACTAAAAATATAATAGAAACTTGGCCTTTGGTTTTAGAACTTCTATTGAATAAAAAATAATGGGTCTTTTATTTACCCAAATAATGGGTTTTAAATTTACCTGTTGTCTAAAAAATCCATTTAATACTCCAAAATTTCCAAAAGAACTCTCTTAAAATTTAAATTTCAAATTTAAAATTCACACTAGGCCTAATTACATTGGAGTCTAGTCTATTTTCAAACTCTAATAAACCTGAACGACATGAGTTATTGTAAACTAATCACCATATTAATTCTAATCCTTTGGAATAATTGTTAAGAACTTCTGAAATTAAAACTCATCCGTCTTAATCCACTTCTACTTCTTGATCGCAAATCATATTATATATAGTGATATTGTCCATTCACCTAATCAAAACAATAGTAATTCCCTAGTATCCTTCCACTCTTTTTTATAACACACACCCTCTATTTCCCAAGCAATGTATCCAAATCTACAAATCAATTTTTTTTTACATTTTTATAAAATATGCTTTAATGTTTAATGATAACCATACATTAAAAAATAAAAAACATTAGACCCCATATTGCACATTATAAGTTCAAAATTCCAGATGGTTCATACAAAACAACGGATTAAAAACCAATCAAAATATTATTCCACATATCCAAAATAATTCAAAATTCAAAAGGTTGTGACAAGATGCATCAAGCCCAGCACCATCACTTTGACATTGCCAATAACATCCTTGAGCCACCCACTAATAGCTTGTCAAAAACTATTCTAAATCCATTGCCACCACAACCTACTGAAGAGATCAGTATCTATGGTACCAAAAAAAAAACCCAATAAAAAAAATATATAACTATTCCATAGAACAAAAAATTCATCATCACCAAAAATAGACACGTCAAAAAAAACTTTGAAAACTGTAACCTAAAGAAGAGCGACATCCATGGAACTGCCATCACCATTGTGGGAGGAAAATAGAGTACCATCATCAAACCAATAATCCATCATGAACTTAACTATAAATAAGAAATAACAACATCATAGAGTACTATGACCTAATTTTGTCGACCACTTGCACTCACCTCCCCAAAAACCTTGAAAACCACCCCAAAAATCCAACTAGGAGGAGAATCGTGGGATCATGGAGCAAGAGTAGAGTAGTAACAGACGTCATCGAGTAGAAATGCGGTCACAGAAAACTTTTTTTGTCATTGATGATGAAAACCATGAAAAAATACAAAACATCATTAGTCCTAATATCAATCACAACCAAAAAACACCACCATGAACGAAATTACACCAGAGAATAGAAATGACTGAATCAAAATCAATAAAGAAGATTGAAATCCTAAGACAGTATATACCCAATATGAATTGCGATCCCTAGGAAACCGATGATCTATAACCCCCCCATGAGATCCACTGCATCAGACCAAAATGTATTGTAGTGAAATAGATATGGGAATAAGAGCAGTGATTGAGATGAATAAGGCCTCAGCAGTGATCCATGATTCTGGAGAGAAAGAAAAACCTAACCGGGATGGATAGAAATAGAGATGAGGAGAGAAGTGAAGGATGAACTAGTGCCGAGGCACACGAAGAGAGAGGCTCTGGGAAAAAACAGGTCGCCAAATGAGAGGAAAAAAGAAGTATAAATAGTTTTCTCCATCACTAGGGGAATGAACCCTAGATGGAGAAGAGGTGTGGTGTTCTCAGGAGAGCTATCTAGGAGAGAAGGTATTTATCAGACACTCCCAAAAAAAATTTCCAACACTAATTTAAATCTCACTATAATTAACCATGAATGAAAAAAATATTGGCCCTTGTTTTCACTACAATGAAAAATTTCTCATCTTATTCACAATATCTTTACTTTGGTGACATAAATAAATAAACCCATAGTGAATATTAGACCAATGTGGTTGATGGTTCTAGTCCATGAAGGACTATTGTTAGCAATGATTTTCACTCAAGCATTACCTAACTATTACACCAAATTACTAGTCCTTATCTTGAGACTTAGTGTGTTGGATAGATCCCTAAATAAAAAAATAACATCATCATAGTCTCTCTGAGATCACTAAAATTACTCCTATCATAAGTCTTACCCCGTCAAATCATAAAGTCCTACTCTAAGTCAGTTTTTGTTCCATTGACTCTAAGAAAGAGATATATATAAATCTATAAGTTGATGTTTACTTATAGAGAAAATAGATTTTTTTTAGTTCAAAAACCTATATCCCAAGAACTCATTGGGATCACCACATAGGTTAGCCTTGAAATTCACCAAAATTTCCCCCAATAAAATTTTTCATTTCATCTAACGTTTAATAGAATTCTCCCCTCCAAAGGATTATTCATATCATTACCTCTTCATATTGACACTCAATTATAATAACCCTGTAATTATTACTCATAAACTAAGTTTACCTTAGCCATAAAAACCTTATCCCATGCCTTGCTCTAGGGTCTGGAGATGTCATGTTGATTTTCTCAACCAGTTCCCCGGTATATTGACCATCCCTCATCCCAACCAACATACAAAGTAAATGTTCCCAATATACACACAAAACTATGTATTACTTCAAGATTGAAAAACATGACAATCACTACACGCCCCTCATACTAGGAGTGATGAAACTAAAAAATTACCAACTCTTTATAGTAATAAAATTTATTCATCCGACTTACCTTGAAGTTTTATAATTTTAATAAAAAATTACATTAAAGGTAAACCTCACTAGTGAATTTCCCCCAAAAATTCCTCCAAAACCACCTCTCAACACTCCACCAAAAATATCCTCTAATGCATCATCCATTAAAACATCCATTATGAATTACTTAAAAACTATTTATTACCCTTATCTATAAACATCCACTACCCAAGTCTAATAATTATTTTATAAAAATTTAATGGTTATATATTTATACAAATACATACCTAATGAATCTAGAGGTTACTTTAAGACATCCTAACTAAAGTATTATTTATATCCTAAGACATTCCCCCTTTAACACTGCACATCTCATGTTGAACGATTCACAATCATCATCATCTTAGATTTATTACTCAATTTCACCTTAATATACATATATGAAACCATTAAAAAGGCTCAAATTTATATGTTTAACATATAATTCTCATCTCTTATCATTTCACACAATATAAAAAAAGTACTTGTTTAATTCCCAATGCTCATATCACTTTACAACTTGGTCATATTCAATGATAGAACCATCCATTCATGACTCAATTATGATTATGTTACACCATCTCATGTACCCTATGTGTTACACAAACTCACCATTCTATACCTATAATGAAAGATAAAACATACAAAAACTGCATCCTGAACATATATCATATCTTCCCAACAAGAGTATACTATAACACACCATGTTAGCACTTTGACTCTTACCACATAGAGTCACATATACTCATATACCATAACTAAAGAACTCATAATTATGATAGTAATCCACTTTATCCTAACATTTAACAAAGAAACATACTACCCAAAGAACTATCCATGATTTAAACCCCACACCCATGCATACTCAAGGCAATCTATCACCCTAACCTACCCACTCAATCCACTTGAGGGTTTTTAAAATATCCATGTACCATACACTTGTATTAAACTATAACTAAGGAATCTCATTCATATATCATTTTATACCCCAAGAACATGACACTAGTACTGATTTGTACCCATATAATATAATTCCTATAATAATACAATATTGGTTGTCATTACCCACCCACACATATCAACAATACAATTATATCATAGTGGTGATCATAATAAGGACCATCATTGTTGGTTTTGGATGGTTAACATTTCCTTAATAAGTTATTTAGGTAAATATTAAATAATTTATTATTCATTGAATCCAATTTTCAAAAAATGTCTTTATGGAAACAACATTTTAAAAAAATTATTCTCTAATTATTTTTACCTAAATAATTATTAAATTACACATTCTAATCAAAATCGATCATTTTCATTTCAATTAAACCAATGTGGAAAGTATGATTAATGTATATATACTTCTTATCACCCCAAGAAAAGAGTAAACTAATAAATCAAGTTCCATAATCTCATACCTTTACAAATACATTCAATTTTAACTATAAAAAACATAATAATCACAATCCCATAATCATTAGTGACATGGACTTCCACTGTATAGGTGTAAACTAGGCATAAGGTTGGTGTTTTTCTTGATTTCCAATCCTTCCTACATCTATCTTTCGAGTTTTAAAATAGTAATATAATCAAAAAAAATCACCAATACCATTTATAACATCTTCTTTTTATTTTTCATTGTCTAGAATGTTATGTGGCCTCATGTTTGACTCCCTATATGATATAGGTTGTAGTTTAGCAGTGAGAGTTTATGGCTAATGTTGAGGAGATTATACCATCTATTTCACAACCATAAAATAATTGTAAAATAACAGAAGGATCCATCAACATAATTTTATAACACATTTATAAAATTTTAAAATGTATTGAAAACCATAAAAAATAAAATTCATGATAAGTGGTATCAAAATAATCTCATGTTACAATTAAAAATCTATACATCCAACACAGTATCACCCACTATGACAATAATATTGCAATATAAATAAAAGATAAAAAAATCTCAGAGTCACTTTTGTAAAACCCTAAGCCTCTCCTAAATAACATATCCAGATCTCTACCAAGATAATCTGTCTAGATCACCTATATAAGGTTCCTCACCCTAACTTGTATGCCATACATAAGGTCTCCAAGTCTACTAAATTGTATATGGATTGTGTGAAAATAAATATCATTAAAATAGTAGTAATATGAACATTAAAATATTCCTCAACATATATTGTGTGTATATAGGTACAATAAGGAAAAATATATATTAAAACACAATAGAAATATAACCAAATTGTGATACCATGTGCTAACAAAACCACCAAGACGATCGACCCTACCTATTTTTTCCAATACTAGTGAATAATATAGGCTATAAATAAATCATATCATGGTGGCACCCTAATCTCCAAACTTTATTTACTACTTAATTTTTTCATATGAATCCCTGGAAGGTCATATTGCAGCTATATCCCCCTATAAAGAACCATTACATAGTGTACCATAGCTCTCTATTAGTTCCCTACCATCCAAATATTTTTAAGAAGTGAATTAAAATTATTAAAGAGTAGTATAATAACCCACTCCCTTGGGAATAGAGACAATATATGTTACTATAATAATGGAACTAAACACACATATCATCCAAATCAGTGTGAAATCAATCATGTCATGGTTTCCCACACCCTCATACCCTAGCATCTTAGACAACTTGATAATGAACTAGTTTAGATAAAGAAGACAAACCAAATCAAAATTAATACAAAAAACTATCCTTAACTCTTAACTAGTAACCAATTCCTCTAAATTTTCCCACATCCTATCCAATATAACCTTGGGATCAGTTATCCTAGAATTAACCCACTATACTCATTATCAATACCAATAATTAGCAAGCTTAAAGGCTACAATATGACTTCAATATGGGATAAGATGAATACATCCACAATCTTAGATCACACAAGTCAAACTATCTTAGTGGGTAGTTTAGGACCTAACCCAACCCCCCTGATCACATGATACTAATGTTATAGTTGGTTTCCAAGAAAAAACTGTTTGTACTTTGATTAGATGAATATTTGATGTATAAAATATTAAATTTAACATATTATTACATATTTCTCATTGTTCTACATGACTTTAATGTAATAATTTCCTAGAGTATTAGTCGAATTGATAAGGTATAGTTGTTCCCCACTATGATGAGAACCTAGAAGTGCTATGAAAATATTATTAATATATTTCTTTGGTCATATAGAATACTATAATGGGACACATAGAATGGAATTTTAGGTGAGAGTACTCAAAAGAACATGGGACTTCATCTCATAAAGTTTTCACATGGTAACCTCCAAGATGGGAGATTATGAGAACATACCCACCAGTAAGAATTCTTCATGTTATGGTGTCATCAAGATATTCATACCTGTGAATGTGTGTAATGGTCCTTATACTTTATTATTATCATTAATGCATGTCACGACTCACACACTTAGATTTTATGACAAAAATTGTCATTCCATATGTTAGAAAGAAGTATGGTACGTTGGGTGCGTCATGAATGACATGTTATTAATGGATAAGTGAAGAAAGTATTTGTCCCTTACATCTTTATGGAAGATTATATCTCAACCCTCTGATTGAAATTGAACCTTCACCCTAAATTCCATGGACATGCTGTAACGATGAGTTTATTTTAGATAGTAAAAAAATGTTGTATCAAGCATACAGGTTCATGAAACCATCATGAAACCTCATTGATGAGATATTGTGACTAAGGGATTATATTACACAGTGGGTGTTCGTATGTGGTTTTCATCATTGCGACTTTAAGTTATTTCTCTTGAGTTCCATGAGTTGTCGCTAGATAGTAATCATTGACTTTAGGGAATCCTACCTAATGCCGATGAGAAATAATCCTAGAGGATAACACACTAATTGTTTCAGTTGGTCTTGATTATATTCTATTTGAATTTAATTAATGCAATAAATTTTATTCTCAATACTAGGGAATAATTTTATTAAAGTTATATTGATCGCATAAATTAAATAAATATTTATTCATCGGATTTTGAATAAAATGTATTTATTTATTTATTTAAAATTTAATAAATTTTTATTTACTATTTTGTGAATAAAATATTTATTTAAGAGAATAAAATATTTATTTGGGTGTTCAATAAATTCAATAGGAGTTCGAACAGACCAAGACCCTGTCCGGTGATAAAATAATTATTTACGAGCTGGTAAATATTTTTTATCCATTTTGCGCAAGTTTTCGCACAAAAAAATAATAATAATAATAATATATGGCATGAGATTAAATTAAAGGTTATAATTATATTTAATGGATATTATGAAATTAAATTTTGTATTCAAAATACCATCTCTATAAATAGACATCTATGTCTGTTGTGTAAAGAATTTGAAACCAATTCCATGTTTGGGAATAGAGAATTTTTGTGCACAAAAAATTCTCTCTTGACTCCTACTCCTCTATCCCTCTTTAGAATGAGAAACCAAAGAGGAAATTTCTTCAAGACTGAAGAATGAGTGATCAATAATGAAAAATTCAAGACATTCGATTTGTCATAGTAGCACTTGAAGAATGATTCATCTTACTAGGAGACAATTAGGGCACATATATATCACCACTAGAGGGATTCTACCCTTGGATCCTCACAAGCGCAACAAAGGAAATCCAGAATGTTCGTTTCAGATGATCAAAAATCATCAATGAAGAAGATTCCTAATCCTAGGTATTTATTTATTTAGATATTAAATAAATTAATTATAAATTTTACATGTATGATCCTCTCTCTTGGTTTTGAACAATTATTATCATAAGAAAATTTAATATATCACCCTCCACCTCAATGCTTTTGTCGCACCTATAACCATCAAGTGGTATCATAGGGTTTATGTTTAAATTTATAACTATTTATTTTATTGTTTAACTATGCACAATCATGGTTATATTTTCATTTCATGTTATTTATTCTTTAATACAATTTGAATTAACATGTTCATGGCATATTAATCATGTTCATTCAGTGTTTTATTTTCATAGATATTTAATAACATATGTTTCTCAATCAGATATTCTATTATG
Source organism: Viscum album (assembly GCA_963277665.1). Classification (NCBI taxonomy): domain Eukaryota; kingdom Viridiplantae; phylum Streptophyta; class Magnoliopsida; order Santalales; family Viscaceae; genus Viscum; species Viscum album. The sequence continues at coordinate 272,473 of CAUJRU010000305.1, read as the reverse complement.
AAGTGCCAAATCATTGGCCGGTAAAGCTGGGTTACATGGAATGTAGCTAAAGCACATGTAGTATACCCACGTGGATCGTATTTAGATGCGTCGAGAAATTAAAAACATGTGGTGCATTTATTAAACACCGCGTGTTGACCGGGCCAACCTGGAATGCAAATTGTGGATACAGAGTGTGTAGCTTTCATGTAAACACCATGTAGTCTGGTCGATTTAACATGCTGATGCCCTAGGCATTTGACTTGGACATATGGTAACCGAGGTACATGGAGTTTATATGGAAGTATATGCCTTGTAGTCTCCCTTTAATGGAAAAAATTAAAATTAAATTAAATTTGAAAAATTGTAGCATTAAAACCTTATTTTATTAATTGGAACACCATTGTGTGTTTAAAAATCGAATAATGGATTTAATTAATTTTAAATGATTAATTAATTTACTATAATAAAAATTTCATTAATGATCATGTTGTTTATTTTCCATGAATTCCAAATTGATGGGTATCTCCAATAATTTTAGGCTGATCATTAATATTAAATGGAATTAATTAATTTATTAATCAATCAATTCAAGAGTGTTTGTCTTAATAATAAAGAACGAATAAAGAAATAAATGATATCCAGTTACTTTTTTCGTATTTTTGGAATGTATGACAGGTCATGATCTTGACCAAGACCTACGTATATGTTAGAATTTATTTAATTAAATTTATTTCAGGATTTTTCAATTATTTAATATTAAATTAAAATAAGTCTTGAGATTCATCCCTTCCTCCATTATTATGTAGGACCTACGTGGCCAAGTAAATTTATTAAATTATCTTTAAATAATCCTTTGGTTACCCTCACCTTCATGTGGGTAATAAATATTTTTAATTAATGGAGAATCTCAAGGAATGTGTATACGGTTCAAGATGGAACCATAATATCGCCAACATGTTGATACATAGGTGGAAATGTGGAATGTTATGGCTCATGCCAAGTCTATCATAAGGAGTTATTTCCCCTAGGTCATGGGTTGATTTAAAGACTTATCATTAAATAAACCATTAGATAATATCATGATTAGGTCATTCAATTATATATTTAATTTCTATATAATGCATTAAAATTATATTTGTTTATTCAAGACCACGATCACATAAATGAATTAATATGAAAAGCAAGAGTTTAAATAAAATTGATTATGCGTAAATGTTTTATCCAAACATGGTTAATAAATTAAGAAAACATCCCCCTAAATATTCAAAAGACATGTAAAGGATAAAACAAGAAAAAAATTTATGCATAACAAAATAAAACCCCTTAATCTAATATTAAGTCATACTAAGTCCTATGTTACTTGATTAGGAATAAAACTCAATAGAACTATGTGTTTGACCAAAACATGTTGGGATGATTAATTTTTTAATGTGAGTTATTATGAACGTTTCGAGTTGAATTAACCATTTTAAATCAAAAGGTTTATCCTTTGTTAGACTTGGTATAATTTGGAGGTAGGTGTTGAGAAAATATAAGTCATGATTTTGGGATTTAGGAGTCTAATCAATAGATCAAGGAGCTGCAGGCCCACAGTTGTCAAAAACTTTACTACCTAAATACCTTCAAAATATCTTGAAAAAACCTTATTGGGATTACGAGAAGGATAATATAAATCCTTTCAACTATAATGTACTAGAAACTAGACATTCCAAGTTCAATGGTGAGGGATATTCAGACTTGATAAAATAGTAGGAGATTTAATAAAATCAATTAATTTATTATTTCTCACAAAATTTATAATCACGAAAAGTTCTAATAATATTCTATTTAAATTGTAGAATAAAATGAAAATCTCATCATCCACACTATATCTATGATCAGTATTTGATAAAGAAAATCTCTTCACTGGTAGTATATTCTAGGAGTGGTTTAGATGCCTTTGGGTTGTTCTACGCCATGAACAAAAATCTTAATTGCTAGAATCCTCAATGTCTGGTCCACCTACTCAAGATGTGAGTGATGAAGATTTTATAGTCTACAAAAAACATATTAATGACATGGTCATTGTTCATTGTTTGATTATTTCATCTATGTCTAGTGAACTCATGAAGTCTCATAAAAACATGGATGTGTATAGCATGACTGAGACCCTCTATGGTCTTTACCAAGAGAGAGATAGATAGGAATGGTTTGAGATTTCCAAGGAACTCTTTCATAGTAATCTTGGAGAGGTTTCCACATTTGGGCCTCCTATTGTCAAGCTCATTGGATACATTCAGTGCCTATAGGTTATAGGGTTTAAAATCCCTAAATAACTTGGAATTGATCTAATTCTGGAATCACTACCTTAAAGTTTCCCCAGTTTTGTTGTGAATTTTAATTTGAACAACATTGAGAAGTCTCTAACGAATATTATTATCCTCCTTCCCCAAGTAAATAAATATATGAAGTGAAAAAGCCTTATGTCATTAATGTGAACAAATAGAAATGGAAAGCAAAGAGATTTAATTTCAAAGCTTCTTCATGACCTTCCAAGAAGAATAAGATTAAAGGGGTAGTAAGGTAATAAGATGATATTTGTTTCACAAGTGTCAAGAAGGGCCACTGGAAGAAAAACAACACCCATATAAAGAAAAAGGGGAAGCTTAAGGTGATTTTTTATCGAGTTCAATTTATCTATTTCTAATAATTAGGTATTAGAAACAACTAGTGGTGATCACATATGTATTCAAATACAGGAACCAATTAGATTCATAAAAATAGACAGAGGGGAGGTAGAACTATGAGTAGCCAATGGATCTAGACATTTTTTTGTAGCTATCAAACCCTACCACCTGACATTGCCGACCAGAATAATATTTATTTAAAAGGGTTGGTATTATGTGTCTTCATTTACACAAAACATTATTTCTTTATCTAGACTGGATACATATGGATTCATTTTCAAATTTAGAAATAAATTTTCCTTCTTTTATAAAGATAGCATTTTTATGGTAAGGCACATTTACATAATGGTCTTTATATGTTGGATTATATAAACCAAGTAATAAAAATTGATAATGAAGTTAATTCACATGACTCTTGCCACACCCAACTTTGGAATCACTGGCTAGGTCATGTAGATGAAAAAACATGAAAAAATTACATCAAGATGGATATTTAGATTCTTTAAAAATAAACCCAATTGATGTATATAATGCATGTTTACAAGGAAAAATGAACAAATCCCCATTTAGTGTGAAAGGTGAAAGGGATAAAGAGATTTTTGAATTAGTTCATAACGATGTGTGTAGACCATTTCCTATTGAATCAAGGGGTGGGTTCTCATGCTACAAAACTTTTACTGCTTATTTTAATAGATATGGATATATTTACTTAATGAGGTATAAGTTGGATTCCTTTTATAAATTCAAGGAATATAAGAATGATGTTGAGAACCATCTTGGTAGGAAGATTAATAAACTCTGCTCAGACCATGGTGGAATATCTTAATCAATACTTCATTGATTACTTATGAGAGTTTGCGATTCTATCCCAATTCACTCCTCCTTACATGCCTTAGTGAAATGGTTTAAGAGAAAGGAGGAATTATGCATTTTTGTACATGATGAGATCAATGATGAGTCATGAGAGTCTTCCATTATCCTTTGTGGGTATACGTTACAAAAATAAGCACACATACTAAACCAAGTACTAAATAAATAAATAAATGGTATTCCATATGAATTTTGGAGTGGAAGAAAACCCATTTTATCTAATTTACATGTGTGGGGAAGAGAAGAGATTGTTAAGTCCTCTTCACGTAACAAACTTTCACCATGAGGTACAAAGTGTACCATTATAGGATACCCTAAGGAAACAATGGGATATTACCTATATGACCCCTCATACAAAAAGGTTCTAGTAGAAATAAATGCCATATCCCTTGAGAGGTAGCACATATCCAAAAGAGATAGTGGGAGAGAGATAAACTTTGATGAATTCGAGGCTTGAGGCACATAAGAGTTGGTATAAGATCAGCTTCTACAAAGCCCCGTGGAAGAAGAAATTGTTCTAGTGACACAAGAACTGCATATGAGTTCAAGAGAGGTTAGAGAACTAGAATGATATGGTTTTCTAGTTACCAAGGATAGAGAATCATTATTAGTTAATAATAATGATCCTATAACATTTGAGGAGGAAATAAGTGGCATAGATGTTTCCAAGTGTCAAGAAGCCATGAATTTTGAAATGGATTCTATGTAACAAAAAAAGAATGGATTTTGATAGATCATCCAGTGTATGTAAATCCATTTGGTTGCAAATGGGTTTTCAAGAAGAAACTAGACATGGAAGGACAAGTCAGTACCTATAAGGCACGACTGGTTGGAAATGGGTTTAAACAGTGTTAAGGCATTGAGTACGATGAAATATTTTCACCAGTTGAAATGATGAAATCCATCAGAATTATACTTGTCATTGCAGGTTACCATGGAGATGAGATTTGGAAAATGGTTGTCAAAATATCCTTCCATAATAGGTACCTTTAAGAATATGCTTACTTGACACTACCTAAAGGTTTTGTGACTCCAAAGGATTCCAATAAAATATGAAAGTTTCAAAAAAACCATTTATGGATTAAAGCAGGAATCTAGGTCATGGAATATTCATTTTGATGAATCCACAATGGAATTTGGTTTTATAAATAAATAATGTGAGCCTTGTGTCTACAAATGGTTTAGTTGGAGTGCATTCATTTTCTTAATAGTATATGTTTCTTACATACTACTTATTAGAAATGAAATTCCAGCCTTACAGCCTATTAATACATGGTTGAATAAATGATTTTACATGAAATACTTGTGAAAGGAAATATATATTCTTAGGATCAAGATCCATCATGATAGGTCCAAGAGGTTGCTCAACCTAATTAAAAGTACATACATTGACAAAATACTGAAGAGATTCAGTATGAAACAATCCAAGAGGGGATTATTGTTACCATCACATAGAATTCATATTTCCAAGAAAATGTATCCTCAGACCCATGAGGAAATAAATAGAATGAAAAAGATTCCATATGCATTAGTGATTGGTTCAGTCACATGTTTTATGCTATGTACTAGTATGTCGCCTATTCATTAAGTGTGGTAGGTAAATATCATGTTGATCCCAATGACTTCCATTGGATAGATTTCAAGACTATCCTTAAGTATCTGAGGTGTACTAAGGATATGTTCTTGGTTTATAGAGGAGACGAGGAACTAGTCATCAAAGGATATTCATATTCAAGTTTTCAAACTGATCAAGATGACATGAAGTCACAAATGAGATACATATTCACTTTTAAAGGAGGTGTTGTGACCTGAAAGATATCAAAGAAGGTTGTAGTAATAGATTCTACAGTAGAGTTAGAGTATATTATGCCTTCTAAGGTAGATAAAGAAGTGGTTTTAATATGAAATTTCATCTAATATCTTGATGCGCTACATATTAGTAAAGATCCTATAACACTATATTGTGATAATACCACAGTAGTGGATTTCGCAAAGGAGACAAGGTCACATCAGGGAATAAAGCACATACTTCATAATTATCATATCTTGAAGGATTTTTCATAGAGGGGTGAGGTTTCAATGAGAAATATATCTATAGAATACAACGTGGAGGACCCCTTGACTAATTCCTTATCTCAGTAGAAACATTATTATCATGTGAGGGCTAGTGGACTAAAAGTTGTATGCAGTTGTATATTGTCCAAGTTAGAGTTTGCATTGTTGGTGTCCTAGAACCAACTATTTTTACATTGATTACATGAATATTTGGTGCAGTAAATATTAAATTTAACATCTTATTACATATTGTTCATTGTTTAATATAACTTTAAAGTAATAATGTTCTATATTATTTGTCGCACTGATAAGGTTATAGTAGTTCCCCACTATTATGAGAACCTTGAAATGCTATGAAAATATTCTTAATATAGTTCTATGGTTGGATAACATACTATGATGGGACACATAATATATGGACCATCTGGTGCAAGTACTCATAAGAAGATGAGACTTCTTCTCATGAAGTTATCACTTGGTAATATCCAAGATGGTAGATTATGAGAACAGACCTGCTAGTAAGAATTACACATATTTTGGTTTTAGCATATATTCTTATCTTTGAGTGAGATTATCATTAATGCATGTCATGACTCACAAACTTATATTTTCTAATGAAAATCATCACGCCATATGTTGTCAGGAATTAGGGTACATTTGGTTCATCACCAATGATATGTTATTACTGGATAATCCAAGGAAGGATTTGCCCCTTCTGTGTTTATTGAAGTTGATATATTTTCCCTTTGATTGAAATATAATTTTCACTCTAAATTCCATGGCCATGGTGTATCAATGAGTTTATTTTAGATAGAAAAAGAATAATGTATTTAGAATATAGGTTTATGAAATCATCATGAAACCTTCTTGATAAAATATTGGGACAAAGAGATTATATTTTACAGTGATCATTCATATGTGGTTGTTGTCATTGCGACTTTAAGTTCTTTCTCTTGGGTTCCTTGACCCATTACTAGATGGTAATCTTGGAATTTAGGAAATCTCATCTAATGCCAATGAAAAATAATCCTAAAGGGTCACACACTTAGTGTTTTTATTGGTCTTGATTAAATTATATTATAATTTAATTAATGGAATAAATATTATTCTCAAGAATGAGGAATAATTTTATTCAAGTTATATTGTTTTCATAAATATAATAAATATTTATTCACCAGATTGTGAATAAATTATATTTATTTATTTTATTTAATATTTAATATGTATTTATTTACTAGTTTGTGAATAAAATATTTATTTAAGAGAATAAAATATTTACTTGGGTGTCCAATAAATGAAAGTGCGGTTCTAATAAACCAAGACCATGTATAGTGATAAAATAATTATTTAGTAGTCGGTAAATATTATTTATCCATTTTGTTAAATTTGGTGAAAAATAAAGTAATAATATTATTATTATATGGAATAGTATTTCATTAATGGTTATAATTTTATTTAATGACTATTATATAATTAAATTTTATAACCAAAATCCTAGCACTATAAATAGACAGCTATGTCTATTGTGTAAAAAATTCAAAACCAATTTGATGTTTGGGAAGATAGAATTGTTGCACACAATGAATTCTCTCTCAACTTATCCTCCTCTCTCTCACTCAATAATGAGAAACCAAAGATATAATTTCTTCATAACCAAAGAATGAGCAATCAATAATGAACAACACAAGAAATTTGATTCGCTTTTCTAGCACCCTTAGAGTGAGTAGAATTTATTGGATACCATTGGAGAACATGTGAATCACCACTAGAGGGATTATACCCTTGTATCCTCACAAACACAACAAAGTAAATCTGAAAGTCCCTTTTCAGATGATCAACAATCATCAATGGAAAAATTTCCTAAGCCTGTGTTTTTATTTCTTCAGATATTAAATAAATTAATTATAAATTTGATGTGAAAGATCCTTACGCTTGGTTTTAGGAAATTATTATTAAAATAAATTTTATTAAATCACCCTCCACCAAAATGCTTCCTCTATTACCAGAATCATTAACTAATACAAAACAATCAACTCTTTTTTAATTTTATACCCAAGGTCATGGTTGGAACCTAATCAATCTCTATAACATAAAGTTAACTCACCATTTAACATTTCCTTATAAACCTACAAGGTTCATTCATTCCTCTCATATAATGAGAAAAATGATTCTTCCCTCTTAAATCATGTGCCTCAATACCCATCATCACTCTCTAAAATGATAACCCAAGGTCCCTAAACCTTAATTTTATAATTACGTCATTTGTTCCCTAAATAAATACTATCATGAAAGACCTTTGTATTCACCACCATAAAAAATTTCCTCGCTAAGGCATCCCAAACCCATTAGTTTTCCATAATTAATCCCCTTCCTGAGACCTTAGTAATTATATATATATATATATATATATATATATTCCAAAGTCCAAAGTTCTTACCCCTTTTCTTACTAATCACTATAAGATGAACTATTACTGATCCCATCATTCAGTAAATATTAAAACCTATGATTCTACCTATTAAATAAAAATCACATAGTCCATATACAATGTTCAACCCATTATCATGGAATACCACAAGTATTGATTCCTTGAACTAAGCCACAAAAGGCCTACCAATGAAAGAACTCTCAAACTAGATCATGGGAGTCCATCTCAGGGACCTCATAATTTGTCCCATACTCATAGACCCTCTAAATATTAATCACACATAATTATCATAAAGGTATCCTAGTGATATGGTCACAATAAAGTATTAAAACAATCCAACCTAGTAAGAAACAAAAAATTACAACACTAAAATTCTCTCCCAAATGTATCTCACAATTTTACACCCTCTTATTTCCCATTTAGGTCACTCTCACCTAGATTATCATTAACACACACTATAATTCACAGAAAACATATAATATATTGATCAATACATTAGGTAAAACACAATTTAAACTCATATGAGTTAACTCATCCATTATCATGGCTTGATTCAACCTCATTTTCCAAAAATTGAAGAATCGAATCAATAGACCTAATTTGAGCAGCCTAGGTGGAGTAATGCTAAAGATAAAAAGAAACATAAAATAAAAGTTTACATGGGATGAGCCTTATCTATAGGAACCCAACATAATCAAAAGGTTATGAATATATTTATGAATGAGAAACCAATATCTAATACCATGTATTAGCTCAAAGGGAGAGGGGGTTATACTGAATCCACTAGTGGTAGAATAATGGGGTGGATTTATTATGAAACCCCTAAAATAAAAACTTTATCTCATTTTAATTATGGTTTGGGGACACTATTAGACCTCTATTTCCCACCAATAAGGAAATTTTGGTTAGTTCAACAACCCCTAGATAGCCATCAAAACTCAACTGGCCTCCCAATAGTGTTTTAGTGGTTTTAACTAAAGCCTAAATAATGGGTTTTTATTTACCCAATTTTTATAAATTAAATTAATGTATTTACCATGAGTCTCATCACCTTCAAAACATATATTTATTACTTTAACATTCCCAAAAACATTCCATATATTCTATATTACGAATTTAAGATCCCCATGTACTCAACTTCGATTAGAGTCTTGTCTATTACAAAATTCCAGCAACCCATGACAACATTAATCATTACATTAACCCATTATTAAAATATTATGTAATTTAAATTAGTAGTTATTTTAATAAAATATAAGGATAAGTTATCATGTGTAATTTTGTTATAGGTTTTGGGTTGGTAAGGTTTCTTATGACTGAGAAAATGTGGTTGTATAAAGTTCTGTTCATGGTCATATTGGATCATGATGTCTATTTTAATCCTAAGTGTAAGTATTGGTTTGGTGAGAAAGTTAATTTATCATTATAGTTTTCAGGACCATATACAATATTTTATCAAGTTATTGGATTAGTTTTAGGTTTGAAAATATTTATGATATATTCTATGTGTTAGTATTAAAGATATTTATCCGGTCATTCCCCGGTGGTGGAATGGAATGAGTCCAATTTTGAGGAGGATAAAAATTTCATTAAGTAGCCTATAGAGATTATGAACTTTTGTAAATAGGTTTCAGAGAAATAATATTGGTCCCATAACACATAGGTCCTAAAATTGAGGATGATTAATTTGGTTTTATTATGATGTATTCATGGAGGTGTGAAGATATCACATGGGAAAATAATTTGGGATAAGGTTAAAGTTTCCTAGTTTTTCTTAGTTATTTCATTTTTATCTTCATTTGATTTAAGTATGAAGTGGTGTTTTTGATATTTAAACTAAATAGAGGTTTTATATTTACGTTTTCATTTATTTCATGACCTGGACCTAGACGGTGCTTGAGCCACAACTTTCCCAAACCCGCCACCATAGGCTAAGGGATGGTGACCAGTGTCGAAGGAATAACTAACACGGGGAGGCATTTTTCAAAGTACTTATATGCACATATACATCTATATCGATGAAAAGGTGAAATAGAAAAATAGAAATTTTTTAAAAATAATAGGGAAACAACCATGCATGTAAAACCCCTTGATAGTACAAGAGTATGATAGTGTAAACTGAAAAGTAAAGGGACAAAATAAACACCCAACTAGAAAAATTTCCAAACCTAAAAAACTAGAAAGTAAAATGCTGAGAGAGGCCATATCTTGATCTCTAATCTACAACTATCATATGCGTCCAAAGTACCAGGTATCCATAAGCTCTTTTGAAGTTACTACCAACTTGTCAATCGTCTACATAATACACGACACTTGTAGGAAAATCCCATGCAGGGATGAGTATATACATGCCCAATAGGACACCCCAAAATCTAAAGGGGGAGTGGTAAGAGATAAAACATGAATAGAAAGAAATTATATAGTAAACAAGATATATCTAAACCCAAATCAAGAGAAATAAAAAAACCTCGACCAAGCATAGGGGGATTAACACGGTGTGAAGATAAACTACACATCGAGTCATTGCCACCCATAGTAGTAGAGTAAACTCATCTAACCACGAGAAGATAAACACAAAAAGCACATAGCATACCCTACATGTCTTCACAACCCATGGAAAGAGAGTAACCAAAAAAAAACATATGGATATAGAAGTATATATATTCTTACCTAAAAGAATCCCAAATGTCAGAGAAATGGGATCTCCATATCACAACTCAACTCATGAAAAAGAGTCAAAAAAATGTTCCAAAATTATATCAATGATGCCCAACATTGCCTGTGTCATCCAAAAAGTAACCATGTGAATGATCACACCTCTCCATTGTGTCGCATAGTCGAGGGGGAACAAACTCTAAGTAAAGGAATGACACCCTAGTGCGTTTGGGGGGTTCCACTCTATAAGTATTCGTAGAGGACCCTTCCCAAGTTGATGAGGGGGGGGGGGGGTTCGCTCTAGTGACATGAGGACCCACACCCGATTGGATAGGGGGTTCCACTAGGTATGTAAAGTACCCACACCTAAGTTGAGAGGGGATTAAACTTTAGTCATCGAGGACCCACACCCTATCTGATAGGGGGTTCTACTCGGTATGTATCTATAGAGGGATTATGCCGAAGTTGATTGGGGGTTCCACTCGATGATTTTTTATAAAGGACCCACTCCCTATTTTATGGGGGGTTCCACTTGATAGTAAGACTCTGGTGATCCCGCATGATCACTATCATTGTTGGGTGTCACCTCAATAATCATCATTCCTAGAAAATTTCACATAATATATCGAAATCCAAAAATAAGGGAAACATCGTGTTCTAGGTGGATAAAAAAACTTTTATAGGATACTTGTAGGACAAAATCCAAGTTCAAATGAAGAAGATATAAAAGATTGAAGTTTCCTCAAAAGTATCCAAGGGGTAAAAAACATGTTAGGGGACCCACACAACATGTGGTCCCACTCCATCACCTGGTCGAGTCCCTCGAGGTACACAACTCACCTATTGTGTAGGTATACATGGAGTGTGTGGGATATAAATGACATGCCCATGCCACTTGGTATCCCACCAATTTTCTTGGTCATGTACATGTATTGAAGTCATGTATGTGTAATTTACCTCATGTTTGTGTACTTTAGTACACTACATGACTATTCACATGGGGTGTCACTCTTGTTCTCTGGTAATGCCCGTGTACCCATGAACTTGGTGTGTGCTTGTCCATGTCCTCCATCACATGCCTCATCCACATTAAAAGGGGGAATATGGTGGGTAGGGATCCTAAATGGTGTGGTATCCATATGAATTCCAAAAAACCGAGCCGACACAATAAAGGGGCTACATGCCATGTGTTCATTGTGGTACATGGCCTACAACTAAGTTTTTCATAGTCTTTCAAATCCATGAACCACACTTTTAATACAATCGTTATTATTTTGATATCACATTGTTTACATCCAAGATTAGTAGATCTAGTCTCAATTCATCATTTTCAGCCATCTGGTGGCTGGAAATTGATTCTGTCTACCCATAGGGGTTCAACCATATGCACCGAATACCCCAGTTTACTGTCGCATTCATGATTCAATCCATTATTTTTAAAATGATATTTTAAAACCTTTAAAAAACCTAGATCTATCCTTTATTTGTCAATCTGTCCCCCACATGTTATTTCGTCATGATTCTGGGGGTCGGATTGGGCTCGGTATCGCTCAGCAACATCGAATCGGGACTGTGAGGTCCAACCAATGAAAAAAATGAAGAAATTTAGATATAAATTCACAAGAATAGATGTTTAAGCATCTTTTTACAATAGTTCTTGGCCAAAGATCAAGAATAAGGATATATAGGTTAAAAAAAAGATTAACCAATTAAAATTCCAATACAATGGCACAAGCGCATGCCACATTTGGCACAGAACAAAGAAATGGATCGATATGATCAATAATTTTAATCAAAATGGGCATAATGTAGAAATTTATGAGTCCTATATATAGATTGGATCATTCATAATTGAATAATTCTCCTTCCAATGAATAGAAGAAGTCATTGCATTCACTGTGTCCTAATATGCTCTGATCCAACATTTCATCATTTCCAGATATGATTTTCTAATTGAAGGAGGGGAATAATCTCTGGAATCCTCCCACGGTTTATGTGGATAACCTTAAAGGATTCCCCATAGCAACATTCTTATAAAAATTTCATTTAGGTCACACAAACGGTAAACACTACATTCCATACTCAACCATGGTCTCAGATTTATGATATAAGATTCCATTTATGATCTATTCCATTTTCATTAAGAATCTACGTTCATGTATTATAAAATATATTTATTATTTTTATAAAATTAATTTTGGGCACACCAAGCCTTATAATCTCACGCCCTCTCAGTGCCTATATTTAGAAATATATATACAAATATTTCAAAGTATTACAAGGAAAAAATGAGTATCTACATCATTACCTCCATCAATATTTTCTTCCCTAAAAAGAAAAACTAAACAAAAAACTCTGGATACTGAGCCCGCATTAGGCTCTCCCACTCCCAAAAACTATCCTTTATGTTACCATTTTTCCACAACACACAACCCAATTTTATGGTACTTCCATGAAGTATCCTCTCATGTCGATCATCAATCTCCATCGAGTGCTCCACAATGGTGGATCTATCCTCTATGTCCAGCTCTCCCCAGTCGATGGCATGTATAGGGTCATGCACTTATCTCCACAACTGAGACATTTGGAAGATGTTATGAACCCACTCTAGTTGTGGGGGTTGGGCGAGGCAGTAAGAAACCTCTCTAACCCTTTTCATGATCTAGAAGGACCTGATGAACATCAGGGATAACTTGCCTCCCTAGAGAAACCTCCACTACCCACATTATAGGGAAACTCTCAAGAAAATGGGGTCTCCTTGATAAAAATTAAAGGGAATATTATGAAAATAAGTATAATATTTCTGCCTAATTTGGGCTATCCTCATCCACTCATGGATAGCCTAGACCTTCTTTATTGTCACCTGCACCAACTCTAGACCTACAAGATTTGTCTCTCCAATATCTATCCAACACAATGGTTACCTTCAGGGTCTCCCGTAAAGGGCCTCAAAAGGTGTCATGCTGATGGTATAGTGGTATCTATTGTTGTATGCAAACATTACCAAGGGATAGTGATCATACCATCTACAACCGAAGTATATCACACAAGCCCTCAACATATCCTCCAACACAAAGATAGTGTGCTTGGTCTACTCATTATTCTGGGGTGAAATGATTTACTCATCCTCATTTAGGTCCCATATTCCTCATGTATTCCTATCCACAACCATGAAATAAATCATGCATCCTGATCAGAGACAATCGTTGAGGGTACCCCATGAAAGAGAATGATCTCTCATACATACAAGTACCCTAAAATATCCACCGAACGATGTTATCTGATGATAAGAAACTGTACTGACTACATTATTTGGTCAGATATCACCTATATGGTTTCATGGACCATTTATTTCCAAGGAAGCACTATCACAATGTCCATGTATATGAAATCCCACTTCTAATCCAGGATCTCAAGGGCCTGCATAAAACCTACTGAAACATGGTGCTCAAACTTTACCTACAAATAGGTGAGACATCGAGAGATGAACTCAGATACAATTCATCTTATGATAGACCACCAAAACTACTATTGAAGGTATTTTTAAATCCTCCCCACATCGATATGTACATCTAGGGGAGAAGTGTTCAACTCTCGCATCATATCCTCCCTCATTGTGACTCGACCCACCATTTATCCCTAGAAAAAGATTACACAATTCTCCCCTTCAGAATATCCATAAAGTGAATCCCCCATGGATATATTTTCATGTAATACCTCACAATAAATGTATCCTAGTAGGGACTCTCTCACATGACCGAGAAGCATAGGATTCAACACCATTGACTGTAGAAAATTTGTACCCTCCTGATCCACTAGGGTCATATGTAGGGAAGCCAACTACTCTGAAGCCTTCATCACAAAGTGACCCTAGGAATTTCTTCTAAGAGAATATTCTACCATGCATTCCTTCCCTATAGTATAGAATATATCGAAGTCATAGTCTTGTAGAAACACCAACCAACACCATTGTCTTGGGTTCAAGTATCTCTGAGTAAAGACATACCTAAGACGTTGATGGTCTAAGTAAACCAAAAATCCTTGTCCTAGAAAGTAGTTCCTCTACATCCTTAGGGAGAAGACTATCACAACTAGATTTAGGACATTAGTCAAATAGTTCTTCTTATGGGGTCTTAACCACATCAACTCATATGCGATAATTGGATTATGTTGTATCAACATGAAGATGATCCCAACTCCTAAGGAATCACAATACACTACATACACCACACCCTCCTATAGTAGTCTCAACACAGAAGCACTAATCAGCCTCATCCTCAACTCCTTGAAGGCCTTATGCAACTACTCATGTAGCGACTCGGGTTTTGGCCCTGTTAGACTTTGGAATATTTCTAAGAATAATTCCAGAGTTAGGCGCGAAGACGGCGTGCGATTTTGAGGCCCGGTGTGCCCGTAATTAATTTTATAAAAATATTAAGTATTTTTATACTATGCACGTGGAGGGGGTGTGATATCTCCGAAACATTAGCTCAGAACGGTAATCTAAGGGTATAGATTCGTCCAGAACATGCCGTTTACCCTAGGCGGGGTGTAAACATTGCGGGCGCGGGCCTACTGTGAGAAAAGCCACTAGGGGTGTTTTCGTAAATAAATGGAAAAGTTTATTTACGGGCATCAGGTCGAATAACTTCTGAAAGGAGTCTCAGTTTGAAAATCCGAGTCTGCCGTTGCGTTCAGAACATCATGTTTAACCTAAGGGTGACCTTACCTTTGTCTGCATCGGGCGTCAGGCGGAGACAAGTCGGGAGCCAGAGATATTTAAAAAAAATATCTTCTTGTATCTCCCCCCTTGGATGTGTGGTGCACAGAGGAGGAACTCCTCCTTCCTCCTCCTCTTCCTCCTCTTCCGACTGCGAATTGGTGACCAAATCGCGTGATCAAGGTGTCGTCGAGCTCAGATTTCGACGGCAGACATTCCCGGATCGTGAAGCGGAAGCTTTGGAGCGCGGATCGTCGACGTTTCACCCGCGAGGTAGGCGGTTTGAGTTTTAAAATCCTGGACCCCGTTTATATGTAGTTTTTATTTAAATTGTCATATGGGTTGTATAGTTTAGGTCCCAAGGTTTCCGAAACACGTTTCAGATCTGATTTTGAAGAACCAGGGTGCTCCCAGTGGATCCTGGAAGTTTTCCGGTGGAAAACCCGGATTCCAGCGGCGGTCATGGCGGAATCCGCCGAGACCCATTGCGGTGCGGCAGTGGCGCGGTGGTTTCTGGCTCCGGCGCGGCGGACTCCGGCACCGGCACGATGGTTTCTGGCAGCGGCGCGGTGGTTTCCGGTGAGGCAGGTGGTGGTCCGGCCAGGTTTTTCCAGGGGTTCTTTAAACCCTCGTAACTCGCAAACCGTAACTCCGATTTGCAAGCCGTTTGCGGAGACGTGTTCCTTGCGTCAAGATGGATATTTTGATCTCACTTTAGAAATTTTTATGTTTTGGGATCATGGAACGGGAGCATGAAACGTCGAATAAAATAATGATGTTTTATTATTATTTGACTTCAGGCCGTTGTATCTTCTACCTGGAGCATCCGATTGACATGCCATCAATGGCGTTGAGGCCCCGATGGCACGACAGACTTTTCCTGTTGGTTTTCGGGCGTTGGGGCTGAGTTTGGGGCGTGGGCCCCACAAGGCCAGGTTTGGGCGTTTACGGAGAAACACAACTTTATCACCAAGAGTCCGATTTTGGCGGATGAATAGTCGATCCTGTGTGATTTTTTGAGAGGATCACAATGGTGTGATCCGTTCGATGAGTTTAGGGATCGAGGCGTGGGCCCCACCCGAGTTGGCTTTGGTGAATAGTAACTTTTTCACTGGGTGTCTGTTTGGGATGAACGAGTAGTGGATCCTGGGTGTTTTTCTGAGGGGATCGTAGTGGTATGATCTTCCTGATGAGTTTCGGGATCGTTGTGTGGGCCCCGCGCGGGCTAGCTACGGTGAATAGTTCCTTTTTCACCGGTTGTCCGTTTCGGGTGAGTAATCAGCCTATCCTGCATGTTTTTCCGCGTGGATCATGATGGTGGCCTCGGTATCGGCCTAGGAGGTGCGCAGTGTGGTGTGTGGTGGGTCGCTCGGGTTAGCAATGTTTGGACCAGCAGTGGTTGAGGGTACTCCATTGGTTTGTTCCTACGAGGGTTTACACATAATCACAACCTTCATATAGGTTTTTGATCCTCTTAATGGGATGTTTAATCTGTTAGAGTTGTGGCATCCCTCCGGTGGGCCCGGAGCGGGATCCTCTAACATATTTTCCCTAGATCGGGTTCTTGGTATCGCTGTGACTGCTTATCCACAGGCGGTGATCCCCTATCTAGCTGGTTAACCCCATAGGATTATGGCATCATCGAGATTATGATCCCCTATGTAGTGGGCCATGCTCAGTAGGGTTGTGGCATCGTCGGGTATACGATCCCCTACTCAGCATGAAGATTATAGTAGGGTTGCGGTATCGTTGGATATACGATCCCCTACTCAGCGTGTGGTTTCGGTAGGGTTGGTGCATCGTCAGTTCGATCCCGTACACCACGAGTTATACCAGATAGGGTTATGGTATCATCATGACCACCTTTATGTGGGCGATGATCCTCTATCTGAGTGACGTGTTTCTGTCGAAATCCAGATCGGGTTTTGGTATCCGCAAGTGGGTCCTGGGAGTGATCCCCTATCTGTGAGATCTACGAATTCCAAATCGGGTAGTGGTATCCCCCCATTGGACCCTGGGAGTGATCCCCTATCTGTGAGATCTTCGTATATCGGTGTGGGTTCTGGTATCCCCTAGCAGACCCTAGGAGCGATCCCCTATCTGAGGAGTTTGGTGTTTATGTTGTTTCAGCGTGGTTTCCTCAGTGACGGTATCCGACAAGCATGATCTCTTAAGTGAGTGTCTGAGATGTTTGTGTGGGTCCCAATGGAGTGTATCTCTTGGATGAGTGTCATCTGGGATGATAGTGATCATGGAGTGTGTTCTCCTGGTTGTGAACCGTTGCTGGTGATGAGGTCGGTACCTCATGTGGCTTGGTGCGTGAGCTGAGTATATCTGGATTGTTCAAGGTGTATATATGGGCATACACCTGAGCTGAGCTGACTAGTTTTGTTTAGCCGAGGATGGTCACGAGATGACGTTTTTCTCTCGTTTGGGTTCCCTCTGGATGTGATGAGCTGACTGTTGCCTTTCAGTTGCTCTCTTTTGTTTTGGGCTAGGGGTGTCGCGGCTCGAGCCCTGTTGGGTCGGGTCGTGACAGAGTGGTATCAGAGGAGGTTCCATCTTTGGGATCTCAGAGCATAGCTGGTCTAGCTGTGAGTTTGGTTTGGGTTTCATAGAAGAAGTGTTAGGATGTTTTGAGTTTGGCATTCAGGCCAAGGACTCCAGTGTTGGTGCGGCGACCGACGTATCCATACATTAGGACTCTGATAACCTACCTTTATACTCGGGACATTCGTACACTGGTCGTAGGGAAAAAATGGTACATGCATCATATAGGATTGGGTTTTGGGTTTTTCCCTGTCCTTATTGAGTTAGCTCACCAGATATACTCTTTAACAATGGTGCGTCTTGAATTTATTTCAGGATGCCTCCACGGCGACAGCCAGCTAGGGTTCCGCAGCAGGATTGTGGTGACGATCCACCCAGTGTGGAGGTTGTGGACCAGGGCGCAGGTTCTGAGGTAGGATCTCAAGGTGTTCTTCTAGTCGAGCCACCACCTGTTGAGCAGCTGGTTGTGCCGACAGTGCAGGATGAGGATGCGCGCAGGCTGAGTGCACTGCATGAGTTCCAGAGGCAATGACCTCTGAGGTTCCGAGGTGATCCAGACCCCCAGGTAGCTGATGACTGACTCGAAGCAGTCTCTCATGTTTTCCACCTGGTGAGGACACCCCCAGATCAGATGGTGGTCCTAGCAATGATCCTTCTGCATGGTTTGGCTGGGCGATGGTGGAGTTTGGTGACGCAGTCCCACAATGAGAAGACGCTCACATGGGCAGAGTTTGAGCAGCTCTTCAGGGAGGAGTTCTATCCGGTGACACTGAGGTCAGTGCAGATTCAAGAGCTTCTAAACCTTCGGTAGGAGAGCATGACTATGTCAGAGTACTCAGTGAGGTTTAACGACCTGTCATGCTACTCCCTGGATATGGTTCGGGACCCGTTTTTTAGGGCTCAGACCTTCGATCAGGGCCTACGCATGGACATCCGGGCATGTGTTATTTCTTTGTGTCTGTCCACCTATGCTGGAGTGCTTGAGTGAGCGTTTATCATGGAGAGCTTTCTGGATGAGAAGATTCTGCCTGTTAGTGTTGGGCACGTGAGAGATGAGACCTTGTCAGTCGGATCGACATCTGGTAGCCTACGGCAAACGCATGGGTCTGGGTGTGGCCGACGTTTTAGGAGGCGACCCCAGGATAGAGGATATGAGGCTCAGGGATCACAGGGCTTGCAGGACAGTTTTGGTCAGCTGCAGAAGAGATGGTGTTACACTTGCGATGGTCAAGGACATCTTGCTAGAGATTTTCCGACCCGTCATGCTGCTGAGAGGGAGCCAGTCGACAGATTGCCTTGGTAGAGGCAGCGAATCGAGCAAGGAGGTCCACAGTGCGGAGGATGTGGAGATGGAGCTGGTGCAGTAGGAGGAGGTGGTAGGCGGTATCAGTTGCCACCACCCCCACCCCCAGGTGGTCCACGCCAAGCTCAGGGAGCTGGTGGCCGAGGGCGAGGTCAGCTGCATTTCCTAGAGGCTGTTGACCCAGAGGCTCCATGGATTGATAGAGGTACACCTTGTGTTCTTTCTACTTTCTGCAGTAGCTTGTTAGACACTGTTTAGTGGTACTCTTTCCTTTCCGTTGCTTTCTCGAGTTTTGTCCAGGGCGTTGGTACGACCCTGTGTGGGTTTTGTTCGGCATGCTTAGAATGCGTGAGGAAGAGGGATCCTTCCCTCACTGTGACGCATTTTAGTGATGTGATTAAAACCATGCGGGTGATTCAGTGCCGCCCAAAGTGGATAGTGTTGAGGTGTGGTGGATGAGTCCCTCTGACTTATATGTTCGGGCATGGGTATTTGTTGGAGAACTCGCTGGCGTGGGAGACCCAGTTGAGAGTCCAATCACTTTCCTTTCACTTATGGATTTTCAGGGATGAAAAGTTCTAAGGGGGGAGGATGTAGTGACTTGGGATTTGGCCCTGTCAGACTTTGGAATATTTCTACCAATAATTCCAGAGTTAGGCGCGAAAACGGTGTGCGATTCTGAGGCCCGGTGTGCCCGAAATTAATTTTATAAAAATATTAAGTATTTTTATACTATGAACGTGGAGGGGGTGTGATATCTCCTAAAAAGTAGCTCAGAACGGGAATCTGAGGGCACAGATGCGTCCGGAACGTGCCGTTTACCCTAGGTGGGGTGTAAACTTTGTGGGCGTGGGCCTGCTGTGAGAAAATCCACCAGGGGCGTTTTCATAAATAAATGAAAAAGTTCATTTACGAGCGTCAGCTCGAATAACTTATGAAAGGAGTCTCAAATCAAAAATCCAAGTCCGCCGTTTCATTCAGAATGTCGTGTTTACCCTAAGGTCAGCCTTACCTTTGTCTGCGTCGGGCGTCGGGCGGAGGCGAGTTGGTAGCCGAAGATATTTAAAAATAAATAAATATCTTCTTGTATCTCCCCCCCTTGGACGTGTGGTGCACAGAAGAGGAGGAACTCATCCTCCTCCTTCCTCCTCCTCCTCCTCTTCCGACGGCGAATTGGTGACCAAATCACGCGATCAAGGTGCCGTCGAGCTCGGATTTCGATGGCGGACGTTCTAGGATCGTGCAACGGAAGCTTTGGAGCGCGGATCATCGGCATTTCACCCGCGAGGTATGCAGTTTGAGTTTTAAAATTCAGGACCCCATTTATGTGTATTTTTTCTTCAAGTATTCATAAGGGTTGTATATTTCGGGTTCCGAGGTTTCCGAAACATGTTTCAGATATGATTTTGGAGCACCGGGGTGCTCTCGGTGGATCCCAGAAGTTTTCTAGCGGAAAACCCGAATTCCAGCGGCGACCATAGTGGAATCCTGCGAGACCCAGGGTAGTGCGGCGGTGGTTTGGTAGTTTTCGGCTCCGGCACGGTGGAGTCCGACACTGGCACGGTGGTTTCCGGCAGCGGCGCGGTGGTTTCGGGCGAGGCAGGCGGTGGTCTGGCCAGGTTTTTTAGGGGTTCTTTAAACCCTCGTAACTCACAAACCGTAACTCCGATTTGCGAGCCGTTTGTGGAGACGTGTTCCTTGGATCAAGAAATATATTTGGATCTCACTTTGGGAATTTTTATGTTTTGGGATCATGGACTGGGAGCTTGAAATGTTGAATAAAATAATGATGTTTTATTATTATTCGACTTCGGGCCGTTGTATCTTCTACCTGGAGCGTCTGATTGACGTGCCGTCAGAGGCGTTGAGGCCCCGATGATACGATGAAATTTTCTTGTTGGTTTTTGGGTGTTGGGGTCGAGTTTGGTGTGCAGGCCCCATGAGGCCGGTTTTGGGCGTTTACGGAGAAACACAACTTTATCACCCGAAGTCCGATTTTGGTGGATGAATAGTCGATCCTATGTGATTTTTTGAGAGGATCGTATTGGTATGATCTGTTCGATGAGTTTCGTGATTGAGGTGTGGGACCCACCCGAGTTGGCTTTAGTGAATAGTAACTTTTCACTGGGTGTCCGTTTGGGACGAACGAGTAGTGGATCCTGGGTGTTTTTCCGAGGGGATCGCAGTGGTATGATCCGCTTGATGAGTTTCGGGATCATTGTGTGGGCCCCGCGTGGGATAGCTATGGTGAATAGTGCAGTTTTCACCGGTTGTTCGTTTCGGGCGAGTAATCAGCCTATCCTGCGTGTTTTTCTATGTGGATCGCGATGGTGGCCTCGGTATCGGCCTAGAAGGTGCACAATGTGGTGTTGTGGCGGGTCGCTTAGGTTAGCGACGTTTGGACTAGCAGTGGTTGAGGTTACTCTCTTGGTTCGTTCCTATGAGGGTTCGTGCAGCATCACAACCTTTGTATAGGTTATTGATCTTCTTGACGAGATGTTTAATCTGTTAGAGTTTTGACATCCCTCCGGTGGGCCCAGAGTGGGATCCTCTAGCATATTTTCCCTAGATCGGGTTCTTGGTATCGCTGTGACCGCTTATCCATGGGCGACGATCCCCTATCTAGCCGGTTAACCCCGTAGGGTTGTGGCATCATCGGGATTATGATCCCCTACACAGTGGGTTGTGCTCAGTAGGGTTGTGGCATCGTCGGGTATACGATCCCCTACTCAACATGAAGATTATATTAGGGTTGCAGTATCATTAGATATACGATCCCCTACTCTGCGTGTGGTTTTGGTAGGGTTGGTGCATCTTTGGTTCAACCCCCTACACCACAAGTTATACCAGATAGGGTCCCGGTATCATCATGACCACCTTTACGTGGACTACGATCCTCTATTTGAGTGACGTGTTTCTACCGAGCGCCAGATCGGGTTTTGGTATCCCCCAGTAGGTCCTGGGAGTGATCCCCTATCTGTGAGATCTACGAATGCCAGATCGGGTAGTGTTATCCACCCAGCGGACCCTGGGAGTGATGCCCTATCTGTGAGATCTTCATATATTGGTGTGGGTTCTGGTAACCCCTAGCGTACCCTAGGAGCGATCCCCTATCTGAGGAGTTTGGTGTTTTTGTTGTTTCAGCGTGGTTTCCTCAGTGACGGTATCCGACGAGTGTGATCTCCCAGGTGAGCGTCTGAGATGTTTGTGTGGGTCTCTATGAAGTGTATCTATCGGACGAGTGTCATCTGGGATGATAGTGATAGTGGAGTGTGTTCTCCTGGTTGTGAACCACTGCTGGTGATGAGGTTGGTACCTCATGTGGCTTGGTGCGTGAGCTGAGTATATCTGGATTGTTCAAGGTGTATGTATGGGCATACACTTGAGCTGAGCTGACTAGTTGTGTTTAGCCGAGTATGGTCACGAGATGGAGTTTTTCTCACGTCTGGGTTCCCTCTGGCAGGGATGAGTGGACTGTTGCCTTTCAGTTGATCTCTTTTGTTTTGGGCTTGGGGTGTCACGGCTCAAGCCCTGTTGGGTCGGGTCGTGACAACTCAGTATAAGTAAATGAATTCCCTTTCTACCTTAGGACCTTAAAAGTGGGTGTAATTCTATAAAAGTCTTCCAAAAACCATATGTAGTACCCTAACAAGCTAAAAAAGCTTTGAACCTCTGACACGCTCTTGGGTGGCTCCCAAGCAAGCACTTCATTGATCATTGTAGGGTCCATAGAAAAAATGTACTCAGAAATGGCATGCCTCAGAAAGTGAACCTCATGAAACCATAATTGGAACTTCAAGATCTTCCCATAAATTTGGTTCTCTAGAAGAAAATATAGAGCAATCCGCATGATCCTCCTTTAATGCATTATATATGAGTATGTATTCAATGAAGATGGCCACAAATTTGTCCAAGTACAGTTGCAAGACCTGGTTCATCATATCTATAATCATGGAGGGGACATTTTTCACACCAAAGTGAATCACCAAGAACTCATAGATTCTGTATCTATATTAGAATGATAGATTTGGAATATCAACCTCACAAACCCTCAACTCATGGAAGCCAGACCAAAGATTTATCTTCAAGAAACATCTCTCTCCTCACAACTGTATAAATAGGTTGTCAATCTTCAGAAAGGGTTTCTTTTTCTTTATTGTGGCCTAGTTTAGGTGGTAATAATCCATGTAAAGTTGTAATCTTTCATATACCTTTTTCATCAACAAAATTGGAGCTGTTTAGGTGAACACACTGGGTATTAATAAGCCCTACCTCTGTAGACCCTCTATCCGCACCACTGGTTCTCGAAGCCCCACAGGGTCATCTGATGTGCTAATTCAAACATTGGTCCATCCTTGGTGCAAGTATATACAGAGGTACATCTCATGGTGGGGAGGTAAACCCGATACATCATCCCACCCCACTATTATTAGAGGGATATTAGATCTCATAACATCCATCATTCCAAGGGTAATATTATTAATCTAATGAATTGGATGTAACCACTTGTGAATGATCTCATCCTACTATGTATGAGGATCACTCCTCCACCTCA
This sequence comes from Viscum album, assembly GCA_963277665.1. Lineage (NCBI taxonomy): Eukaryota > Viridiplantae > Streptophyta > Magnoliopsida > Santalales > Viscaceae > Viscum > Viscum album. The sequence continues at coordinate 248,689 of CAUJRU010000305.1, read as the reverse complement.
AGGATGCAGACTCCATAACATAACCCGAAAGCACTACAAAACTCACTGGTAGAAATCATTTGAGCATGGATGGTTGATCACCAATATATATTGAGAAAAACATCACAGAGTATCACTTCCTCTATGGAAATATTTGGTGGTTGACTCTCTCCCCACACAAAGTAAGTTCTTCTCATTAGTAAGAACGTGCGAACACTGATCCTCTCTATAGGGAGTCCAACACAAGGTCTGAACAAGAGGGCCTCCTCTGGTGTTGTTAAGTCTTGAACATGGGAGACAGATAGATATATGTGGATTCCAACTCCATGATCACAACCATAGATGGAGAAATTGTGACATAGGTCATACCAAAACACACACATGAGCCTCTTAGGCATAGTCTCATCTGTCAAGAACTTTTCCTTTCCCCTGCCTACATATTCTCCTCAACCAGGGCCTCCTCTGACACCCAATCACATCAATACATCCAAAACATGCAATTTAAAGTGATTCATCCACCACACTTTAAAACTATTTTCTTTAGGTGGCACTGACTCGTCCTCATGGTTTTAGATCACATCATAAGGATGAAGCTCGATGGGGGAGGTGTTCCTATTCCTTTCATGTTTGGAGACATGTTGAAAATTTCCATCACAAGACTCTATCGATGCCCATTGTCGCCCTAGAGAGGTATCACCACAAGGAACACTATTGAAAGGGATCCTATCCAAGAATCATATCCAATCTATAGGATAGGTTTTGACTTCAAACACCTGAGAAGGGAGTCTAGATCAACATGATACCTAGAAAATATTTATTTACAGAACCTAAAATGTTCACTCAACATATGTGCGTCGTCTTATAGAACCACCTGAACCAAGTACTTTTCTATGAAGAGAACTGGTTTCAAGTGAAACCATACGATCGTTCAGGATCTACACAAATCTAAAAACTCAGATCACTGACTCAATATAAACCTCCACTGCATGGGGAAATAGCACATCATGGAAGCTCATCGAACTCTTGTGCTAGAAGTTTGGGGGGGGGGGTGTGCTAATCTCATGCACACCTCATACTATTATGCTATTTCCAACTATTTATCAATAGGTGGGGGTACTTCTACTTACATGACTGGAGGAAAGAATCTTACGATATGAACCCTAAACTGAGGCCTCATAGCTTATTGGATTGTCATAACGATCTGTAAATCCAAAACCTAGATGGTTGTCTCTATAGAGGTATCTCAAAAGTGATCGAGATGCACCACAATCATATGAGCATATATATATATATATAACAACAATGGGGAGATGACTCAAGAAGGACAGTTAAAGACTCAATCCTATATGATTCATGTACTATTGATCCTTGCAACAAAGGTTTAGGCATTCTGATTCAAAAAGAAGGTATTTAAGGTACTGGTGAATGGATATTTTGACCACCCACACCATCACTGGATTACATGGCCTTAGAGACACAGTTGAAATTATTTGACACTGTTTCACTAATACCAACCAAACACTTGTAAAGGGAATAATAAAAAAACCATACCACAGATCAAACCAGCCACTAATACCAATATTTAATGACCCAACCCAAGTCGGGGCTTGATACACAACTACCCCAAGCCTGCCTCCATAGGCCAAGGGATAGAGACCAACATCGAAGGTATAAATAACACATGGAGTCATTTACCTATGTACCAGTATGGACCCACATAGTCATCTTGATTTCATAAGTACATATGAATAATAGAAAAATATGAAAAATAATTGGTAAAAAACCATGCATGTAAAACCTCCAGATAGTACAGGAGTATGGTTGTGTAAACATAAAATTAAAGGAAAAAATACAAACCCAAACCAAAATATATCCAAACTAAAAAATCTAGAAAGTAAAATACTGAGAGAGCCTAGTTGCTAATCTCTAAACCGCGAACACCATGCGTGGTCAAAAGTACTAGGTATCCCTAAACTCCTTTTATTTCACTGCCAACCCGTCATTCGTATGCATAAGACACAACATGTGTAATAAAAGACCATGCATGATTGAGTATATACATAATCATTAGGACACCCTGAAAGAAAAAGTTGGAGCAGTAAGAAATAAAATAGGAATAGATTCATTGTAGATAGTAAATAGGATGTGGCTAAACAACAAGAAATAGAAAGAGAGTAACCCAATATAAGAACAAGGGGATCAATAGGGTATGTAGATGAACAACATATCGAGTCTTTTCCACCCATAGTAGGAGAGTAAGCTCATCTAACCACGAGAAGCTAAACATGGAAATCAAGATGCATACCCCTCACGTCTTCACAACCCATGGAAGGAGAGTAAAAAACCAAAGGTATGGATAGATAAGTATATATATATATATATATATATTTATATATATACGATTAGTCAAAATAATCCCAAAATAGGGAGAATGGGGATCTCCACCTCACAACTCGGCCTAGGAAAATGAGCTGCTAATAGTTCCAAAAGTTTATCAAAGATGCCCATCATCTCACATGTCTACCTAAAAGTAACCATGTGATGGTCCTTGTCTGGACACTATGCAGCACAGCCGAGGGTCCAAAAACTCCATGTAGAGGACCCATCCCCAGTGTGTCAAGGAGCTTCCACTCTATAAGTATCTGTATAGGACCTGCACCCAAGATGATGGGTGTTCCACTCTATCATCATGAGAACCCACACCCTATTCGATATGGGGTTCCACTCAATAAGTAGAGGAACCATACCCAAGATGTTGATGGGTTCCGCTCTAGTCATCTAGAAACCCCACCCTAACTGATATGGGGGTTACACTTAGTAAGTATCTATGGAGGAACTATGCCTAAGAAGATGAGGGGTTCTACTCTAGTGTTATGAGGACCCACTACCTATCCGCTAGGGGGTTCAACTCAGAAGTTATCTATAGATAACCTTCTCACAAGATGATGGGGGTTATACTCTATATAAATACTTCGGTGATCCCACCTTATCACTGTCATCATCGGGCATTGCATCAATAATCATTGTTCCTGAAACATTTCACATAAAATATAAAATTCCACAACTGAGGTCACTATCAGGTTCTACATGAAAAAAAAATTCAGGATAGGATACTCATTAGCCAAAATACAAATTCAAATGGAGGATATATGAAATACTGAAATTTACTAAAAATGGGCCAAGGGGTATATAGTGTGTGAGGGGACCCACATGACATTTGGTCTCACTCCATCACCTGTCTATGTCCCCAGAAGTACACGAATCTATTACCATGTAGGTATACATGACATGTGGGGATATACATAGAATTCCCATGACACTCAGGGTACCATCCATGTGGTTGGTTGTGTCTATGTATCCAAGCCTTGTATGTTTACTTTACCCCAGGTATGTGTACTTTAGTACACAATGTGCCTCTTCACATGGAGTGATGCCCATGTGCTCTGGTCGTGCTCATGTACTAGGCATTTGGAATGTGGTTGGACCTGTGCTCTATCATATGGATCATCCATATGATAAAGGGGGTAAATGACATGTAGGGATCCTACAAACTTTGAATCCCCAAAACCCTAGCCACTACAGCCAAGGGGCTACACGTTTTGTGTTCATCACAGTACATGGTGTGTGGTAAGGTTTTTCACAGTCTTCTAGATCCACATATAATTATTTTAATCTTTCCAGTTTGCCACAAATCTTTCCTCGTTTCCCTTTGATATTAGTGTATCCTATCATGATTTTTTGTTTCCATCCATCTGGTGGCTGGAAATCGATTTCATCAACCCACAGGGGTTCCGTTGTACATACTGCACACCCTAGTTTCCTACGATGTTAATTATTCAATCCTCAAGTGTAAAAATTATCTTCAAAAACCCATAAATAATATATATATGTCCTTTATTAATCTATCCACCTCTTGCACAATATTTCTTCGTGATTCCAGGGGTCCAATCGGGCTTGGTACTACCCGGCAACATCGAACTGAGATCATGGGGTCCAAACAATGAATAACGTGAAGAAATTGAGGGATAAATGCACAATAATAGATGTTTAACCATCATCGGCCAAGATTTCTTGGCCAAATATCAAGAATGAGGATATCCATGTTATAAAATAAGATTACACAATTAAAATTTCCATACACTGGTGCACGATCATGACATAATTTTGTGTATATTAAAGAAATATATTGATATACTCAATAAATTTAATAAAAATGTGTATAATACACAAATTTATGAGTCCTACATGGATATTTTATCATTATTCATCAAATAATACATCTTTAGATGAATGGAATAAGTCATTGCGTTTGATACATCTCGATCTACTCTAATCTAGTGTTTCGTCATTGCCTAATATGGTCCACCAATAAAAGGAGAAGAAGAAAATCTAGAATCATCATAGGTTTTATATGGCTAACCCTAGAGGATTATCCATAGAGAAATTCTTATAGAAGTTTAATTTAGGTTAAAATATTTAATTTAATTAATTAATTAATTAATTTATCCACTGAATGTACCGATAAAAGGTGACATATCTGAATTCCCTGCACTAACCTATTATAGGTTTCACTTAGGGTAAACACCACATTTCAGACTCAACTGTGATCTCAGATTTCTGATTTGGTATTTCATTTAATATTTATCTTATTTTACTTAAGAAGATGCATGAGTGAATTATAATATATATTTAATATTTTCATAAAATAAATTTAGTGCACACCAGGCCTTTGAATCGATCATCATCATAGAGCTTGGCTCCGAAAATATATGTCAAAATATTTAAAAGTCTTACAATGAAAATACTGGGTCTCTAAAATTTAGTGGTAACTTTATTTGAATCAAGGGTTGGACTTTTTGAAGGTTTATCTTTTATAAAAGTTTTAATGATGAATTGTAAAATGTACATGTTATTGAGTTTTTGAGATTATAATGTTGAATGGGGATTTTCATGGACGGAATGTTTTTAAGAAATTATTATAAAGGTCCCAAAATTCATACTTTTAGAGTTCATGAAATTCTAATGGTATTTAAATAATTTCACAACCAAATGGAAAATGATAATTTGATTCAACTGAATGATATATAAGAAATATTTTGAAGTTTTACTTGAATTTATGATGATATGTTTGCCTAGAGGTGGATTTTTTTCATGAATCAATGGATTTTTGGTATTTGAAATTTTAATTAAATTTAACTATAAAATTATTTAAAAGGAATTTCTAGTGAAGTTCTTAAGAAATAATTGAATTTAATACCAATAAGTTAATATGTTTTTGGTGAATTAATGAAGTAAATATGTTTGGAGGATTATTTTGGATTCATGAGTTTGAATTAGATTCCATTCTTGTAAATTCATCGAAGTTCATATCTATTTGAGGTCATAACTTGAAGAACTCAAGATGAGAGGTTAAATACAAAGAGGAAACTATAATTTTTATGATTGTTTCACCGATCATCCTAAAAAAATAATTTGTTGGTCATGCTTGTAAATCCATCCAAGGCTATATTTTTTAGATTCTACAGCTTGAATTCTCAAGAGGAGAGGTTCAAGAAAAAGGGGAAACTATAATTGTGATGATATTTTCCCTAATATTAAAAAAAGCATTTTTTGGTGGATGGAGGAACATATTCTACTACATTTTAAAAGAGTGTTAGAGTTATTTGAGAAGGCCTCAAGTTAAGTTAAAGAGGTTATGAATCTATTTTAGATGGTTTTTAATTGATGAGAAAATGAGTGAAAATGGATAATTCATGGTTGTGTAAGAATGTTTTGAGAAGGAATGAATTTTGTGTTTGTGTAAAAATCATACAAGAGCTTCATAAACATGAAGTGTTTCTTCATAAATATGAGTTGATATTTGTAAAGTTTGGAAATTTTTTTATACTTTGATTATGTGGTTGATCCAGACTAATACGTGAGGTCAATCCATTGGTGATAGATTATCATAGTTGATCTTCATAGTTGATATACTAGTTGAAAATTAGAGTTTCTAGAATTTATATATTTTGAAGAAATTAAATTATTTGATGATTAATGTGTTTGCATTCATAAATTATGTATCATGATAATTAATGTGGATTGTGATTCAAGAAATAAAAAATTAAACTAATATGAGATCCACACTATAATAGAAAGGACCATATTTAATAGATTTATTAAATAAAGAGGACTACATGATAGTGTGAATTATATGGTCATAGTGGTGTGTGTTCAATTAAGGAGAGTTACATAATAACCAACTCAATTTTTTAAATTATTGATAATCTACTTTTGAGGCAAAGTGGGAACTATACAAAACATTTCTTTGTAGCCTTCGGTTACACAACCCTCCTAAAAACTAACATGCATAACATATTACTTTGTTCAAAAAAATTCAAATGAACCCATCATTTTGCACCACAAAACTACTCAAAATTCAAACAATAGGCCATCATCATGCCTCAAGCCTACCGCCTCATGATGTGAACCTTGAACTGTATAAGCCATAATTACATCACCACCATCCTCCATCATAGGAAACCGCTTTCGTCTTCGGCGCCTTCCATCACCATCAGAGCCGATGAGAGAAATAAAAACCAAAAGATCCCATCAACCACACAGTCTTGTCGTCGACCATTCACCATGTCGCCTTCATCATCCTAACACCACCAGAGTCCATAACTGAAAAAGGATTTTCAAGAGGCAGAACCATGAAAAAGTTTTGACCCACCATCAACAAAGGAACCTTCACCCTAAATGTCGTCAAAATACCTATGATGTCTCCAAGAGCCAACAATATATGATATTACCACCATAAAAGACAAAATCCTTTGCACAAAGTTGAAAAAAAAACTAAAAAAAACCATGGTCGTTGGGTCGAAGCCGATGAAGGACGCACCCCCTGGAATACTAGTGACCGATTCAATATGACCTCCCAAAGCCTCCATGAAACCGCTGCAACTAACCTTTAGGGAGAGAAATGAAGGAGAATGAATCTCGAGTAGAGTTAAAGTGGAAGGGCCTCCATAGAAAGGAATATCCCCACCTAGGCCCCAAATCCAATCGGTGAATCCACCACCATGATAGGATCACACCATAAACCCACCAAAGAAAAAAACCTCCCTAAAGGAGAGGACTATGAAAGGTCAAGACCGAGCATATGCTGTACTCCTAGGACACTGACATGACTCAATTCACACCTCCCAAACCTTATCGAGAAGACCAATGCACCAGACTAGAGTGGGGTCGGAAACATGATATCCTAGAGGAAAGAGTAGGGGAAGAAGAGCAGGGGAAGAGTTGAGGGGTCGGAAACACGATATCCATGTGGAAAATATGTATTGTTTCATGCCTGTGAAGATTTTTAATGATTGAAAAAAATCCTATTATATGCATATTAAATGATTGAAAGAAGATTGTGTCTTTTATAGATTTAAAAAGAATTTTGTAAATTGAATTTAAATGTGTTTGAATGAGTAAATAAATCTATAAATATATTCCAAATTTAAATGCGAATATTATTACTTCCGAAGATCATTAAGTTTATATATTTTGAATATGAGGAATAATATTCATATGATATTATTCTATGAATATATATATATATATATATATGATTTAGGTGTTGAAGAAATTGTGTGTAAGGAATTGTTGAGAACTTTTAAATATCACGCGTGAATGAATTTTGAGATTCCAATAATTTCCAGTATCAAATGGATGTGAAGAGTCTAAATTTTATAAGATATTTCACTGGATAATTTGACATGTAGCATAAGTATTCATAATCAAGAGAAAGACCCAGATCATTCAATATCTATAGTGAGGTTCTAGACTAATATTTTTCTCCATCATTAATTATTTTTGATGTTATTGAAGGTGCTTTACATGATCATACTAGTTGATACATTTATTCATGGAGGGAGATAAATTCACAAGGGCTATAGAATAATCTTGTATCACAAGGGGATTTTTTTATATGTGGATAAAATTTGGATAATAATCTTGAGACTAGGGTGTATAACTTGTTGTTTGAGGCTTGTTATTTGGGTGTCTAATCCATTTCCAAAGGATTTAAATTGGGGCATCTAACCAATTATAGGATTATTGTAATTGGTTTGTCTAACCAATTTTAGCCAATATAGTGGATAATCCTTATTGGGGTGTTTAACCAACATGGAAAGGAATAGTATTTTATGTCAAACCATATAATTAATGTCTACTACTCTCTATTTTTTTACTATTACACACAAGGTGGGGCTATGAGATAATATTGAGAGGATCAAGAACTTTAATGTTCTGAAGTGGTTGAATTTCAAATATGAATAATTTATAAAAATATACCATTAATTCAATACCTCCCTCTTTGTGGTCAATATGGATTTAGGGACTATAAGTGATATCAAATAAAATATTACATCTAAGGATCCAATTGAATTTTCTATGGAATGAAGAATATTAATTCTATGAACAATAGGAGTGTTCAAACTTTTTAAGGCAGAAGGAATATGATTCTTTCATACCTTCTATTACTTATCCTAGAAGTGAAAGATGCTACAAAAGTGGGTTATCCTACCATTATTGAAGACGATGTTATTAATAAAGATGATAAGAGAAATATATTGTTATATGGAAGGGCTTAAAATTCCCTATTGATGTAGCTATCATAGAAGGTATTAAAAAAGGTCAGGGATCTTCACACTATGAAGGAGATCTAGGAAAATTGATAAGTAGCTATGATGATAATGTAAAAGTCACTAAATTAAAACATTAAGTATATAGGAGTAATTTTTATCAAATCAAAATGTCTAGTAATGAAAATATTTATGTCTATTTCACTATGGTGAATTAGATAGTCAGAAAAATTTGAGGTTTTAGTTACAAGCTAGAGGATTACATCACTCTTAAAAAATGATGAGGAATTTTCTAAATCAGTTTGATTTAGAAATATCAGTCCTCTAAGAAAGATAATATTTAATACTATATGACTTGAACAACACAATAATTTATAATTTGGAGATTAAAAATAAGAAGAAATAAAAAATATGAGATAAATTTTGAATCCATGAGAAAAGGAAAAATTCAAGGAAGAATAGGTAACAAAATCAAGGGATTTATATATTGTGGGAGATGAATATTTGAGTGAAATAATTTTCATTATATCTTGAGGATTCAAGAATGTTAAGTAGAAAGTAAAAAAGTATAAGATATCCAATGTTCTATAATTGGAATATCCTTGGACACTATACCAATGTTTATCCAAAGAAGAAGGATTCTAAATTTCAATCTGGTGAAGAAAATGAGATATTTCAAAAATAGAAAAAGGATAATAAGAAAAATAATAAATCCAGTAGTAGGAAAAAAATGTTATAAGAAAAAATGAGAGATATAATTATTTATTATTTAGATCTTTAGATGATGATTTTAATTTTATTACTAAAGTTGAAAATGGATTTGATTCATCAAGTAGTGATGATGGTGGTGAGTAAATAATTTAACATGAATTGATACTGGAATAAAATTTGGAAGAAAATCGAGAGAACAAAAAAATATCAAGAAATAAAATAGAAAACTAGATAAATAAAATAAAAAATATATATTGAAAATGATGGGTATGATAGAAAAGAAACAACCCTTGTGGGTGATATTAAGAAGAACATATTGAAGGTTGAGAACTTGAGGAGATAGTAAATGAACTTGAAGTGAATTTGGTTGTAAGGGAAGAATATTGGTTAAGACACAATCTATGTATCTCTTAGTCTTGGGTAAGCTAAATAAATTCAAAGATTAATTTAATAAGTCTATTGAAGATAAAGGTCAATCTTCATAATATGGTGAGAAGAGGGGTCCAAGGGAACAATGTAATTTGGAACCTAATATGTTACAAAGTAGATTTGGTATTTCTAGAAGTTGGGTGTTAAAATAAAATGTGATGAGGTTTGGAACATGAAAAATAAGAGTAAATATTCCATGTTAATGGAAGGTAAGAATTTTTTAAGGAGATTAATGTTCCCTAGGTAAGAGAAAGATCAAACTAAAGTGTGATATCCCTAATAGAAAATTAGATAGATATTCTATAAAGGTGGGAGATAAAATTTACTGGTTGTTGTTGATTATTTGGAATTTATAGACACAATTCCATTTTTTTTGAATAATATGTCATTTCTAGGAATTAGGAAATAATAAAGGCGGCCTTGGTTGAAAAATGGGAGTTGATTTACAAAGAAAACATGTGTTAACTAGATCTGCACCAAATTTATCTAACCAAGTCATATTTAAAAATTAAAAATAAGTAGGTGGAGGTTGTGAATTTCTTTTACAAGTATGGAGAGTCCATGATTATAATAATGAGATAGATTATCCATTTTGGGAAAGGGAATAAAATTAAAAAATATAAATAGGAAGAGTCATGAAATATTAAATATTTTAAGAATAAATGTGATAATCACATAGAATTCTTAGATATTTGAACATACCATATGGTGATGGAAATTATAATGATGAAATAATAAATCGATGCTAATGAAAAAGTTAAAAAAAGTAGCTATATATGAAGAAGTTATAATTTATAAGAAATTGTACACAAATATATATTTGAAAATTCAAGGTAATCTATGAAAAAACTTTATAAAAATGGGCATGAAAGAAAATATTGTATGAATATCCTCCCAACCCAAGAAGATATAATAATGAGGATGATGAAAAAAAAGTCAATGAAGTTTCACAAACCTCTGAGGTGGAGAAAAATACTTCAAAAAAATAAATGGGTTAAAATATAGAGATGATAAAAAAAAAATATGTGGAGGATAATGATAGGAAGAAAATTTATGATACAAGAAGGATAAATAAGTATAGGTTTAGAGGAAACTATGAGCATTATTTTTTCTCATTAAGAAAAAATATGGTCCCACTATATTCTGAAAACTTTTTTTTATGCTAACATACATGGAATTGAAAGATCACCTTGAGTGTTGTATAAATTGAATTGTAAAGAAGGAGTTATTCATGGTCTTTTTTAACTAATATAAATAGGAGAATTTGATTAAATCCATTTATGGGTATAAAATATGAGATGGATCTATTAAAAAATCTTGAGCAATGTGATTATGAATTATTTTTACAACCTTATGAAATCTAGAGTATGAGGTATTTAAATCACACATAGAGCCCCTGTTTTTGGTTTTTTTAAAGGGATGTTTATTGATGAAAACATGAAATAAATGGGGAGTTTTATGACATTAAATTGAACTATTTTTAATGGTTTTATGACATGTTCATAAATTTCATATTTTTCATGATGAATATATTATTAAGAAACCCCTAAAATGAGTTCTGGTAATGGTTTCAGAGGGTTGTTTATTTATGGATATCATTGAAAACCTTAGTTATGCACTCTTGTTTTCTCTGATGGGTTTTTCCACATAGAATTATAGTTTCATGGCTAAAGGATATTTTCTCAGGAAATCATGTGATATCATTTTTTCCCAAAAGCGGATCAGGATGTAATTCTTATTTAAAAAAGGGAGAGGAAGTTGAGTTTTAGAATAGAAAAATATGGTGATAATACCTCTTATATAGACCTTTGAATATATATTTAATAAGGGTTAGAATAAAGAAACTATATGACTACATATATTTACATTGGTGAGTATTGGTATTGTCAATAAATTCAAATAGGTAGATTGAAGTTCCCAAGTAATAATTGATTTTTTTCAATAAGTCAATATGTGTTTGATAAAATAATGATGTGATGATATTGAGGGTATTTTTATGGATTCATGATTTGGAATTGGATTTCATACTTTCAAAAATTTCAAAGTCCATATCTATTTAAGGATATATCATGAATAACTTAAGAGGATTGGATCAAAAAAAGTGGCGACTATAATTTTTATTATTGATACAATGTTATTTAAGAAAAAAACCATTTGTTAGTGGATTACATAACATTTATAAAAATAATGTGAAAGTTTGTTTTTGTTGGTTGATAAGTCCTCAAGTTAATTATAATAGGTTTTATATATATATGAGAATTTCTGAAATTTATAAGCAGCTAAGTGAAAATTATAAGAGGAATAGTTGTGTAAGCATTAATCCATATGATGTGTAAAAATCATGCATGAATTATATAACCATAAATAAAGTCTGTAACCATAAATAATGTCCGTATAATCATCAAATGTTATTTTTTGAAAATATAATACAAGTTTTGAATAATTATGAATTGATGATGTGCATAAACATTATACTAAATTTGCATAATCATGGAAGTGTTGTTGCATAAACATTATTTGAGTTGTGTAATGTTTTTATATGTGGTTGATACTTTTATCATGATATCAATATAGACTTAGAAATACGGTGATCCATTTGAAGTTTATTCTCATGTTTGATCCTCATGTTCAACCTACCAGGTTAAAATATGAGTTTCTAGAATTTAAAAATTATAAAGATATGAGATCAGATAATGATTTAATTGTTGTTTTTCATAAATTAAACAATATGATAATTCATGTGGATTGTGATTCATTAGATGAGTTACACACCATAAGAGATATGATCATATTGTAGAGAGTTATAAAATAAATAGAACCATATTATAGTAGAAATTTTATTGATGTAATGTTGTGCATTTCAAGTGAGAAGAGTTTCATGTCGAAAGTAAGAAGTCATCATAGAAAAGATGCTTGATTCCATGAACATGGAAAATTTTAATTATTTAAAGAAGTGGAATGTAAGGATTTTAAAATATAGAAATAATCTTGATTCATTTGGATATTTTCAAGGAATTTTTGACTGAGAATTCAAATGGGCTTGAATGAAGAAATAAATATAAAAATATCTTACAGATTTAAATGAGAAGATCATGCCTTCTAAAGATCATGGAGTTTCCATATTTTCAATATGGGGAATAATATTCAAATGATATTATTCTTTGTATGTGTGTGTGTGTGTGTGATACAAGTGTAAAAGAGAGAGTGTGTGAGTAAATTTTGAGAACTCAAAAAAAATCATGGGCAATTCAATTATAAGAATTTGATACTTTCATGCATCACAAAGAGAATAAGTGTTTAAAGTTAGTGAGATCTTTTACTATAGAAGAATATTTTTTTAACTGAGTATTCAGAATGAAGAGTATAACCCATATCATTCAAGATCTGAAGTGAGTTTCAAGAACAAAATAATGGTCCATTTTTGATGGATACTGAAGTTCTGGAAGGTTCTATATATGAGAATAACATTTGATCCATCTATGGAATGAGATCAATTCACAAGTGGTAAAGATGAATCCAAGAGCATAATGATATCTATTTATAAGCATATCAATGTTATAGAATAACCTTTCGGTTGGGGTGTCTAACCAGTTTCTAAATTATTATGATTGGGTTATAGACTAATTATTTTTGGTACACCCATGAAATGTATCATGATATCCTCCATCGTATATTCACCAATTGATAAAAATCTATAACATATTTGATAATGCACCTATGTAATGTTTCTGTAACATTGGACATATGGAATACAGTCAATAACATATTGGATAATCCACCTTTGTAATGTTTCTATAATGTTGAACATATGAAATACAGTATAAAACATATTGAATAATGCACCTCTATAAGGTTTCTATACTGTTGAACATAGGTTTAATTACAATATGAAATAATGATAATTATAAATAACATACATATTCTATTATGGTGCACCACAAAAATACATCATGATATCCTAAATAGTATATTCATCAAATTTTATATTGACGTGTCAATCATAAAATGATTACACTAGTTCACATAATAGTAAGGCACCTTATGATAACACTATATAACCCAGAATTACTCCATTATGTTATATATTAAATGATTTAATGATAACACTATGGAACATAATGAAAATGCACCTAATGATAACCCCATATAACCTATATATTCATTGAAAAAATATGTTACATAGTGTTATAAATAAAAATCATGCTTAACACATTCCATTCATTGAAAACCATAAAAATCGACATAATAATTAAAAAATTACACAAATTAAACATATTTTTTATACATCTAAATTTTTTAAAATAGGTGCATTAAATTATTGTGGAATTAATATATTTTTATTGACACATATGTTTAATGAAAAATCTATTTTATTCCCATTAATGTTTAATTAAACATAATTTTCATTTAACCTATGTTAAAATTTCCATATGTGTGTCTTTGAAAAATTACACAAATTACACATCTTTGTTTTTTCCCCAAAATGGGTAAAAATGAGCATCAAATTTTTAATGAAAATCGGTTTAATGACACATATGTTTAATGAAAAATATGATTTATTTGACACAAGTTTTAATTAAACAAAATTGTAATTTAACCTATGTTAAATTTTTTGTAGGTGCATTGCTATTTAGTGCTAAATTTTATCAACACTAAATAAAAAATGCTGATAAATTGGGGACTTTTATCAGTGCTAGCTAGAAGCGATGATAAAGGTTTCCTTTATTAGTGCTAAAAACACAGTTAAAATGGTACCTTTTATCAGTTATTTTTTTGCACTAAAAAATGGAGGAGTGAATAATTTAATTTATATATAAATATTAATTTATTTTTAAATATGCTTTATATAATAATAAGTATATATATATAAATAAAATAAATAAATATTATTTAGATAATTATATTATAAAAAAATTATTAATCTTATTTTCATAATTTTATATATATAAAATTATCAAATTTATATTATTCAATGAAAATGTTTAATAATATATATATAGGTGTAAATTAAAATCAAAAAATATATATAAATATAAATATAATATGTTAATTTTTTATTTAAACAATTATGTATGTGTTGTATGTGTATATATATATGTTGTGTTGTGTGTGCGTTTATGTGTATGTGTGTGCGTGCGTATATATATAATTATATATGTGTATATATATGTGTATGTGTATGTGTATGTGTATGTGTATGTGTATGTGTATGTGTATCTGTATCTGTATGTGTATGTGTATGTGTATGTGTATTTGTATTAGTATGCGTATGTGTATGTGTATGTGTATGTGTTTGCATGTGTAGATATACATGCATTAATGTGTGTATGTACATGTGTATGTGTATGTGTATATACGTGTATGTATGTATATGACATGTGTACAGGTGTATATATGTGTATGTTTATGTGGAATGTGTATGTTTATGTAGTATGTGCATGTGTGCATATATATGTGTATGTTTATGTGGCATGTGTATGTTTATGTAGTATGTGTATGTATGTATATATATGTGTATTTATGTGCTTACATGTATATATAGTTGTATGTATGTGTATGTGTATGTGTATGTGTATGTGTATACATTTGTGTACGTGTATGTGTATGTATATGCATGTTTGCGTATGCATGTGTATGTGTATGTGTATGTGTATATGTATATGTATGAGTATGTGTATGTGTATGTGTATGAATATACATATGTGTATGTGTATGTGTATGTGTTTGTGTTTGTGTTTGTGTATGTATATGTGTATGTGTATGTGTATGCGCATGCGTATGCATATGTGTATGTGTATGTGTATTTGTATGTGTATGTGTATGCGTATGCGTATGCTTATGTGTAGGTGTATGTGTATGTGTATGTGTATGTGTATGTGTGTGTGGGGTGTGGGTGTGTCTTCATGTTTGTGTACATATATGTTTATGCGTATATATGTATGTATGTGTATGTATGTTTATGTGTAATGTATATATATGTTTATGTGTAATGTGTATATATGAATTTGGATATGTATGTGTATGTGTATGTGTATGTATATTTGTATGTGTATGTATTATTGGAACCAAGTCTATTCATGAAGTGTGTTTTGTAAATACATAAAGAATTTTGACAGTGATCTCTGCGAGTATGAAAAGCATTTTGAATGACAAAGATGTGGAACATTGTGAGTGGAGAATTGCCGCGACGTGAAGGGTTTGACGGAGAGCCTCATGATAATGTCAAATTTTAGTGGTGCTTTGCGAAGGGAGGAGCACCAAAAATTCGTTTTTTACTAGTTTGGAAAATGCGCTGGAGGCGGTGTAGCTTCGTGATTGGTCATTCCTATATATAAAAGGCTTCCCCTCTTCATTTGTTACGAAGCTTTTCATGGAAAATCTGAAATCACTCTAATTTCATGAAGTAAGGGGTTCTTCACGATACTGGTTGTCTATGTGAGCTTGAGATTTGTAAAAAGACTATTTTATTCTTGACTGAATTCAATTCCTCTAAGTATTGAGTTCTTTGTGAAGATGGGATGTTCCGCGTTGGCTCAGTGAGCTTTGTAGAAGAAGGTTGTTATGTGAAGGTAGTTTTCTTTGCGATGTTACGTTGTTACGCAAATGTGAAGTAGATCTATGAAGTAGTGTGCTTTGCAATGTAGTGATAATTGAGAAGGAGTGGGCTCTATGAGGGAGTCAGTTTCACGAAGGAACTTCACGAAGGACCTTTGAAAAAGGTAGTTTTTGAATATCATGTTTAATTGGATATAGCTTTTAGTGTGCATCAACTTAGGTCTATGGTGCAAGTAGAGTCCCATGCTAAGTCAGTGACAAAGACTTTAATGACTAATCATTGTAGCGACCTTCATGTTGATAAACCGAGTTTGAATTCTCTCAGATTAGTGAGCTAGGGGGATTCAGCGGAAGTGTTATAAGGAAGGTAGTGTGTTGTACCAGATATCTTGTAAAGGTAGTGAGCCTGGCATAGAGTGACTGTGATTGAACCTCTGTATTCCACATCTAGTGAAGATTAGTGGATTCTGGTACAGCCGACACACTATCGGTGTATGCTCCTTGGACGTAGCCCTTAGTAGTGAACCAAGTAAAATTGGTGCGTGGTCTCTGTGATTTTGATTGTTTGTTAGTTGTTCTTATCCATTATATAGGTTTAACGAGTTCCTACCATTGTGGGAACAAGTTCCATCTCTTTAAAATAAAAAATTTGACACCCTGATTCACCCCTCTCCTCTCAGGGTGTCCCAGGGTCCTACAAGTGGTATGAAAAGGTAATGGTTTTTGGTGTTAAATATATCCTTTACATTCATGGAGGATTCAATCACTATTAGGGGAATCCCCCCTCTATGATGGAAGTAACTTTTAGATTTGGAAGAACATGATGAGATCTCTTCTAAGATCTCTTGGAATGGAAGTCCTGTTTTCTATTGTGCAAGGAATACAAGTCACTAATCCTATAGGGCTGTCTATGAATGATACAAACAGAAAATTGCTTGATGTAGACACTAAAGCATAGAATGATCTCACTACAGCTCTTGCTGATAAGATCTATCTAAAGGTTATGAGTTTCACATCTTCCAAGTCAATGTGGGAGAAACTTGAAAATATATATGAAGGATACATTAAAGTGAATGAGGTGAAACTCCAAGTTTTTCACAACAGTTTTGATGATCTAAAGATGCACCCTAATGAAAATAAAGATTAATTCTTCAATCAAATGGATGAATTTTTAAGAGAAATTTGAGGGATTAGTGAAGAGATTAAAGACATTGATATTGTAAAAAAATCTTGAGAAGACTTCTGCCTTTTTACAATGTAAAGGTGTAAGCTCTTGAAAAAATGGATCTCTCTAAAATTTCTCTATATGATCTGCTATGCAGTCTGGTGGTATATGAGATGAGAGTCAAACCATAAGATAAAAAGACTAGAGTAAGTAAGTAAATGAAATTAAAATCCATGTAAAAACTTAAAATTTCAATAGATAGTGCTGATGAAGATAATGAAGAAAATGAACTTATTTCTATCATTTCCATGAATATCAAGAATAGAAAAGGGAAATTTAAAGGTAAATTACCTCTGACTTGTTTTCATTGTGGAAGAGTTGGGAACATATCCTCTCAGTGCTCAAGAAAGTTAGATGATGAATAGAGCGAAGCTGAAAATATAGAGAAGCCTCGGAAAAGGTTTTTCAAAAAGGGGGAATTAAAATCTAGAAAGAAATCATAGAGGAAGAGTTTTGTATGTGAAGATAAAGATGACGATAATGAATTATTTGAGGAAGAAGAACTAGAATTTAACTCTAGTACATATGCTTCCATGATGGCTATTATTGAAAAATCAAAACCATCAGGAGATAATTCTAAATAAAATCAGCTAAAAAATGATGTAGATCTCAAGTTACAGCTTAATAATGATCTCGGTAAGCTTGATAATGAAAGTAAGAGATGAAAAAATTGGAAGGAAGTTGTATAAGAATCATTAGAATATGTTGATCAACTTGAAGCTGAAATTGAATGATTAGAAGAACTAGTGAAATTTCAGTCATCAATCCTTGAATGCATAAAAAGCACAGTGGAACTAAAGCTCATAATTGAAGAACATGTTAAGGTCATTAATGTCCTTACCTTGAGTCTGGATGAGAATTCCAAAACTATTGAGGGACTCTAATAATAAGGTTTTACTCTTAAGAGTAAACATGAAATTGAATTGAATTCAAAAGAAGTAAAGAAGAAAATAAAATTTAGAAAATTCTCGAATGTCGAGTTGCTGGAAAGAGATAAGCATGGTTCTGATGGATTTGAAAAGATTTTGAATGATCAAAGACCTACATGAATGGGTAAAAGTGGAATCATCTATGATGTTGAGACATCCAATGCTAGAAATAAAATGAGCCAGAATGAAGGATAGATGAAAGTTGGACATGTTGAAAAGTCACCTAAAGAGCTGAAAAAGAAACCCTAAACTCAAACTGAATAGAGAAATGAAAACATTCATCAGGACACCAAAAATGATAGGCATCTAAACATATTTCCTAAATTAGGATACATGAGTAGGAATAAAAATGATAGGAAACTTCCACTTATAAAATTTCAATTTTGTGGCTATTTGGGTCATACCATGTCATACAGCGAAGAGGAAAGGATCTATTTGAATGGGGAAGATCTTGGAAGTTAACAAAGGAGAAATAATTCATATCATACTTTTTATAGAATGAGAAATTTATATGGATATTTTTTCATTTTTCTAACTTTTTTCATAAAGCTATGTATTGCAGGAAGAGTAATGACGGGAGAAATTCATACAAAACTCAGAGATAGGTCAATTTTTGCGAACCATATGGTGTTTCTATTTCAAATAGGTTTTCTCTTTTGGAAGAAGAGTATGAATATGAAGAACCTATGCATGAGGATAATATATATGAAAGTCCATACCTATCCTCCTCTCAATAAAATATTTTGTGGAAGGAAAAGAGGAAAAATGATAAAACCAACCTTGTAGAAGTAGCTCTCAAATCTACAAAGAACAACAACACATGGATTTTTGATAGTGGGTGATCATCCCACATGAAGGGAAATGAAAAATTGTTAACAAATGTTAAGAAAAAGGTTGATGGAATAGTAATGTTTGATAATGATTGTGCTTTTAAGATAAAAGGTAGTGGAAGTATTTTGCTAGCTAATAGAGAGTTGAAGAAAATTGAAGTTCTTTACATGGATGGTTTATGTCATAATCTCCTTAGTGCGAGTCAACTCTGTGAATTAGGACTTATAGTGACATTCAATAAAAAAATGATACACTATAAAGGGAAAGACATGGAATTATCTCATGAAAGGTAGCAAAACATATGGAATATTGTACCAGGTTGATAGAAGAGAGAATATTTTCTATCTAAATGTTGAATAAGAAAATGACTTGTGGCACCAAAGGTTGATGAACATTAATCAACAGGACATGGAAAAGATATTTAATTTGAAGATAGTCATGGATATCCCCAATCTGAAATGTGAATGAGAAAAGTTGTGTGATTTCTTAATATGATTAAATTAGGTCTATAGTTCATATCATCCAAAGAAGAAAAATCAATCAAATCTTCTTGATCTCATCCATACAGACATATGTGGCCCAATAAATGTTGTCATAACTCACGTAGAAAGGTACTTTTTCCTCTTCATAGATGATAACAGTAGAATCCCATGTGTGATGGTTATACACAGAATACAGAAAGTGCTTGATTACATGACAACTTTTCAATGAATTTCTAAAAATGATACTGGATGGACAATAAAAGTTTTTTTGTCTGAAAATGGAGGATAATATACATCCATTGAGTTTGAAAATTACTTGTATAAACATATAATTCAATGTTATGTGAATGTTTTGAGAACCCCACAGAAAAAGGGAGTTTTTGAGCACCGAAATCGATAGATGAATAGTATGGACAGAACTATGCTGATTAAGAGTCATATCTCTCACCATTATTGGAAAGAGTTTGTTCAAGTAGTGATATATATTTAAAATCAAATAGGGATTTATATGGGTGAAACGAAGACACCGTATGAGTTGTGGAATGGAAGGAATCCCTCTTTAAAGTATTTTCAGGTTTTTGGAAGTAAATGTTTTATAAAAAAATAAGAAAATCAGGGAAAATATGGTGATGCGGCTGAGGAAGGAATATTCCTTAGATATTCAATGAATAGTAATCCTACAAGTGTTTCAATAAGAATGTCAAAAAAATTGTGGAAAATAGTGATGTTAAGATATTTGAATATAAGACCAAAAATACCTTGAGGAGATCTTATGCTGATGTGATTGAGTATGTATAAGACAATGGAAATTGAACAGATTCAAATTAATAAGTGGAGGAACGTGAGAAAAACATTCATAGGTCACAAAATGATGTGGATTTAGATGAAGAATTGGAAGAAGAAACTATAGCTGAAGAAAATCCTCCTGAACCTCATAGCAGAAATCGAAGAGTGGAAATTTATCGATCTAATATCATTGGGGATTGGAAAGTTCCCACTACAACAAGGATAATGAGGATTAATGCACAATCTGAATTCTTTTCATTGGTGGAACCATCTTCATTTGAAGAAGCTTCAAATAGTGAATCATGGGTTAAATCCATGAATGAAGAGTTGTACCAGATTGAAAAGAACCAAACATGGAATTTGGTCAAGAGGCCCGAAGGTCACAATGTGATTGGTATGAAGTGGATTTTTAAGAACAAATATGATGATCATGGTAATGTGATCAGAAATAAGTCACGATTGGTGTGTAAAAGATATTCACAAATTCAAGGCGTCGATGTTGAAGAAACATTTTCTCTACTGGATAGACTAGATTTGATCAGGCTATTAAATGCCATAGCGATCCAAGGAGGGTATAAAGTATATCAAATGGATATCAAGATAGAATTCTTTATTTATGTTCTTAAAGAAGAAGTCTACATTGAACAACTAGTG
This sequence comes from Viscum album, assembly GCA_963277665.1. Lineage (NCBI taxonomy): Eukaryota > Viridiplantae > Streptophyta > Magnoliopsida > Santalales > Viscaceae > Viscum > Viscum album. Next base: position 227,496 of record CAUJRU010000305.1, on the reverse strand, counting down.
GGTTTCTTACTTGGGAATGATGAAATGAATGTTTGCATATTAAAGAAATAACTCTATGGTCTGAAGCAGGCACTAAGAGCATGGTAATCTTGATTGTATTCTTATCTAAAAAATCTTGAATTCAAAATAGGAGGAGTGGATCACAATCTTTATGTGAAGAATTCTCAAAATGATTAGTTCATGGTACTTCTGTACATTGATGATATCATTTCTATTGGAAGCTGGTAGGGATCGGTGGATGAATTTACCAATCACATGAATATATAATTTGAAATGTCTATGATTGGGGAACTCACATAATTATTGGGGCTGTAAGTGATTCATAATAAAGATTACATTTTCATCTACCATGAAATGTATGCAAGAGATTTTCTAAAGAAATTCAATATACATGACTCTAAACAAATGTTGACTCCGATTGTGGTTGGAACAAAACTAGGAAAGCATGAGGATGAGACTTCTGTGGATCCCATTATATATAGAAAAATCATTGAAGGGCTCTTATACTTGAATGCAACATGGATAGATATTGTCTTTGCAATATTCTTGGTATCCCTTTTTCAAAGTAATCCAAAGGAAGAACATACGGTGGTAGTGAAAATAATCACGAGGTACATTCAAGGTACTCATAATTATGGGTTATACTTTGCTACGGGAAAAGATAATGAACTATCAGCATTCTTTGATGTTGATTGGGCTAGATATTTAGTGGAAAGAAAGTCCACCAGTGGTGAAACATTCTATATTAGAAAGAAATATGTTGTATTGTTGAGAAAGAAATAGTAAATTACTTCACTTACTACTATTGAAGCTAAAAATATATCTAACACAAAAGAGTGCACTCAGTTACTTTGGATGAAGCAACAAATGACTAACATAGGTGATGAGGTGAAAAAGTTGATGGTGATTTACTATGATAACAAGAGCACAATTGATCTTATGAAGAATCTAGTTCAACATTCCCATACAAAGCATTTTGAAATAATATATCACTTCATCAAGGAGAAATTTTAATAGTGAATGATTAAAATGAATCATGTGGGAACTTATTAACAAGTGGATGATATTATGACCAAGTCATTGGCAGAAGCTGTGTTTGAGAAACATCGGTTGAACCTAGGGGTTCAACCACCTCCTACTACATAAGGAGTTCCTGATATTCCCCTATCCCCAATTGTGATACCTATTTTTAATATATTTGTGGAAGTAATATAGGTTTCTGGGTGAGATACGATCTAGGGGAGTATGTTTTAAGCTCTAAAATGTACCAATACCAATCCACGGTTTTATTTCCAAAGGGGGATAAATGGATAAATTATGCGAGGAAATAGTTTAGAGAATGTAACAAATGCTATAATGGGGGAAATTCGATCAGTTACAATGGGTGAAAATGATATTTTAGTGTTATGAGTAAATAGATTAGGGCATGTAATTTTTCTATGACTATGTCAAAGAATATATTGGAAATCATTAAACATTACAAAACATGATAACCCAATTAAACTTCCCCTCTTGTTTTCTACACCAATAATTACTCATGAAGACTTAGAGTGTTGGTTGAGTTGTTTCTTTCATATCAGTATTTGATAGTTGTTGTTGATCTATTGAATTTATCTGAAAATTTCCAAGAAATCCAAAGGGGGAGATTTTTGGAACCAAGTAAGTACATTGTTGTAAATGGAGCATGGTTTGTGTTTTTTGACAATCCTCTAATTAATGATCAGAGAGATTATAATAAAAGGGATCATATAGTTCAATCTATAAGTAGTATTAAAGGTGGAATCGTTTCCCAGTGTTTGCCAATTTTTTTGTGTCCAAAATTTGGAGAATGGAAAGCATTGAGAAAAGTGGGTTTTTCTTTAAGGCCTTATGAAAGTATAGAAAAGGTAAGAGTTTCATAGAGATGGTATTTATGAAGTGTCTTTCAAAAAGACATAAAGAATTATGACGGTGATCTCTTCGAGTACGATGAGCTTTGAGAACAATGAATATGAGGAGCATTGTGAGTGGAGCATTACAGAGGCGCAAAGCGTTTGACAGAGATCATCACGACAATTTCAAATTTTATTGGTTCTTTTTGATGGGAGGATCACCGCGAAGATGTTTTTGACTAGTCTGGAAAACAAACTGGAGGCGGTAGAGCTTTGCGATCGGTCGTACTTATAAATAAGAGGCTACCCCTTTTCATTTGTTACGAAATGTTTCATGGAAAATCAGGAATTGCTCTGATTTCTTGAAGTAAGGGGTGCCCTGTGAAACTGGTTGTGTATGAGAGATTGATCTTTGTGAAAAGACTATTTTAGTCTTGATTGAAGTCAATGCCTCTAAGTATTGAGTGCTTCATGAATATTGGATGTTCCAGATTGTCTCAATGAGCTTCATGAAGGAAGTTTGTCCTGCGATGGCAGTGTGTTTCACGACGTCAGGTTGTTCCGAAAAGGTGAATTAGCTTTGTGAAGTAGTGTGCTTTGTGAAGTAGTGATCATTTCAGAGGAGTGAGCTCCGCGAGGGAGTGAGTTTCACAAAATAAATTTGTGAAGGAGCTTTACAAAAGGAATTTTTTGAATATCAGGTTTAAGTGGATATGGATTTCTATGTGCATCAACTTAGGTCTACGGTGCAAGAAGAGTCTCGTGCTAAGTGAGGGACAAAGAATTTAATGCCAGATCATTGAAGTGACCTTCAAGTCAATAAACTGATTTTGACTTCTCTCATAGCAGTGAGATAGGGGGAGTCAGTGGAAGTATTCTACGGGAGGCATCATGCTATCCCTAATATCTTGTAAAGGTAGTGATCTTGGAACGGAGTGATTGTGACCAAACCTCTATATTCCAAAACTAGTGAAGATTAGTGGATTTTCGTATGACTGACACACTTCCAACATATTCTCCTTGGACGTATCCCTTAGTGGTGAACTAAGTAAAAGTGATTTGTGGTCTCTATACATGTGTTTGTTTGTTTTTAGTTCTTATCCATAATACAGGTTTAATGAGTTCTTACCAATGTGGGAACAATATCATCACTTTAAAAGTAAAAGTTGACACTTGGATTCACCCTTCCCATCTTAGGGTGTCTCAGGGTCCTACATGTGTTTGTGTATGTGTATGTGTATGTGCATTTTTATGTGTATGTCTATGTGTATGTTTATGTTTATGTGTAAGTGTATGTGTATGTGTATGTGTATGTGTATGTGTATGTGTATGTGTATGTGTATGTGTATGTGTATGTGTATGTGTATGTGTATGTGTATGTGTATGCGTATGTGTATGTGCATGTGCATGTGTATGTGTATGTGTATGTGTATGTGTGTGTGTATGTGTCTGTGTATGTGTATGTGTGTGTGTATGTGTATGTGTATGTGTCTTGTTGAGTCAATATTTCTCTTTTGACTTTTATGTCTTGTTTTGGAAATCACAAATATATTATAACTATGTTTATCGTACTAACTATGTTTATCATACTGACTATGTTTATCGTACTGACTATGTTTATCGTACTGAATCTGTCAATCGTACTGACTTTGTCAATCGTACTTACTATGTCACTCGTACTGACTCTGTCAATCGTACAGACTCTGTGAATCGTACTGACTCTATCAATCGTATTGACTTTTGTGCATCATACTCACTTTGTATCATATCAATACATTACACTAAGTAATACTTATAGTACTCATATTTTTATCACATGCTTGTTTTTATCCTTTATAAACACATGTCAATCGTACTCATGTTTATCATATTCATATATCTTTTGTTTTAACCAAAACGATGTCGTGGAGTTAGCTATAAACTAATGAAAATGATGCTGTGTTTTCTATTTCAATATGACCGTTATAATGCCAGGTGTCCAAGTCCCTCCGAGTTTTTCAGAGAAATATGACCATTGGAGGAAATGTGACTGTTGGAACCTGAGGCCTATAAATAGGAGTTCATTTGAAGCAGAGAAGTACAACTGAGAGACTTTGATCATTATTTTCTACTATCAAGTTCTAGAGAGAGACGCTGTGACTTCTCTCTTGCTTCGTGCGAAATCATTGAAATTACAAAATGTGAATGACTCATTCTTAGTTTTTGTATTTCAATAGGTGATTTGTTTTTCTTTTTGAGACCGATCAGGTGATAACGATCGAGGGCTGCTGAGGATAGGCAGACAATGCTACCGATCTTCGTATCGAGGGCTTTCAAGTCTTTGAAAGACAGAGTTTTCGATTACCTGCAAAATCGAGGGCTTACGGGGATAACAAGATAGACATACCGATCATCGTATTGAGGGATTACCAAGGTGGTGGCAAGACAGACCTCTTATCCTAGGTGAAAGGATACCCTTCTCTTTGGGATAAAAGAATTGTAATACTTTTACATTTCCGCTGCTGTTTGTTTTAGAAAGGGAATTGTATTATTTCCTTTCTTCATTTCATATTCATTTGTAATTGTTTTAATTATAATTATACTGTTACATATTGTATCGATAGATTCTATAAACTTTATGATAGAATCCTTCGCTATTGCATTACTCTGATTATTATATTCATTTTGAATACAATTTCTTTACACTTCTTATAGTATTACATCATATCATACCTTTATACTCAATACAATTGTGGTTAATTTTATTTTTTCTAAATTGTATTAGTTTAAGATCATTTAAACTAATTTTCTAAAGTGTTTAAACACAAAGTTTTTAAGCCAACAATTCACCCCCCTCTTGTATTGTTCCATCTAATATACATATTCATCTATATATCGATCCAACATGTCTGTGTCTATGTATGTGTATGTGTATGTGTATGTGTATGTGTATGTGTATGTGTATGTGTATGTGTATGTGTATGTGTATGTGTATGTGTATGTGTATGTGTGTGTGTATGTGTGTGTGTATGTGTATGTGTGTGTGTGTGTGTCTCTGTGTGTGTTTGTGTATGTGTGTGTGTCTGTGTATGTGTGTGTGTATGTGTATGTGTTTTTGTACGTTTCTGTGTATGTGTATGTGTATGTGTATGTGTATGTGTTTGTGTATGTGTATGTGTATGTTTATGTGTAACTGTAAGTGTAAGTGTATGTGTATGTGTATGTGTATGTGTATGTGTATGTGTATGTGTATGTGTATGTGTATGTGTACGTGTACGTGTATGTGTATTTGTGTCTGTCTATGAATTTGTATTTGTATTTGTATTTGTATTTTTATGTGTATGTGTATGTGTATGAGTATGTGTATGTGTATGTGTATGCTTATGTGTATGTGTATGTGTATGTGTATGTGTATGTGTATGTGTATCTGTATGTGTATGTGTATGTGTATGTGTATGTGTATGTGTATGTGTATGTGTATGTGTATGTGTATGTGTATTTGTATGTGTATGTGTATGTGTATGTGTATGTGTATGTGTATGTGTATGTGTATGTGTATGTGTATGTGTATGTGTATGTGTATGTGTATGTGTATGTGTATGTGTATGTGTATGTGTATGTGTATGTGTATGTGTATGTGTATGTGTATCTGTATGTGTATGTGTATGTATGTGTACATGTATCTCTATGTGTATGTATGTGTGTATGTGTATGCGTATGTATGTAAATTTATATAGTATGCATATGTAAACATATGTATGTGTATGTATGTGCATTCAAGTTTATGTAATTGTATGTATGTATATGTGTATACATGTATGTACATATACATGTATGTATATTCATGTATGTGTATGTGTGTGTGTGTATATGTATATTTGTGTATGTGTATATGTATTTATGTGTAGATGTATCTCTATGCCTGTGTGTGTGTGTGTGTGTATGTAAATTTATGTAGTATGTGTATGTAAGCATATGTATGTGCATGTTTGTGTATGCGTGTGTATGTAATTATGTAACGACTCGACCCACTGGGCCCTCCCTGGCCGGCGGAAGGGAAAACCATCACAACCCAAGCCCATCTCCAATAAGCTAGGTGATGACAACAAGCACTCAGAAGGCATAATGTAAAATGGGAAAAATAAGAAACACTGGAATGATGTCTATGCCTGTATTAAAATATATTAATATTTTTAATATATTAAATTTGCAGTCTCGAGACACCCAAACACCGTGTCGACTCTGAAAATAAATCCAGATATATACATAGAAATATTCAAAGGGAAAATGAATCAAAACAATAGTCAGTTCATTCTCCCCTCTTTAAGGATTTTCACCCTGAAAGTCACAAGCTACAAAAAAAGGTGGGAAACTGAGTCTGCATCAGTCTCTCTCGCTCCCAAGAGCTCTCATGCATGCTTCCATGCTGCCAGAACACATGAACCAAGGGAATGGTTTATCCTTAGAGGACACTCTCCTTCCAATCCTCGACCACCACTAGGTAAGCCAAAAATGTGGCTCCATCCTCGAGGTTCAACTCTCCTCAGCCAATAACATGAATAGGATCATCCACTTATCTCCTCAGTTGCGCCACATTGAAATCTCCATTCACCCAGTCCAACTACGGTGGAAAGGCAAGGTGATAAGCAACCTCACCAACCCGATATATGATCTTTAAAGGCCCAATGAACCTTGTAGATAACTTTCTTCTCTAGAAAAACCTCTACAATCCTCACAGTGGGGAGAATCTTAGGAAACTTTGCTCTACCTAGACGAACTTCAAGGGAAAACAATGTCGATATGCATAAGATATATGTCTACTTTTGGATGTTCTCATACGTTTTTGAATCACATAAACCTTATCTATTATCTTCTCTACCATATTTGGACCAAATGGAGATGTCTTTCCAATCTCAATATAGCCTAAGGGTGGCCTACAAGGTCTCCAGTATAGGGCCTCAAAATGTGTCTTGCTGATATTAGAGTGATAGGTGTTATTATAAGTAAACTTTACCAATGGTAAGTGATCCACCCAGCTCCAACCAAATTCCAACAAAATGGTCCTCAGTATATCCTCCATCACCTGGATATTCTTCTCAGTCTTCTCATCCATTTGGGGGTGAAACATTTTACTCATCCTCAACTTGGTCCTAAAGGCCTCCTGCAAACCTCTCCACAACTATGATGTATTCTGTGCTTCACATTTGGATACAATCATCGATGTTACCCCACAAAGTCAAACAATCTTTGGCACGTACAAATTCCCTAAACTCTTCTCCGATCTCTTATTTCTAATGGTAAGGAAGTGTTCTAAATTTGTGAGTGGGTCAATAATCACCTAGATTGAATCACTAACTCTCATTGTCAATGGAAGCCCTATCACAAATTCCATGGATATGTCATCCCATTTCCACTCAAGAATCTCAATTGGTTTTTCAAAACCTGTTAGAACCCGGTGCTCATCCTTTGCCTGCTGACATGTGAGACACCAAGAGATTAAATCATATATGCTCCTACTTATGAAATCCCATCAAAACTACCATTTAGGTTCTTTGTACATTGTTTCCTAATTGGGATGTACATCCAAGGGGGAGTGTAAAACTCCCTCATATTCTCCTCACAAAATGAGACTAGAACCACTATATATCCATGGAAAAGGGTGGTGTTCTCCCCTCTTTCAAAAAATCCATCTTGTGCATCAACTATAGATATATGGTCATGTAGAACCTCATGGTCAATGTCTCCTAACTAATCCTCTTTCTCACCCTAAAGAAGAAGAAGAGTCACCACCATTGACTGATGATAAGATACACCCCTCTTCTCCACTAGGGTCAGTTGCAAAGAAGCCAACTTCTCAGATGCCTCCTCTGCCAAGCGAGAATAACACTTATTCTGAAGGGAATCTACCCCTAAGTTTCCCTTTCCAAGATTATATACTATCTCAAAGTCATAGTCCTACATGAACTCCAACCAATTCCTCTATCTCAAGTTAATATATCTCTACATAAAGATATACTCAAGACTATGATGATCTAATTATATAAAAAAGTGCTCTCCCAGAAGATAGTTCCTATAAATATTTAGAGAAATGTATATTTCTACGAATTCTATGTCATGAGTATCATAGTTATAATAGTGGTGTCTCAACTTACCCAACTCGTATTTGATCATTTCCAGCCTCTGCATCAACACACAGTCAACCCTAGCTCCAGAGGCATCTCAAAACACCACGTACTCCATGCCCCCTCTAGTAGTCTCAACATAGAAGCACTAGTCAGCCTCAACCTCTACTCTTAGAAGGCTCTCTAACACTTCTTGATCCAAGTAAATGGATTTCCTTTTCAAGTCAAGGCCATCAAGAGTGTTTCAGTCCTCGATAATTCTTCTATAAATCTCCTGTAGTACACCTCTAATCCAAGAAAACTATGCACCCATAACATGATCTTGGGTGGATCCCAAGCAAGAACCACATCAATATTCACCGTGTCCACATCTTAACTATTCTTAGAAATGGCATGACCTAGAATGTGAACCTCATGGATCTAAAACTAACACTTTGAGATCTTATTATAAAGGTGGTTCTCCCGTATTTTCCTTAGTGCCAATATCAAATGCTTTGTGTGATCCTCTTCTGACGTAGAGTAAATGAGTATGTTATTAATGAATACAACCAAAAATCATTCATAGTATGGATGAAATATTTAGTTCATTGGAGCCATAAAAACTTTAGGGTACATTCATCACACCAAAAAAGATCACTAGAAACTCATAGTGTCCATATCGATATTATAATGTCGTTTTTAGAATATCAGCCTCGTGAACTATCAACTGGTGTTAGATAGACCTGAGATCAATCTTTGAGAACCACACGCACCTAGAAACTATTCAATGAGGTATTCAATACTCTACAACGAGGTACTTTTTATTTATCATTAATTGGTTTAGGTGATGGTAATCATCACAAATCCTCATTCCCCAAGTCAACTTTTTCAAAAAAGAACTGGATCTACCTAGGGGGACACATTGGTTTTGATAAATCCCTTCTCTAGAAGGTTCTCTAACTACACCCTCATATCCCAGATCTCGTTAGGTTCCATATGATATTCCATAGAAGATATTGGTGTGGTCATCCTGTGTAAGTCGATGCATAAGTCTATCTCCTGCCTCTGAGGGAGTCCTATAACATCCTTGAAGAAGACATCCATAAAGTCCCCCATAACTAAAGGAATATAGATTCATGAAGATCCTGCTGCACCAAGGGATAAAATCTCTAATTTATGGGTGATGGATTATATATTCCTTATCACAAGATCAACTTTCTTGACTATGACATCCCTCTCTCCCACCAAATAGAATCTTGTCCCATCAAACAGAAGGATTCAAACTTTCCTATGATGACAGTCTGCATTGAACTAAACTATATAAAACTATTAAAAACAAAATATAACATCATAATGTTTCATCATGATGAATAACATGAATCATGTAAAACTCTCTCCACCAAGATCCAAATCTCACTACCGAAAGATATGTGATATCAAATAATTTCTCTCTAAAGGAACCTCTAACTATAGCTGCTAGGATAAAAATTAAAATGTAAGATATAGCTCTCACACCAGATATATGGAGATAAATGAATGACTCTCACCTATTTCTATAAATACTGGAGAAATAGTATAATAAACATATATTTTATCTTTTATTATCTCATGTGCATCTAGGTCTTATCCCTCCATAACTAGAATTTACCCACAACCCTGACCTTCAGTTTCCTAAGCCTGGAGTGAACCACGTGGTAGTGGTGATGGGATTAGCTCATAACAATGTCCCCCACCAATAGCTCCTCCCTCTAAAGCTACACCTAATCATATTCTAACACTACCTCTCTGGGGGATTCCCTGGTAAAACCTAGGAGATCCTTGATCTCGGTAGTGCATATGTTGTGGTAGTCCATCTCTTTCCAACCCACCCTCCTCAGTTTTATGGGTCTGGAAATCAAGATTCATGTGACATCGCTCATCATAATCATAGAATCATCCCTCTCTAGGCTGACCAAAACATCTATGTGAACCAGGAACGACATGTCCATCTAACTGATTCCATCCATGAGGAGTTCTTCTATACCGAGACCTTACTGATTAGCAGCTACTAGATGTTACAGACGAGTAAACCCCATGGCACCCACTTCCAAATCCAGATATATGGAATCCCTATAATAAGAATATCTCAATCACCAGGGCCCTCCCTAGAACTCCAGCATAGGTGGGAATATACAAGGGGACTACACTGGCATGGATGTCTCTGCATGGACCCTATTCAAACATCTATGTCTATAATTAACCGTCCCACACCATTTTGAGGGATTATTTTATAAGGTTGTTGAACCTCACAACATAATCATAAATTTTCATAAAACCCTATTATATCTCAAGAATCACTTGTATCAAAACTAAGTGAAATCATGAGGGGTGATACTCCACCTGAAAAATCTCTTAGATGTTAGTCCATGAGAGCATCATCTCATCATGATTCTACTTGAATAGACTTCACCAGTACCATACTTCTCTATAGAAGATATTGAATTCCATTGCAACTATATGATCGTTTTGGGTATGAAAAATTATGAAGACTCAAATCACTGACTCAAGCCAATCATCTTCTACCTTATGATTCAGAACAGAAAGAAATCTTAGCAGTTTCTAACATTGGAACTCATGGAGTATGATAAGCCTACATGCATCATCATCTTGAACTACTAGCAATATCTATTTCTCAAAAGGAGGGAGTATTTCTCCCTTCCCACATGGAGGAAACACCTCATGAGATGACCCCTAAACCGAGGCCTCATCACTCATTAGATCATCTTTATGATCCTGAATCGATAAACCAGTTGGTTGTCTTCATAGAGGAATCTTAAAAGTGATCAATACATACCATGGTTAGATTAGAATATATATATTGGGAATTGACTCAAGAAGGATAGACAATGTACTCAATATTATATAATACATGTACCACTGCTCCCTGCAACCAATTTCTTAGTATCCTAAGCTGACAAGTAGGTAGTCATAGTCCCGTTGTATGGATATGTTGGCCGATGAACCAACACTTGATTTCCTAGATTGAAATACACTCTAAAAAACACTTTAATACCATTAACCTAAGTTGAAACCAATTCCTGATAAGGTGAAAAATACAAACATCATTCCTAGGAATTAAATTCTATGGTACCACTATATAACAACACAAACCATCGGGGACCACCTATTCGGAAAAAGGTTGGGATGCCACAACCCCAATACTACCTCCAATAGGCTAGGGGATGGTGACAAGCTCTGGGAAAACATAATGTAAAATGGGAGGCCTTAGCTTAATGTACCTATACACATGCACCCAAACATCTCCATGAAACAATGAAAAGGAATAATAAATGACAATAACATATAAAGTAAACCATATATGAAATAAACTATAGGTAATACATTAGAGTACGATAAGGTAATCCAAAGAGTAAATTGGAAAAATACACACACAGCTAGAAATGGGGTCTCAACCTAACAACAACTGAAATAAACGAAAATTGAGAGATCTCAACTCTAGATCTACAAGCCCATATCACTATACGTGATCAATAAATCTAGGTATCACTACACTCTATAGTTTTCATTGTTGAACTTTCTATCATCTACATAATACATGAAATATTCAGTAAAATCTCATATAGGGATGAGTATATACATGCCTAGCCCGATAACCTAAAATCCACAAATGGAGCAATAGAAATATACGAAATAGGTTAACTCAACCCATAACAAGAGGGAAATGAAACCCATCATAGATATTTTCTAATAAAGAAACCCAAATGAGAGAGAAAGGGGATATCCATCTTATATTCCATCCCTGGATGATGAGACTGCCCATGGCTCCAAAGGTCCATCACTAATGCTTAGCATCTCGTGTTTCTATTCGAGAGTTGGGTACAACACCCGTATCCCGCCACTGCACCATAGCCCAAGGGGGCACAATCTCCAATAGAGAGACTATGTATTAGTATGATAAGGAGTTCCACTCAATAGGTATAGAAATCACACCCTAGAGAAATATAGGGATTCCACTAAATGAATAGAGGACTCACACTATAGCATGATATGGGGTACCATTCACGAGATAGATAAATAAAGGACATGTAACATGGTATATCTGGGGGTTCCCCTCAGTGAACAAAAGACATGAACCCTAGCATGAAATGGTAGTTCCACTCAATAGATAGAGGACCCACAACCTGGTCCATTCAGTGGGTAACACCCAGTATATAGAGAAGAATATGTGGGACCCATGCCCTAATGTGACGGGGCATTGCCTGCCTTAGAATATCTCATATGGTCTAACCCGATCACTGCTATTGGTCAAGTATCGCATAAAAAATCTTCATTCCCATAACACCTCATTTAGTATCTTGAAATCTACCATGGAGGCTATCATTGTGTTCTACGCAGAAAAAAGCTCAGGATATGCTACTTGTGAGAAAATATCTGAGTCCATAAGGAGGATATATGTAAGGTTGAATTTCCCAAGAAAAGTACAGGGTGTGTGATAGAAGTCACATGGTGTATGAACTCACCTAGACATTGGGTTGTTTCCTTTCCTGCAAAAGGCTTGGTTTTCCATGTCGTATTACCAGACGTGTAGGGTAATACACAACATGTCTCATCCAGCCAGGGCCTATTTGTGTGATCCTGGTAACGATCATGTACTTCAAGTCATGCCCATGTACCTAGTCATATACCTTCCCATTACCGAGTACTGGGTCATGCATGTGTACACCTAGGTATGCTCGTGTACTCCCAGAGTACACACTGTATCATCCCACATAGGATCCTGGGCATGTGTATCTGGCACATGGCCAGACTGCTCGAGGAGGGCCACACGGTGTGTGGTCCCAGTCACACAGTGTGTGATCATAATCTTATTTGAAATACAAGTCACCATAGTTGGGGGACTACATGGAATGTGTTTCAGGACTACACACCGTGTAGTTGGGTTTTTCAAAAAAACCTAGGGAAGTATTATGTGTCATAATCACACCACTATCATCACCGTTTTCACTGAAAAACTAGCCAAGGGTCTCAAATCCAGGGTCGTTCATGCCAGATCCCTTACCAATGGTCATATTCCGGCCACCCAAACCCTTTACAGCTCCTTTCCACTGCTGAAAACCTCTCATTGTCACTTTAGATCTCAGATCCAAAGAAGCCTCACCTTCAACTCACAAATCATCCTGATCCATGCACAAAACACAAATCCATTAATCATACACAAATCCTCCATGAATCTGGGTATTCAATTGTGCTTGAACTCTACCCGGTAAAGTATAACTGTAACCTTGTGTACAATGGATAAGAAAGAGAAGAACAAAGGCAGAAAAGGACATAAACAAGGTGAATCCATTATTGGTCAAGTGTTATTGACCAACGATTACAAAAGTGAGGTATACATGTTGATAGTTTGTGTAGAAAAGGAATATAATTGGATCAATATAAATAGTAAAATTATGGGGTCATGAAAAAAACAAATATCACAGATCAAAAGAAGATAATTATAAGTCCAAGATCAATATTTTAATCAAAGGAATGAAAACCAAAAATGAAGAGACCTACCTCGATTTAGGATTTATCATCGGGGAAGAATACATTCACCGGTGATGAAGAATGTCTTCTATGTTCATTACCTCTCGATCCACCTTGATCTGATCATTTATCGTCCTCTGATCCGATCTTTCAATGAAGAACGCCAGATCATCCTCTCAAATCCTTCCTGTTTTATGTGGCTAACCCTTGAAATTTTATATAATAAAGAATTTATAGAGGATTCTTTGGTCATGTTCATTTAAAGTAAAATAAATAAATTTAATTATTTATTTTAATTAAGTGCACCGTCAATGACTGCCTCAATCAAATTTCTGGCACTGACCAAACATAAGTCATTCCTAGGGTAAACATTACATTCCAAAATCAATTGTGGTCTTAGATTTCTCATCTAAGGTTCCGAGAAATGGGAGAAGAAAGAAATAGTGAAATGATGTGTGTTTTCATTGAAGAGAAGGTTTTCTTTCCTTAATAAAACGATTCATTAACCCTAAACTATTTAAATAATAATAATTATTAATAATAGAAATTATTAAGTAATTATTTTTGTAAATAAAGTTAGGGTTAAAGCCTCTTTTTTTATTATGAAATCAAAGACTTATTTCTATATGGGTAGAGGGAGACCCATTACATAGCCCAAAGGCCCAAAGCCAAGTGGCCCATGAACATGGTTTGAGTCCCTAGTGCATCGTCATTCCTGCATTATCTTACTTTCATCATTTCATGCATGTGTCAGGCCTACATCACTACCTATGTCATAACTCCCTCAAGGTTCTTGTTGGGTTTCAAACCTTGGTCTTTTGGGTGTAGGATTGCAGGGTTTGACACTAAGGCATCACCCCAACTGCAATTATTAAGAAATTATTAATAACTAATAATTATTAATTAAAATTTATAATATTGATAATTAACTAATTATTAATTAACAATATCTATTAATTACTAATAATTATTAGTTAATAATTAATTAAATAATAAAGAATTTAAAATAATTACAAATTATGAATTAATTAACTAATAATTATAAATTAATAATTAATAATTAGAAATTAATTAATGAAACAATAAATACTAATTAATAATTTTAATACTAATAAGTGATTAATTATAAATACTTAACTAATAATTGTTAATTAATAATAAATAATACTAATAATTAATACTTAATGATACTAATAATTAACTATTAATTATTAAATAATTAATTACTAAAATTTATTTATTATTAATAATTTATTACAATACAAAAATAATTATTAAAAGTTATTTTTATTAATTTTATTGAAACATGTTGGGGTCTAGTACCTTTTTCATTTAGGTAATGAATCCACTTTTTTAATTGGGTTGAGAGAAAACTTATTACATAACTCATAGTCTATGAGACACATAGGCCCTACAATGCATGACTAAAGTCTGAGTGGCCAAAGGCCATCATTAAAACTAAAGGTCCAAAGGCCTAGTAATTTTTTTCAGCTATCAGCCCATGTGAAGAGGGGAACCCTTGTGTTGGCCCACCCATCAGGTCTGTCCTCGCCCCCAATGCCCGAATGAGCATGTCAACCATCGTCCGTGCTCTCCTAGTCATCTTCACTATTGGGGATCCGAGCCTGAAGAAACAAGTATAGAACATTGATCCAGAAGATCTAACGTGATTTTGGTGTTTGGAATAGGGAAGTCTAGGCACCCAATAGTCTTCCACCAAACTATGACTGTCACCAATAATGGAACACGCCTCATGAATGCTACTGGTCAATTTGACTTTTGATATCCCAGAAACACCTCTGCTACCAGCGCTGTCTTCTGGTAACATCCTTAGAATCCTTGATAAACTGCTCCACCGTATGCATTTAACCATGTTATGTTAAATAATACTTCAACCAATCCTATGATACCACGGGTTGGGGATCAGAGCCTGAATTAAAAAGCGTGAAACATTGTTTTTGAAGATCCCCTATGACTTTGGTGTTCAGAACTAGGAAGTCCAGGCACCCAGCCACTGCACCGAGTTTTCCTTGCAGCGAGTTTTCATAGGTTGAGTCCAACATTCACCCCATTAGTAACAGGCCCACCCCATAGCGTTTGACACCAAATTGAGACTATCGTCACTCAACCTCTTGTTTCTGCCTCTTTCCACCATTCGATGACTCGCCTCACGACATATGTCGCAAGCGCCTCCGTACATTCTATTTTTTCATGGCCATCATCCCCCTCAGGCGACCACCTCCAATTCATAAATAATAATTAATAATAAATTTTATTTAATTTTTTAAGTTTATTAATATTTAATAGTTATTACTTACTTACAAATTAAATAATAACCATTTTTAATAATTTTAAAATAAAAATTATTAAAAATTATTACCATTAAATTATTTAATTACTAATGATTAACTAATTATAATTTAATAATATATATTAGGTTATTGGGGGTACAATTATATTCAAACACACACACACAAACCACACACACAGGGCAAAAAGGTAGTCCATAGTCCCCCAAACGGATAACCCTCCCATCAAGCATTATTTATTCAGTACATGGCCCGTAAGCCCAGTGGGCATGAAGCCCATAACATGGATTGAATGCTCAGTGAAGTGTCATGCCTGCATCGTCCTACTTATTCCACCATGTATGCGTCATGCTTGTGTCACATCTTGGTAGCATCTTGACCGTGTCACCGCCTATCTGTGTAGTCGTTTGGGTCATCACCTACATAGTACTCTAATAGTACTTGTGCCCACCTGGATTTGAACCTGGGTTTGACACAGAATTATAGAGAGCCTTTACCCCTCGGGTAAGCCCCCAACTGCATAATTCAATAATAATTAATAACAATAATAATTAGTGGTAGTTATTTATACAAAGTTTATTAATAATTAGTTGTTATTAATTAAAAAGTAATTACAAAATATTTTTAATAAATAGAAACTAAATAATAACTTTAAAAATTTATTAGTAGTTTTTAAATAATAATAATTAATTAGTTAATTACTAAAAAATAATTTATAATTAATTTATAATTATATTATTTATATTAATATTAATTAGTAACTAAATAATAATTTTAAATATTTTTAGTAATTAAGATTATTTAGTAATTAATATTAATTAGTAACTATTTTTTTAGAAATTAATATTATTAAATATTAAATAATATTATCTTATTACTAATTAATTATTAATTATTAATTATTAATATGTAATAGTAATTATTAATAGTTAATTATTATTTCGTAATTATTATTATTGTTATTATTAATTATTAAATATAATTTAATTAATAATTAATTAAATCATATTGTTTATTAATAATTAACAAGTACTTAATAAGTAAATAATTAGTTATTTATTAATATTATTAATTAATTATAAATATTTATTAATAAATAATATTATTAATTAGTCATTCGGGGAGGATAGAGGTAGTGAGGACGCCCTACTTCAGGATATCTCTAAGATGGAATCCCTTCAAATCAATATTGTTGGCATTAATTCGAAGGAATCAAAGATCATGATGGAATTTGAAAATGTGTAAATACATGGAGGAGAGGATTTCATCAAAGAGGTAGAGGTGGTGGATATGGTCTAATTAATTAGGGGGATCTACATAATGAGAGAATTTATGTTCAAGCTGATATCTATTATTCATTCTAAGATGTGTGGCTCCATTCTATGTGTCATCTCCTCCTTACCCAGTATCCCTTCCTTTTTTCCATCCCCCGCTTTCAATTTCTTTCTACCGTGCTCGTCTTCTCCCACAATCTCGGTCTCCCTTCCCCACTAAACCTATGTCACCCTATCACCATCTTCTTCCCCACTCCCCCACTCCCCAAACTCACTACCCATATCCTCATCCTCATCTCCCCATCCCCTTATTCCTCCCCTACTCCCCCACTCCTCATTCCTAGGCTCCCATTTTCTGACTCTCCTCCGAGAGTAAATCTCCATCTCCTACTTAAAATATCAGCCTTTGCCTTCTAGAAAACTATTTTTTCCTTCCAAATAACCACCTATGCCTCTGTCTCCTCTTTCACCTCCGTGTTTTAGATACCTACCTCCACCCTCACCATTTTGACCCTCCTCCTAGTGTAAATGTCAGTCTTCCTCCGTAATACTATTCTTGGTCATGTTTTAGTAAAAGAAAAGAAATGATTTCCTCATTCATAAAATAAAATAAAAGAAAAGAAATGATTTTAATATCTCTTCATTTTGTTTGGATAAAAAATTTATTAAAAGAAAATAAATGATTTTAATTTCTCTCCATCTTGTTTGGTGAAAATTTTGAAAAGAAAAGAAAAGAAATGTTTTGAAAATTTGACAAAAATAACCCTTATTAAAAAATATTGTTTTTCAATACTCAATTATTCTAAATAAAAAATAGTTTGATTTAAATTGTATATTTTATTTTCAAATAGATAAATAAATTTATTATAAATATATATATTTATGTATAATTTTATAAATACATATTCGTGAATATATATATTTTTAAAATAAATTTATAGCTATATAAATATATTTTTTAATATATTAGATATATATTTATAAATATTTTTATATAAATATATTTATAAACATTATTAATTCAAAATTATCACTAATTCAAAATAAGTATTAATTCAAAAAGATTAAGTTAATTTTTTTTATAAATTATTAATTTAAGATAATTAAAATTATTTTATAATCAAAATTAACTATAATCAAAATTATTTACAAATTATGTTTAACAAAATATTTATATACACATGAAAATAATAATTGTAATTATTAATAATCACAAAGATGACAATTTATATAAATATTAATTCAATAAAATATTAAATAAAATAAAACATGCATAAAGGCATGATAGGAAATTTAAAAAAAATATCACACATTGACATTGTTTCTTTCGGAATCACCCCGGTTTTGGGGTGATTATAAAACTGTAGTGGAGGAAATCAGTTACTCTCAGTTTCCCTCATCTACAATTTCTTTTCACCAATCATTATCTCACCAAGAAATTAAAATCAATTTCCATCATCCTATTTCATTTCGTTTCCCCCCAAATCATCTATTCCAAATGAGCTCTAAATCTCCACCTCCGACTTCTGACTACCCACCTCTGTCTTCCGGGTACCGGCATACGCCTCTCTCTCGGGCTTCGCCTCCCCCTTCTGACAACTCGCCTCTACCTTCCAACTTCTCTCCTCTACCTACGACTCTACCTATGGGCTACCCACCTTCCAGGCTCATTGTATGACGTCTCTACAGTCTATCCACATTCTGGGATCCCCTACACATATATTCTTTCAGTGATACAAGACTCACCAATTTTTATTAGCATGTGGTAGGGTTTATTTTAATTATGACTATATTATTTCCTAAAATTTCCATTTTATTTCTTCTGTTGGGTTATCATTTAACTCTGATTTTACCAAGTACATAGCCGCATAATTATGTTGAACCTGACGACATATGAACGAATAGTTCACAATCCCTTGAATTCTACAAGTGAGTATAGTTTCTTTTATTTCAGATCCTTAATATCTCCAATTTGAATTGTGTAAGAACTATTTGTTTTAATTTCTCATCTTTACAATTTTTAGGATTTTCTTCCACAATGTTTATTTGTTTTGAATTATTTCATCTGGTATGTTCTTGTTCATTTTTTTTTTCTGATTTTCATTGGGTCTGATTATCTCATCACTTTCTTATATTTTATTTTAAAAGTAATAGTTGTCTTAATAGTATCAATTTCAATCGACCCTCTCTACTATTACTAAAATGCTGCTTCTTAGAATCATGTTGGTACAATATTCTTAATTACAATGTGTTTTATTTTATATGAAAAACATCTGAATTTTAATTCTTTTAAGAAATATTTTTACCAACATCATGTGACATTTATACCTTTAAATTACCATTAAATTTCATATGTTGATTCTCTAGATGAATGTTATATGTATTTCTCAATAAAAAAATAAATATTAGTTACTTAAAATTACCAGTTATATGTGACATGAATTTTTTTTATATTTCCTGTAACATTTATTTGTTTTTATTATGTATGAAAAATTTAATATGAATTAATAAATGATTTTACACTCTCTTAAATTTTTTTCTTTGTTCCATTTTTAGACATTTAGGAACCAATCAGTGGCATCAAAATTAAGATTATGACACTCTCAAGGTCCAAGTTCAAATTATAAATATGAAGTTCCTTACATATTTAATGTGTTCCATAGAAATAGTTGGTGGAGACACATTATGACTTTGTGTGGAGGTAATATTTATTGAAATTAATCGAACAAATATGTATGTGATTTTAATTTTACATATTCTGGTCTATTTTCAAATTATTTTTCATTTTATGAAAGACATTTTCCAACGTGTTTTCTTCTATTTTTCCAGATAGATTATGCCAATACCCCCTCCCCCCTCCACTTAAATTATTCATCATCATTTCTCTATTCAGTTATTATTTTCCTTTTCAAATCTGTCGTAGTAGAGTAGGATATGTTTGTTGGTTTTGTGCAATGAATTTTCATAGAGGAAATCATTATTGAAATTAATCTAAAATTCCAGTATTGTTTTCAAATTTATTTAAAATAGTCAAACTTCCCACATATATTAGGTTTTACCTGTTAATTATTGATCCAACGTTTCCCACTTTGCTTCGCTTTTTTTTTTCAATCTGTCATATCAGGGTCATATTTCTATGTTGGTGCCTTGAAACATCTTCTTTTGGAGGTTAGATTTATTGAAATTAATATAACATTCATGCATGTAGTATTTTTTTATATTTACTGTAATTATTCTAACTTCACACATTTTTCGTCTTCATCATTCAACCCAAATACCATGGTTTCACTCTTCAATATTAGTGGGTGTTTTTCAATTGGATTCCTATACTTTCATTCATTCATTATTTTGGGGATGAATATAGATATGGTACCCTTACTATGAAGGATGAGGTACAACTTGGTCGATCTTCATCAGTATATTTTATTCCATTACAGTTGAGTATTATTATTTTTTCTAATTTGATATAGATTTTTTGTTTATGTTCTCATCACTAGGGTATGATTTTTGAAAAAATTTCACATTGTTAGGGAATTGTATCAAATATTGCCAATAAAACAAAACTCTTTTCTTATTTCCCAATGAGTTATCGCTATGTAGTTGGTGTTTGGGTTCCTCTCATGCTATAATTTTCATTTATGGATAGACTTTCATAAGTTCCTCAATGAAAGGTATTTTTTTGTTAATTTTTATAAACTATCAACACAATGATGTATATTTTTCATTGAATGAATGTTTATATTTTAATTCCATCATTTACTCTCATTATCCATGTTTAGAAATCATATTTTTTTATTAATCTATAATTAAAGAATATTTTTTATTAGGAGTGTCAATTGATCAATTTAATTTCTTCTCTATTGAATATCTTATTCACTAATTGATTTTTTATCACATTCTCTTCCTTTAAACCACAATTTATATTTTTTTAGTATTCACATTGTTTTTTTGTTCTTCCATTTTATCTTTAGGATGATATCAAAGGGAAAACATAAAAAAGTGAAGTCAGGAAATATAATACATGTGAGGGTTGTGGTGTGAGTTTCATAAAGCCAACACATCTAAAGCAACACATGAAAAGTCACTCTCGTGAGGTAAATGATTATGATTATTCATTATTTCATATAGTGTTGAAGTTTAGTTGTAATACTTTTTACTCTTTCATGAAATGATCATTAATTAAGATGAGAAATTTTTCTCTAATTATATTGGATGTATAGTTTTTCTATCTTTTATTTATACATTAGTTGCACTGAATTAATAGTAAAATTGGATGAAATTATTTATATTCAATACTAATGATTCAGATAGAATTAAAAATAATATAAAAGAAAAATCACTAGAAGGGAAATGAAACCTCTAAAAATTAGAAGTTTTTTTCAATTTGTTTCTCTAGGAAATAAATATAAAAGGGTTTGGCTTTATCATTAAAAAAAACCAAATCTAATCACAATCATTTTTAATGTTTTTTATCATCATTATCTCTTTCTTTTCCAATATGATGGTACCATATTAGTCATTTCTCCTCTAACATCCCATTCAATTAGAGATCATATGTTTTTTCACTTGTGTATTTTCAGACCTTTTCATTTCCTCCTAAAAAAACTCCCATCCTACACTGTAAAATATTATATATAATGATATTTAGTTATTTATGTCGGTGTAACCTTTTAATGTTTTTGAAATTGTGTTGGATTTGATCACCTCAGTTTCCCCCATTTTCTTATTTCACCACATGCTCCGGAACATATAATCCAGTCCATGATACGATACCTATTTACTATTTCAATAGGTATGTTTTTTGTAGGGCTTCATGATGAAGATTCACTTGATTTGGATTCTACTATTCTGCAAATTATTCTTCAAGACAAGTTTTTTCTAATCAAAAATAAAACCGAATTTGTAAACATTTTTCTTTTACCTTCATAATCAATTATCAAAATCAAGTGAATTATTAGTTCTTTATATTATAAAATTTAGGCATGACCAGTGTTTTGATTAGTATCTTATCTACAATTAGAGTATAACATCTTATCTAAATATAACATTTTTTTATAATATCATGAAATTCATAAGATATGTATATTCATATCATATTACAATTCTACAATCTATTACCACAACTGATGTGTGTCTCATATGTGTTATTTTCTACTGTAATATCTGTATTATAATTTTAAATGATATAAAATGATACAAAACTACTAATGATATTTATAAATTCATTTTATAATCAAACTTTCTATATATAAATTAATTATTTATTATATATTTTTCATAGATATAACCACACTAATTAGTATTATGGTATCTTTTAATTATTACCAGGTGCATGTCATTATTGGAAAAACATATTACAATAGTAGATTTGTAGAATCAATGAGTTCAATTATCTAGACTTGAACCACTACAGTATGCACCTGGGATTTTAGTTCATTCATTTACTTCAAAAATATATAATTCTTTCTATAGTTCATGGCTCAAGTCCACATGCTAGATCCTACGCTTCCCAATACCCCTCCATTTTTATTAATTATTTTTAATATTTATTATTCAAGTTTATGAGTACCATGTTCTTAAATATTATCTCTATGGTTTGTTTTTCTATATAATGGATTATTCCTTTGTCTCGAAGGGAATTTATGGCCACTAAGGTAACTTTATATCTAATAAAGTTCCCTTTTTATATTAAATAAAAGGTTTTGATTATTTATAAAATAAAAAATTGATTTATAGCTTATATATAGAAGATTTTCTTTATCTAATGAATTATCTTATATGTCATTGATTTTTGAAAAGTTTTATTCTTACATTTTTTGTTCATATGGTTTATTTATTAGTGAAATAACATTCATAGGTAAAAATTAATTTACATATGTGATTCACTAAATTCAATTGAGTTATTTTGATGAAAAATATTCTACCATTAATTTCCTAAAGTATTGTAAATTTGGGGTTTTACATTCAGTAAAAATAATATATCATAAACCAAAAGAAAATGACGAGTGACATATATAATTGAGCACATGAGCCTCAGCCCAGTTGGTGAGAACTCTATAGGTGCATCCAAGAGACCCGAGATCAAATCCAGGTGGAGGCATATTTCTGGGTTACTATAGCAGGCACTGTAGCAGGCACTGTTCAGTACTATAGCAACCAGAACTATTCATCCATCTGGGCCTTCGGGCCATGGGTTTGGTACTCGGGTCCTGCAAGGCTTTAGGGCCACCCAAGGCCTTTGGGCCAGTTGATTCTCAAGGCCGTCGGGCCACCTTAAGGCCTTAGGGCCACCCCAAGGCCTTCAGGCCACATGAATGCAGGCCCCAGACAAACTACAAAAAAGGAGCATCCCCAGAAGAGGATTCAGAGCAGGTGCACTGACCAGAAAGAGCCAAATGGATTGTCAGAATGAGAGGGTATGACTATGCCATCGGTACCAGCCTATGCTTTCACATGAAGCCTAGCAAGACGGTTAGGCAAAGATGGAGAGGTACTATCAGGATGCAGATGTTGGGGAGGGGCAGTTTTTTGTAGATAGTCTGGTTGAATTCCCTAAGACCTTCTGGTCATGTAATCTCCTAAGCCTACGGGCCATGTAATATCTGATCCTATGAGCCTTTTAAGGGTTCCCCCTCATCCCTTGAAAGGGGGGTTATCAAAAATAAATAAAAATGAAGGCCTTCAGGCCATTCAGGCAGACATATCTAATTGAAATCAATGGTTCAAATTATTTAGTTAGTCACTATGATTGTGGTATTTCTCTATTGTTCAACAAACTTGAAACATGTAATTCATATTTTTTAAAATGTAATTTATGTTTTTGAATGATTTTACTTTAATTCATGACATATATTATTGATTTTAAATATAAATCTATGTGGGGATTCTACTTTCTGTATTAAATGAACCATCATATCTAATCCTCTAATGTGAGAATTCCCCTTGGTCACAATTTATTACCTCGCGTTGTGCACTGACTATATTATCTGTCCTTGATCAGGTTGGTATATGATTATTTTGTATGAACATTGATGTTGTTCCACATTTCTGGTTTTGATGTTATGTTATTCCGTTCAAAGTAAGTTTTCTTAATTTCCATTTTCGTTGTTCTATACTTTTTCCTTCATTATTTTTAATATGTTTTTAATTTATAAGAGACAAAGCTATCATGTTTTGAAATTTATTATTTCATTATGTTATTTCATTTCAATTATTTCATGATATTTATTCTATCATTCAACTTAGGTAGTCTTTCTCTTCCATGAAAATAAACCACGTAAATAAGTTATTTAGTAATTCTCATAATTGTTTTGAAATTATTACTCATTTATACAATGAAAAAAATCTATAATTTTAAAATTTGTTGAAATTTCCCATTCCAATCCAAATAAGTTATTCATTTTATTTATATATTTTACTGGTTTGATAGTTTGTATCTTTATTTTAAGTATCAAATGTGAACTATTCATTTAAAATTTTCAAATTTTTTATGACTATAAAAATACATATTTAATTTTATATGTATCACTATGAAAAAATATAATTAATCAGATTAAATGATCCTAACAAAAATATGTATTTTTCAATTGGGTTACTATAAAAATAATGATTTATTATGAACAAGAGTTGATCATAAAAAATCTATAACCTAAACTTCCCTTTCCAATTTACTATAGTAAAGCTATTGTAAATATATAAAATAAAAAATATAGTAAATCTATAGCTTCTAATATCTATGGATTGAGAAATTTTTTAGTTTATATATTTACTATAGTAAATCGATAACTTGGAAGTAGTTTAGAGATTTACTAGAGTAAATCTATATTTTACAATTTGATTAAATATATAGTTTATAGTAATCTATAAACATATTAAATCTGTATTTTCTAGTGGGATTATCATATATTTTAAATACTTACAACAAAAATTTAATACATAATATTTAACTATTTAAGTTTGGTTGTAGGGTACTCTAAATAAAAATATTTAATATTGGTTTCATTATACACTAATTTTTTTTATGTTTTGATAGTATGTGTCTTTATGTTACATGTTTCTTTCTAATAAAACATCTTACATCAAATAATGTTTTTCCTATTTGAAACTTTCTATTTGAAATTGGTCATATATTATGATATTTTTATTTACTTCTATTAATTTTAAATTAATATTAGAATATTATTATTCAATTTTATTCCAATCTAGTTATCTTAAATGTATTTAAATCTATTTTTAATATGGATATGTTTGATCAATACCGGTTTCTTAGAGGTCTGATAGAATCATTTGCGGTTGAACCTGTTGCAGGGGTCCTTGTTTGGTGACCATTTATTTTTCATGTGAACATTTATGGTCTTTACAAGAATGTAAATTAAGGAGGTGTTGTGAAACTCCATTATGTAGATTAATCTCCTATACAATCTTTGGTGTAAGTTTAAAAATTTACTTTTCTATTTTCGTATATAATTCAATTGAATTTAATGGAAATTAATCATATCAAAAATTTATTTAAATGCAACTAGTACATTGTTATTATTAAAAAAATAAATGTATGCATGCTTCTTTAGTAATGCTTTCTTTTCCTAAGGCTTATTTCAATTGTTCAAACAAAAATTTTACATCTTTAGCTTATGATAAGCATTGAAAATCAAAATCAAGTGGTATTCATGATCCAATTAAGTGGAAAATAAGCAACTGGAGTGAATCAATTACGATCAAATTCTATCATCACTTTCACCCTATAAGTTAACTAGAATAAATTATTCATTCATTTTAAGGATATTTTTTACTTCTATTTCTAAAATCTATTCTAACTATTATTGAAATCAAACCTCTTTCAACATATGATAGTAATTAAGTTTGATCAAAGTCCTTTTATATGAAGAATTTATGGATGATAGATGTTATTTACATTCATTGTATATTAGGTGCACTAACACTTGGGTAGTTTTTCTGATATAGAGAGTTCTAAAATAGTCAAATACGTGCAAGAAAAAAATAGTAACTATTTTAAAGTTATTTGGTGAAATAAATAATTTATTATTTTGAATATTGAGGAAATTTTTTAAGTTTTATGTGCCGTTATGATTACGTTTTGAGAGGTGGTTTGAAATTACTATATAAACAATGTTTATTTTAAATCTCTATATAAGAAATTTTTTGTTTTATTTTTTTATTCTTCAATCTATGTATAATTTTTTTTGAAGATTGAAAATTATAACATAACACATCTATGTATGTTATAAATTTAGTGTATGTTTGATCTTATGACAAGAAAATCAATTCATGGAATTTGTAATAGTGGAAAAATTACAACAATTTGTGTTTTATGAATCATGGTTTATAATATATTTCAATATATGACATAATCTATGTTAAATAATCTCTAGGTATTATAATATACAATCTATGTACATAAATATATCTATTACATTATTAAATTTTTACCTAATTTCAAAACAAATTATATTCTAGTACCTGTATTTATAGCATCTACTGTATAATTTTGAAAAAAAACAAAACAAGTTATATTGTACCTCATGTTACTGTTATTCACATTTAATCTATAAACTATTTTTTATTGGTCATCCATGATGCCTTTTTTGTATTGGTGTTATCTTTTAATCCATATTCTATAGAAATAAAAGTTCTTATAGAATGTTACCCCCAATTAATTTTCCATTTAGTTTCTAATAAAAAACATACATATATTGTTATCAATATATGTATAAGAAATAAAATTTATTTTTACTACCTAAAAAATAAAAAAAACATATTAGTTCTAAACTAATATTAAATATTAAAAATATGAAATTTAGTTCATAATGGATAGGTAAATATTCAAAACTATTATGGATTCATCAGTACTAGATTATATCAATCATAATAATATTTTTGAAATCCATATAATTTTACATCTATTATTTATCAATAGAAAAACTAATTTTAAGGCAATGATTCATTTCATATATATTTATTTATGCCATTTTGACAGAAATATCAAGTTTTAACTTCAATTTAAATTCTTCCGCCTTGTGGAACTATTTATTTGCTATGTAGTTTTGTTTTATGTATCAATAACTATTAATTATTATGTTTTTTTATCTTCTTATATTTCATCTATCTTAAGGTTTTAATAACATCAAATTATGAGTGTGTATATGTGAATCTACAATTAAATGATTATGCCATGAAAATGCATGGGTTGGTTACTAGTTATTGAAAAATTTGGTTTGTGATTGGTCTATTATTTTCAAGGGTGGTTTATTTTGTATAAAATCCTCCTTTTCACTTCAGTTTTTGTTTTAATAAAGGGTATTCAACCCTAACATTTTGAAAATCAGTAATTAACTATTACTTAGTTACTAATTAAGTAATAACTATTGACTATTAAGAATTAATTAGTAATTAATAAGTTATTTATTAATATAATTAATTAGTAATTAATTTTTATTTGTAATTAATATTATTAATGAGTAACAAAAATTATTTAATAACTAATTAATTTTAAATTAATAATTATTAATATGTAATAACAAATATTAATGGTCAATAATTATTTAGTTATTAGTATTATTTATTTATAATTAATTTTTAATTAATATTTATTATTAATTAATTACTAATTATTAATAATAATATATTTTTAATTCTACATAAGAATTTAGTGATCTAAATCCTATATTAGAAATCCATAATGATATCTTTAGTAGACCTCTTATAAAAGGGATCCCTGAGTTGTCATAATTCCATATTACTTTAATTGTAGTAATGCAAGATATTTAATATTAGTTAAATTTCTCTCTCTCTCTATATATATATTGATCTATTGATGGGAAATGATGAGGGTCTGGGTGTCAGAGTCCTGCCCTGGAAATGGTGATGGGTATTCGGGTTTCTCGATTCTCATGGAATTACATCACATCCTCATTCATGAATTGGTTTCAAGGGGATCATCAGAAGATGTTTCTCAGCTAAATATGGCTTCAATAAAAGTTATTGGATCTTCAGATGGGGGGGGGCTAGTGCAATTCAATTATATTGATTCGAAATTTCTGACTCATCCGAGATGAGCAGAACACGACGAACTGAGTCTGATCATCTTCGGACTGCAGTAGTGGAGATTGTGGAGAGTGATGACCTTCATACTATTAAGGTGACTGAAAATACACTTTTAGGTCATTGTTCTATGGTGATGTACGTATTCAAGGTGAACAAGGACAAGGCGTCCGGGATGTGTTGTCTTGGTTCTACAATAGCGGTGAGGGTGGGCCAATCTAGTCTGACAGTTATGGAAAATTCTTGTCATGGTCTTGTGGTGATTGAAGGAGATTCTAATAAAATAAATTTCATTGATATGAAGTATATTGATCCTGAGTGAATTGTGGAGAAGGGCAACACTGGCCATTTTTTTCCTAGCAATGAAGCTTTTCTTAAGAGGTTTAAGATCTGTGAGTATTCAATCATCGCCAAACCGGTTCTTCCTATTGGGATTTATTGTATAACTGATACTATTTTTCAAAATTTTTCTTCTACATGAGGTTCTTCTGACTGGGGGTTTATTTCCATGGGTTAGGGATTTTTTCATATTTTTTTCCCATATGAGGATCTGAAACATAGAGCTTGGAGGATCAGATCGATTTCCTTAAATCCATGTATGGTTTTCATTGAATAAAGATATTTTCAGTTCAATGTATTTTCTATAAAATATACTAGATCTCAATTCAGGATTAAAATTATTTGTCTTTACTAGATCCCCTATAATCAGAAGATTTTGTTTTATATTGCCTCTACTATGGGAGTCCCGATCAAAATGGATAGGGCTACATAGGTAGTCAAATTTGGTAATTATTCTAGATTCTTGGTGGAGGTTGATTTAATCACTTTCTTTATTTACAATATTATTATATTAACACTGAATGATAACATCCCTATAGAAGTAGAATATGAAATACTACCAAATTTCTATCCAGATTGTCAAACCATTGGTCATGTGAAGGATAAGTGTCGTAAATATATGGTATGCACTTTTTGTGCCTTAAAAATACATCTTGAGGATTATTATAGGAAGAAAATGAGGAGTAAGAATGTCCAGAATAATGCAGTTTTTACTAAAGATAAGAAATCTCCTCCTAATAGGGGAAAAGAAGATGTTAGTGTTGGACCAACATGTGATGAAGGTTGAAATAAGATAGACAATTGCTCTACCTATAATTTTTTACCTTTTACTTATTCTTATAATGGAATGGAATTGGATAGGAAGAACACAAGGGGTAAAACCCAAGAAGGTGTATAATTGAAGGAGTTTGTAATTGAGGATATTGTTCAATGTGACACATTAGAGGTCATTGTTTTATAGCCTGAAGTGTAATGTTGTATGGTGCCAACACTGGAAATGGATTTCTCAGGACATCCTCTATATGATGATGAGTCCAGACCATCTGATATTCAACAAGATATGAATTATCATTAGGAAATTTAGAATTCATTCTACTCCTTAGGAATTTGAAACACTACTGGAGAACTAACCTATACCAACAGTTTGGAACCATTGGTATAGGCCTCCAAACCATTGGTATAACCTATACCAACGGTTTGGAGAACCGTAGGTAAGTAAGCCGTTGGGATAGGTCTATACCAATGGTTTTTGGAAAACCGTTGGTATAGACCTATACCAACAGTTTTGAAAACCGTTGGTATAAGTAATATGAAAATCTATACCAACGGTTCCATAAAACCATTGGTATATGTATTTCCAAAAAAAAACATTCGCTGGGATTTGATCCAAGGACCTCCAGTTTATCATTGAAGGACCTAAAAACTAACCTAACATGATTTTTTTGAACATAATTTCATAAATATATATATGTATTATCATAATTATTTTAAATTTTGATTTATAGAATGTTCTGGTTAAGAGGGTCCGATAAAAAATCAAAGGACCTATACCAACGGTTGTCACAACCATTGGTATAGGTCCCTGGAATCTGGGGGGGGGGGTTATGTTGATATAATGGGGACTTTTCCCAACGGTTTCGCCAAACCATTGGGAAAAGTGGCCACAAATTGGACCTTTCCCAATGGTTTGGCCAAACCGTTGGGAAATCCTACCCTTTCCCAATGGTTTTGGCAAACCGTTGGGAAAAGTGGCCACAAATTGGACCTTTCCCAACGGTTTGGCCAAACCGTTGGGAAAGGGGGTATAGAAGTGTTGGGAAAGGTCACATTTCTAGTAGTGAAAGTGGGGTAACATTTCTGATGATGGAAATGATAAAGAACCACGATTGGTGTTTTTGGACACAACTCACCTCAAGCCTTCTAGTGGTGTTTCCTTTAAAGATGTTGTCATTGGTAGAGGAAGGAGTTATATTCCAAAAATAAGTCCATGTAAGGATTATTCCAATATACGAAGGACCTTTTCTACCATATATTCTTCAAAGTCTTCAATGGTCATGCTCACCTCGGAGCAGGAAAGATCTAAGGCAGGGATACTTAGGATTCTTAATCAAGGAAACTCACAATTGGAGTGGGAAATTGTAGGTGAATCTGATTATAATTATGGGAATGATACCACTATTTATGATTAATAACCCAATTTATTGGATGAGGTAAAGTCCATATGTTTTACCCCATTCGCCTTTCATGTTTTCTTTTTCTTTATTTTAATAAAGGCCAGGAGCTTTGCTTCTGACTAGATCTTTTCAGTGTGTGTGTGTGTGTGTATATATATATGTATAACATAAAACAAAAAAATAACAAATAAAACTAAAAAAAATGAGTTGAGTCTAAATGCACCAAGATGTTCAACACCTTTTTGGCTTATTTTTAAAAAATATATTATCTAAGACTTATTTTCAATTTTGTTGAAACCCTATAAAAAATCATATGTGTGTGTATCTATACATGTATGTCTATGAATATGTATTTATGCATGTGTATATATGTAATGTGTATATCATTTTATTTATTTAAAATAATTTATTCATTTTTAAAATTTCTCAATTTTTAGAATTTTCTGCGATTTATTCATTTTTAATATTTTTTTTATTTTTAATAATTATTCATTTTATAATTTTGAAATATATTCAATTTCAATATTTATTTGTACTTTTTAAATATTTATACATTTAATTGAATAATAAAATATTTAATTACTATTAAACAATTTAATATTAATAACTAATTATATTTTTTATATACAATAAATACAATACATACATTAATTATTAGTAATAATAATAGTATTTATTTATTCATTTTTTGGTGGTTTTAATTCATGTAATTAATGTCATGAATTAACTTTTGAAAAATATATTTTTTTTTAATTTAGTCAATTTTATTTATTCATTTTTAACATTCCTTCATATAATATTTTTTTTTTCATTTTTAATATTTATTCACTTTTAATATTTTATGAATTTATTCCTTTTTAAAATTTTAAACATATGAATTTGTTAAGCTTTAATATTTTCAATATGTTTGTAATTTATATGATTAAGATTTATTCATTTTTATTTATTAAGTTTTAATATTTTTAATATGTTTGAAATTTATATAATTGATTTACTTAAATTTAATTTAGTTTTTTATAGTCAACATAATTATTTTTTAATAATTTTTTTATTTAAATAAATCATATTATTTCTTTATTCATTTTTATTCATTTTTTGTGTGTTTGTAATTCATGCAATTAATGTTATAAATTCATTTTTTAAATATTTTTGTAATTTTTTTAAATTTTTATTCACTTTTAATATTATTCCCTTTAATATTATTAATTCATTTTAAATATTTATTATTTTTTAATATTTTTGTAATTTATTATTCTTTAATATATATTTGTACATATTTATTTACTAAGTTTTAATATATTCAATATATTTGTAATTATGGGATTAATATTTATTCAATTTTATTTATTAAGTTATAATATTTTTAAAATGTTTAAATATTTTATAATTAATTTATTTAAATACATTTTTTCGTATTTTTAATCCTTAAATAGGTAATATAATTCATTTTTAATAATTTATTTTTCTTATATAATTAATTTACTAATTTTACTTCATTTTTTACATGTGTTTGAAATTCATGTAATTAATATTAAGAATTCATTTTCAATTTTTTTGCAATCTATTGAATTTTATTTATTCACTTTTAATATTCTTTAATTTAATATTATTTATTTCTTTTTAATATATTTTAATATATATTTGTTAATTTAATCGTTTTCTAATATTTATTTACTATGTTTTAATATTTTCAATATGTTTTCAATTTATATGAATAATATTTATTCATTTTTTATTCAGTTTTAATATTTTAATATGTTTAAAATTTATATAATTAGTTTTTTAATTGATTTTTTTTAATATTTTTGTAATTTAAATAGTTAATGTTCTTCATTTTAATAATATTGTTATTTATATAATTAATATTTTTTATTGGTTCATTTTTATTCATTTTTATGTGTATATAATTTATTTAATTAATGGTATGAATTCAATTTTTATAATAATTTTTTTAGATCATCAAAATTTATATATTAATTTTTAATTTTCATTCATTCAATATTATTTATTAATTTTTAATATTTCTTAGTTTTTAATATTTTCAGAATTCATTAATTTTTTAATATTTATTTATTCATATTTATTTATTTTGTTTTAATATTTTCATTATATTTTTAATTTAAATAGACAGTATTGTTCATTTTTTATAATTTTATAATTAATATAATTATTATTATTTATTTATTCATTTTTTCTATTTTTTTCAGCGCTTGACTAAGCAGAATTAAAAGTGTATTTTATCTGTGAGAAAACGTAAGTGCTAAGAAATACCACTTTTTTAATCGATTTTTAGCACTGATAAAAGTGATAATTTATCAGCACTAAGAAAGCACTTATAAAAGTGGTATTTCTCAACACTTATGTTTTTAGTGTTGATAAAATAAACTTTTATCAGTACTTTTTAGTAAGAGATGATAAAACCTTCCACCCTCTTTAAAAAAGAACCCTAACAGTTTACATCTTCCTCGTGCCACATTCAAGCTCTCATGGAACTAAAGATCTATTATGGAAAAAGTCAATTATCTTAGATAAATCATACCTCAAAACTGAAGGTATGAAATTATGAGCTTGTTTTTAAGGAATCTTAGTTGATCTTTCATGTGTTTTTCATGATTTTTTAAAATTTATCTTACCTCCCTCATATCTATATCAACAAAACTTGTTTTTCTTTAAATTATCAAGTGAGAATAAGATGGGAATATTTTTTATGTTATTTCCAATATCACCTATTTTTAAGATGAAGTTTGAAATGCTTGAAGCAACTAACTATTTTTTTCAAGTAACTTTGATTGATAGTCTTCAGTGTCTTCATATTTTGTAACAGTTTCATTGTAATATTTTTAGTTATTCTGTTCCTCACTACTAAAATGATATTTACCATATTAATTTCCTTTACAATCACATTTTCCCAATTTGAAATTGAACTTCATTTAAAGGTACGATTGAAATACATTAGAAAACAAGACAATGAGTTATAAAACATTTTGTGCCACTACATTATGTTGTTTCTTATCTAATTTATGGTTAATTGTTTATAATAAAACAATTCAATAGATCCACTTACATTTCAAATAGTTTATGAATTATAAGAATTTTTTATTCAATCTTTTCAATTACTTATAAAAATTATGTTGATTATTAAATACATCCCCTTCATGATTTTGAAATTTTAAAATTTTATTTTTTTTGTTTAAATAATTCATTTTTTCTATTCTACCCAAAATCGTAACTATTTTAAAAATCTCATATCATTTTAAAATTTTTATTTTTATTATTATTGATCGAAGAATTAAAATATAATATCTTTTATATATTTACAAATGTAATAACCACAATCAATGTCACTTATTTGTTTCAAAACACCATGTAAAAGTTTTGAAAAATAAGTTATTTGTTTTGATATATGTTTTTATTGTGAAATATTAATATATAGACCCTAATACTTATCTATCTGTAGAAATCTATAGGTTTCTTATGAACATTGATAGTGATATAGAGTGAATTATCTCCCTTTATGAATTAATTAAAAAAATAATTATTTATGAAATATGTCATATTGTGATAAAAAATAGTGTTATAATACTTTAAATTCATGCAATTCTTATTCTTTAGGTTTTCTTACAATTTTTTTACATAATAAAAATTTATATCAAATATGATTACTGTAAGTGTGTGTATATAAAGAATATAATTTTAGGGTTCTAATCTCATGTGTTCTGTGAATTTATTTATTTATTTTAAATATGAATATTACTAAATCAAATAGAAAGGATATGAATAAAAAATGGATGTATACCAATATTAGGAAAAAAGAAAATGTGGATGAGTGAAAGAGTTCATCAAGTTTTCAAAATATCATGCATATGACTCTTCTCAAATCCTTTGTCTATGTTTACATTGTTTTTATTCAAGACTAATTAGTCTATGGGAGTTGGAACAACACATGATTTATCACAGAATAGATAAAAGTTATAAATTTTAGACCGAACATGGGGAAAAACAAAATGTTACTGGTGAATTGGATAACAAAGTGTTTTTTGGATCATCTACTATGATTACAAGTATAAAGGATGTGATTAAAATTTTAAATGATTACAATGAAACTATTACAACACGTAGAATATATAGTGCTAGCCTTTATTAGTGCTAGTGAAAAGCACTGATAAAAGTTTTCTTTATTAGCACTAAAAAAATCACTGATAAAGTTCACTTTTTATCAGCACTAAAAAAATAGCTAACAAAAAGATATAGTTTATTGTCACCTTTTCTTAGCACTGAGAAAAGGTACCCTTTATCGAAACTTTATTTTGAGCACTGATAAAGGCCATTATCGTGCTGCAAGTCACACACCAAAATAGAACAATGGAGATCACATCTTTATATATCATTTTTCTACATGCTAAGCTCAGAAGCCTAATATCACAACTCATCCTAGAGGGGCCCGTTCCATGACAACCCTAATCCTGGCTCCAATAGGATAGGTGTTGGTGACTAGCGCTGAGTAGGAATATCCCACAAATGGGAGGCATTAGCATAAAGTACCTATAAGCACACACACATCTCCATGTCACAAATGATAAAATGTAAAACAAAAAGTAAACAATGCATGAAAACCACTATATCCCACAAAATAGAGTACAATAGTGAAGGTACTGAAATTTGGATAGGGCCAAAACAAGCCCAACAAAAGAAAAGAGTCTGCAACCACAAGTCTAACCTGAAAAGTAAGAGGTACTGGGACTATCGTCTGAAAAGTCTTTGGGACACACCTCGACCTATCCTGTCTAACAAGGCACCGCCTAGTCTGGGTCTTCTGGGAAATCTGTCGAAAGGTCAATTGTTTTCACAAGACACGATATGTGCAGGTGAAGATCGTGCATCGGTGAGTAAAACAATACTCAGTAAGACACTCCAAAACCACAAAGGAAATACCACAAAGGAAATACTACAAAGGAGATACCTAGAAGGAAATAACACGAAGGAAAATATCATAAAGGAAATACTAGTTAGATCCATACAGGTATATTTTAACAACACATATAACAAGAATATCCAAATATACTCATGAGAAACACAACATCATCAGTCAGTCTTAACCAACCGTCAACCACAATATTCTTCTTAAAGCATTCTAATTTCTAGAAAACTCACTCCCCAAGCCATGATATCATCAGATAAACTCACGAATAGGTCAGGATCATTTGGCCCCCACCCAAAGAAAATGTAATTGTCAATGGATATTATGATACCACATAGATTGGATCATGCCCAAACACATAGAGGAATAGCATTAACACAATCTGGATCAATTCACAATGTAGAGGATCCTACCAAAAACCTTGGAAAATTCCAATAACCCTACTAATGTGTCCCGCTAGATAGAGGGCCAATGCCCTGCTCTCTGGGGTTATGTCGATTCCAAAAAAACTCCAATAGGGTTGATAGAGGGTATCACTCTAGTCTTGGGGAGGGATGCCTAACTCTATCTAGAACTCGACCTCTAGTGGGGATTATAATCCAGTGATGTGAACGTAATACTATACTAATCCATCAATGAATGGACCAAGGTAAACACTCTCAACCTATACTAGTCCTAGATAAAAACTCACCACATTATTCTAAAAGGACTGTCTCATTTCCAGGGTCCCGACAACATAGACAACTAATCAAATGTAAGCACCGTTTGAAAGTTATCACAATTTTATGTTTCGAAGAAGGGGGGTCACTGGGCTACGGACCAACTGCACGATTGGTCCCCTGACCGATGAGGTTGACCGTCATGGTCGGTCCGCTCCATGGTTGACTGCCCTATGGTAGATTCATGCGACCGCGCCCTGAAAACTCGATCTATGGGGGAGGCCATCTGCCACAGTTGACTATCTATGGTTGACCTTGTGACTGCCCCTGGTTGACATGAGGTCTGACTCAGGTCCGACCCAGATCCGGCCTGGTCTACTGGGCTGACCCATCTTGCTCTGTCTGGGCTAACCCGGTATGCTCCTCCTAGGCCTATCTCACTCCCCTGGACCCAACCCATCTCCCCCGGCTCGGCCAGACCACATGCGGGTTGCTTGGGCTATCATACGCACCCTGCCAAGCTGTGTCCTCCACTCCATGCAGTCTCCCATGGCAACCTTCATCGTTCCATGTGGTCGCCCCACCATGTCATGTAGCCACCCCAACACATCCCATGGCCTTGCTGCGTCCCACAATGCTACCTTAACTGGTCTCCTTTGTCTCCTCTTCTATTATTCGTTGTTCTTCCTCCAATTACCATATCTTGAAATGGTTGTAGATCAGGGTTCCTCAGGTCCCGATCTACACTGATCTAGTATCTATTATCGGTTTGCCTCCAATATGGGGTCTGATCATGCTAGAACCCTCTCGGTAAGTTGAGTCATAACCATGAGGGTCCAACAACGACGAACTTGAAGAATGTAGGGAGAGAAAGCATAAGAATGGAATTTCATCATCGTTGGCGAAGCGTTTATGGCCAATGATCAAGGGAGTAGAATTTGGGTTAGATAATTCTCAATAAACAGAAAAAATAGTCCCATCCCGCTACCCGATCAAACCATGGATCAATATGTTCATTTATTGATTCAAGTTCATCATAGAAAATCAAGAATGGGGAAAAGATCACAAAAAAAAACAACCGCCCTACCTCGATTTGTATTAGTCTTTGATGAAGGATCGTTGCATTGGCGACAGCGGCATCGAGATTCCTTCGAATCAGTTGCGCGTCGATCAATGGTCCAAAATCTATCATCGTTTGTCAAGAATTTTTTTCTCCACATCTTAGATTAATTACCGGGTCATGGTGATAACCTTTAATTCCTAACAAAAGAGTATTAAAAGTAAAATTTTTCTACATCAATTAAAATAATTTTTTTATTAAATTATTTTATCCCTATTACGTCTTGCGATAAATTTTTCACAGTTAACCCACACTGACTAAAGTTAAGCCACACCTAGGGTAAACCTGCCATTCTAATCTCAAATCCACCCTCGTATTTCTTATCTTGGTATCTTTTTAAGTGTTATTCTACTTTTTTTAGGAAAATTGTTCACACATGATATTAAAAGTTTAATATTTTTCAAACAATTGTTCTGACGAAACCGGGCAATGGAATCACATGTTGTCTCAGTTCTTGGTCTCAAAATAATTCAATATAATTTCTAAAAATAATACATGGGAAAATCCAATATGTTACATTCTCCCCACCCAGGGGATTTACGTCTCCAAAATCCAAAACAAGGATACTCAAATAGATAAGGTAAATGATCATGAATCTGAGCCTCCCACTCCCATGTTCTCTCTTGTAAATTCCCATGCTACCACCAGACATGCACTTAAAGAATAAAACTCCCATGAATGATCCTATCATACCGATCCTTGATCTCTATCGGTTACTCAGCAAAATTCACCCCATACTCAATGTCCAACTTTCCCCAGTCTATGACGTGTGATGGGTTATGCATGTATCTCTTTAGCTGCAACACTTGGAAGACATCATGTACCCGATCTAACTGCGGTGGTATAGCTAAGAATTATTCCACCACTCTAACTCTACACATTATAAGAAAAGGGGTAATGAACCTTATAGATAGCTTGTCACCCCAACCAAATCTATGTAATCCGCATCGAGTGAAAACCCAATGGAACACATGGAATCCTTCTTTAAACTCTAGAGGCCTTCACCAACTATCAATATAATACTTATACCGTCTCTTTGTAGTCTTCATCCACTCCTGGATGATCTATACCTTCTCTGTTGTATCTCAAAACAACTACGGGCTCAAGAGTACTGACTCCCCTAGGTCAGTCTAGCAAAGTGGTGACCTGAAGGGTCTCCCATACAAGGCCTAAAATAGTTCCTTACAAATGGTGGAGTGATAGATGTTTTTGTATGAATACTCCACTAGTGGTATGTGATCCTTCCAACTACAACCGAAGTCCAACTTGCAAGATTGTAGCATGTCCTCTAGAACCTGAATGGTCTACTCAGTATGGTCGTCCGCCTATGGGTGAAATGATATGCTCAAGCATAAATGAGTCCCAAACACCTCCTAAAATCCCTTCTACAACAGGGATGTAAAGAGGGAATCATGATCTGAAAATATCATCAATGGAACTCCATGTAGTAGAACTATCTCTTACGTAGATGCATCCCAATCTCTTTAATAAACTATACTCTTGGATAACCGGAAAGATGACCGACTTGGTGAGTCGGTTAATTATCACCCTGATGGAATTGTGTCTCCTAGACATAAGTTGTAAACCTGTCCCAAAGTCTATTGATATCTCATCCCACTTCCACTTAAGCACCTTAAGGGGTTGAGATAAACCCGTTCGAACCTGGTGCTCAGGCTTCACTTGCTAACAAGTGAGGCATTAAGAGACGAACTCTGCAACTCCCTTATTCATCACTAGCCACCAAAAATGATGTTCGAGGACCTAGAAAATATTTTCCACACCATGACATAACACCAAAGAGGATGTGGGTAACTCCCTCATAACCTCCTACCACAACAACATTGGTACTACTGTGTAACCTCTAAAATTAATGACGTGCTCCCCACTTTTCAAATATCCATCAAGAGCATGCCCTGTGTACAACAGAGAAAGTAGGGTCTCATAGTTGGTATATGAAATTTTTTCCTCCTTAAATCACCGTAAGAGTGGAGGGGTGACAACCATCGACTGGTGGTATGACGCTCTATCTCCATCCACAAAGGATATCTATAATTATTCCAACTACCCCAACACCTCATTCAATAATTGAAAACTAGATCTCCTATTGAGAGAATCTTCCACAAAATTAACCATCCCACGAGTATAGAAAATATCAAAGTCATAGTTCTATAAGAACTCTATACATCGACTCTAAAGAGAATATATAATTGAGACCCTTGTGATCAGAGTAGACAATAAAATACTCACCCATCAGGTAGTGTCTCTACATCTTCAGTGTGAAGAATATCGACGCTAGCTCTAGATCATGGGTTGTGTAGTTCTTTTCATGTGGTCTTAATTAGAACGATGCATAGTCAATCACCGTTTTCCCCTACATCAGGACACAACCAAGCCTAGTACCTGATGCATTGCAGAACACCACGTACTCGATGCCTTCCTTCAGTAACTTTGGGATGAGAGCACTCATCAAACTCTTCCTCAACTACTGAAATCCCTACTGGCACTTATCTATCCATGTGACATGTTGCCCCTTTCATGTCATTGGTGTCAAGTGTGCTTCTACTCTGGAGATTTCAAGCACAAACCTCTAATAGTTCCCTGCCAATCCAAGGAAACTATGTACCTCAGTAACAGTCTTGGGTGTCTCACAATCAAGCACTGCCTCAACCTTTATTTGATCCACTACAACTCTAGCCTCCGAGATGACATGTCCAAAGAAATGGAAGTCTCAAATCCATAACTGAAACTTAGATATATTCCCATAGATTTTCTACTCTCAGAGTGTATCCAGGACCATCCTCAAGTGTATTTCATTCTCCTCCTTGGACTCCGAGTACACTAGGATTCAATCTATGAAGACCACCACAAACTTGTCTAAGTAAGGATGAAATATCCAGTTCATGAGTCCCATGAAAACTGTTGGGGAGTTATCCATTCCAAAATCCATTAATAAGTACTCATAGTGACTATAACAACACCAGAAGGTTTTCTTTGGTATATACTCGTCTCCTACTCAAAACTGGTGATAGCCTGATCTCAGGTCGATCTTTAAGAACCATCGTGCCCCCTTCAATTGATCAAAGAGGTCATCGATCCTTGGAATTGGATAGTTGTTTGTTATGGTCACCTGATTCAAGAACTGGTCATCCATGCATATCATCAATCTCCTGTCAGCCTTCTTGGTAAACAAAACTGGGGATACCCAGGGTGAAACACTTGCTCTCACGAAGCCCTTCCTATACAAGTCCTCCAACATCACAAATATCTCGTGAAGCTCTGCGAAAGCCATATGATATGCAGGTGTAGATATCAATGTCATCCTATGGTGTAGATCAATGAATAAGTCCATCTCCATGCAGGGAGGTAAATTGAGAATATCTTTAGTAAGGAATTCCTCATACTCTTCCACCACTATATTAAATTGAGGGATGATATCATCCACTCAATCGAGGTTGAGGTGAGCCAACTGATGTGTAATCGGATGAACCATCCTATGTTTGAGTCCATCATACGCTGCATGTGTTTCCTTTTTACCAA
The DNA here is from genome assembly GCA_963277665.1 of Viscum album. Classification (NCBI taxonomy): domain Eukaryota; kingdom Viridiplantae; phylum Streptophyta; class Magnoliopsida; order Santalales; family Viscaceae; genus Viscum; species Viscum album. Next base: position 186,631 of record CAUJRU010000305.1, on the reverse strand, counting down.
AAAAGTAAAAAATGGTTCTATCACTATGGACACACCACACTCTACGCCTAAAACATTCAATATGAGCATGAACTATGGACAACTAGTCCATTCCAAGAATGATGTCGTAAGGTTTCAACACCACTACCAAGAGATCCCAGCCAAAACTCTCAACTCCAAGAGTTAGGTCACACTATTGTCACCAGTGCGTGATCATCAAATCTCCTCCCATATAAGTCTCTAATAGTTAGGTTTGAGACAACAGTTAAACCAGAATCTCCAAGTCCCAAACAATGATTGTGGAAAGAAATGAATGAATAAAACCTGTGTCTATCAAAACATCATCTAAGGTGGAAAAGACATAGATAATACCTCGAATCATCTTTGGATTTCTGGGGTCATAAGCCTCCACTTATTGCAACTAGCCTCATCCATTTCCATTAGATCCTTGAGCCATGCATGGACCACTTGGGGGTGGTGGTGGTAATAGATCGAACCTCTGACCACCTAAAGTTTCCCCACCTAATAATTTTCTACACCCACTACCATGAAGACCACCCATATCCCATATCTTCCTCTACCTATGTGATCCCTTGACCATCCCCTGACCAGCTATATGGAGGGTCAAGAAATCTCATGCTAGATGTCCATGAACGCCACATGTGTAACACTATCAATCTCTATGCAGATTTGATCCACCATGGGAGCCCTGCACCACTGACCCTGAGTCCTATAATCATCCCCTAAAGTGTTTTAACTGATTGGATACAAGCGACTATTGTCTTTTGCCTACTACTAAGGTCTTAGCTACCTGGTGACCAATACTAGCTCCCACCGCTCGTGTTTGCACTAATTGAGAACTATCCAATAGAAAATCTTTCCCAATTACCCCAACATAAGTAGGAAGGCCAAGGGATACCATCGATGCCTTGATGTCCTGACGTAATCCCTTCTCGAAGGTCCGAGCCCTGAATAATTGGTGTCGCACCATGTCCATAGAGTAGTGTGAAAGATCAATAAACCTATCTGAATACTCTACCATGGTCATACTGTCTTACTGCAACTACAGTAGATACGCTATGCATAATGATCACAAGGTGGATGCATAGAACTCCTATCTAAAGAGACACTTGAAGTGTATCTAGGAGAGTGCTATGTCGGAATGAGACTATGTCACTGAGCTCCACCATCGCCCCGAAGATCCCTAAAGAAGACTCACGGCGAGGGCTGTCATCTGGTCAGCAGGCGTCCTCATAAGGTGAAAAGCATAAGTGACTGCCTCTAGCCAATCCTCAACTAGCTGGGGGTTTGGAACACCCCAAAACTTGGGAAGTCACTACATCTGAAACTTAGGCAATGCACTCAACTTGCGTGCATCCTCAACTGGTAGTGCTGGTTGTAACTACTGCTTGATGGGTGGTAGTATAGCTAATAAACCACCCAGATGTTCCATCTTTGGTACAAGTCCCTATACTTATTCATTTTCACTAGAAAGATCATCCTCGAGATCATGAAGTGGGATCCTGGTTGGAAACCTACATAGAGGAATCCTCACATAAAATAAGATGTACCATGGTCAACAAAGTATATCTAGAGAGATGACTCAAAAAGGACATGGAAACACAACCATTACTATATGATGCATGTACCATTGTTTTTCCCCTACAACCAGTGATTTTATGCACCGATTTGAAAAGAAGGTAATCATAGTCCTAGTGTATGCATACGTTGGCCACCGCACCAACCCTGGAATCCCTGGCCTAAAAACTAAATTCAAAACACTTAACATAGTTTTCCCAAGCCAACCTCAAATATTCCCAGGCCTAAAGTAGAATGAATTGCCTCTCATAACAATCTATAATGAACTGTCCAAGAGGTTCCTGTGTTGTGACTACCCTAAGCCTGCCTTCAATAGGATATGGGCTGGTGACTAGCACCGAGTAGGAATATCAAACAAATAGGTGGCATTAGACTAAAGTACCTATACCCACACACATATCTCCAAGACACAAATGCTGAATTTTAAAAAACTAAATAAATAATGAATGAAAACCACTATATCCCACAAGACAGAGTACAATCGTTAAAGTACTAGAAAGTAGATAGGGCCAAAACAATCCCACCAAAAGAAAAGATTCTGCAACCACAATTCCAAATTGTAAAGTAAGAGGTACTAGAACTGTCGTATGAAAATACATTGGGACACACCAAATTATGTCTAGTCTCCCAAGGCACTACCTGGTCCTGGTATTCCTGGAAATTTATCAAATTTTTGACTGTCTACACAAGACACGACACGTGCGGGCAAAGCCCGTACATGAGTTATTAAAATAATACTCAGTAGGACACCCCAAAACAAAACAAAAAAGGAAATACCACAAATAAGATACCATGAAGGAAACACCATGAAGTAAAATACCAAAATGGAATTACCAGTCATCTCCACACATGTATATGTCAACATAACAGAAAACAAGAATATTCAAATATACTCATGAGAAACACCACACTATAATGTGATCTTAACCAACTGCAAACCAAAGGATTCTGTTCGAAGCATTCATATTCTAGGAGAAATCAATCCTCAAGCCATGATATCATCAGAGACACTCACAAAGAGTTCTAGATAATTTGGGCCCCACCCAAAGAGAACGTATTGGTCAAGGGAGATTATGATACCATAGAGAGTGTATCCTGCCCAAACACACTGTGTAATACCACTAACCCAATCTAGATTAATTCACAATATAGGGGATCCTTCCTAACACCTTGGATAATACTAAAAACCCTACTGATGCAGCCCGCTAGATAGAGGACCAAGACCCTACTCTCATAGGATAAGTCGATTCCACAGAACTTTTACTATGGGTGATATAGGATCAAACTCCAGTATTGGGGATGGATGTGTAAAACTATCTAGGACTCATCCTCTAGAGGGGATTACAATCTAGTGATGTGGTCAAATACTATATTGAACACTTGAGGAAAGGACCAAGGGAAACACTCTAAACCTATAATGGTCCAAGATAAAAACTCACCACATTATGTAAAAAGTATTGTATCACTGTCTGGGTCTAAACTCCACAAAATACTTTTCAAATGGGCTCACCATTTCAATGTTATCGCAGTTTCAAATTTTGAAGAAGGGGGGGTCATTGGGCCATGGAACAACAATAGAGGTCAATCACCACAGTCAGTCTGCTCCACTGTCAACCACCCTACGGTTGATCTATGTGATCATGCCATGATCGACCATGATGTGGCAACTCGAGCTTCTATTACATTTATCTTCTGTGGTTGACCATACATGGTCGGCCGTGCGATCACCCCAGGTCGACCTGAGGTCCGACCCATTATGTTGGGTCGACTCGGCTAGCTCCTTCTATGTCGAACTGATCCGCTTCATTTGGGCCGACCAAGAGTACTCCATATGGGATTAGTCCATCTCCCTTGGCCCGGGATGATCGTGTGTGGGCGTCGTGTGCCATCATACACATCCCTCCTGACCGTGTCCTCTAATCCATGCAGTCTCTCGTGGCGACCACCACCGCTCCACACAGCTGCCCTGCCACGTCATGCGGCCACCCATTTGCCTCTTGCGACATCACCAACTCTACTTCTGTGAGTATCTGGTCTTACTCTGATGCATGTATCTCAAATCTATCATAGATCTAGGTTCCTAGGGTCCCTATCTATACTTATCCTACCTCTGTTGTCGGTTTACATCCAATCTGGGGGTCTGATCGTGTTTGAAGCCTCCTGACAAGTCGAGTCGTGACTACGTGGGTCCGAAAATAAAGAAAACGAATAACATAGGGAGAAAAATCGCAATAATGATGTTTTATCATCATTTTCCAAGAGATTTTAGAAAATGATCAAGGGTAGGGAATTTGAGTTAAATAAATCTTGATAACCCGCAAAATAGTCCCATCCTGCAAGAAGATTGAATCGTGGATCAATCTGTTTATTGATTGATTCGTGTTCATCGTAAAAAATCTAGAATTGGGAAAAGATCAACAAGAAACAACCACCCTACCTCGATTCGGATCAATCGTTGGTGAAGGATCATTTTGTTGTCTTCATCGTGGGAAAGATTCCTTTGAATCGGATATGCATCGATCATCAATCCACGATATGTCACCATTTGTCATGAGAGTTATTATCCAAATCACAAAAAAATTATTGGGTTATAGTGATAAGTCTGAATTCCTAACAAAGTTGTATTAAAAATAAAATATTACTGCGTTGATTAAAATAGATTTTTTTTAAAATATTTTATCCCCATTACATCTTGTGACAACTTTTTCATAGTTGACCAGTTTCAAAACAATTTAAGTTGTCACTAAGGTAAAAATACCATTCTAAGCTCATTAGTGCCCTCCGATTTCTAATATAAGAACCCATTTAAGATTTATTCCACTTTTTTAGTAAAACCGTCCACTTATGTTATTAAAGGTTTAATATTTTTCAAAAAATTATTCCTGGAAAACTGTGCCTCAGGATCACATGTCGTTTCAACACCTGGTCTCAAAATCATTCCATATAATTTCTAAAAATAATACATGGGAAAATCTGAGACGTTACACCTACTATAGGGATGGGATCCTACATACACAATGCACACATATATGGGCCATCCATGGGACCACGTGTGCCTTGGCCCACTATCTGCTTCTCATGGGCCTTCGCCCACCTTGATACACCTATTTGGGTACAACATGACCCAACCTAGCAATCAGACCAAATATATGGCCCTAACCAATCCATTTTTTAATTTTTTTATACAAAAAAATAAAAAATATTATTATTAAAAATAATAAAAAATTTGAAATAATTAAAAAAATAAAAAATAATAATGAATAAATTAAAAAAAAACAATTTTTAAATTATGTAGTTATTAATAAATTTAACATATATACACATAAATTATAAATATTTATAAATATTATATTTTAAATATAGATATATAAAATTAATGAAATGAAATAATTAAACAAATAATCATTAAAAATGAGTAAATCAAAAAATATTAAAATAATTATTAATTAAATAATTATTAATAAAAATGAATAAATTAAATATTCATATATAAAAATTATAAATACTTATAAATGGTATATTGAAAATATAGATATATAAAATTAATAAATTCTAATAATTAAAGAGAGAAAATCAAAGAAGATTCTTATTGAAGATGAAGCTGGTGAATCTGACTCTAAAAATGATGTATGTAAAAATCCTGATGATATATTATCTTTATTTTCTAAAAATTTGAAAAGAGGTATAGGTAAATACAAAGGGAAGCTTCCATTGACATGTTTTGAATGCAGAGGCATTGGTCACATTGTGGATAATTGTCCTCGAAGAAAGAAAGAAGAGGATAATGGTGAAGAATAAAGAAATCCAATAATATCATGGAAGAAATATGGTGATAAAGAAAAATTTTATTCCATAGGTAAAGATAGAAAATTATTCATTTCCAAAAGAAGAAGCTTCTTATCTAAAGATGAAGAAGAACAAGGCAGTGAAGCTGAATCCAAAAAATTATTGAATTATGGTATTGAATATACTTTCTTTCAATATTGATTGATAAATAATTCAGAATAAATAGTTTTAAAGAAGAAAAAACTCATCTTGAACATCATTTGAAAGAAGAGTTGAAAGAATTTATAATAAATATCAGAAGGCTTGAAAATAAAAATAAAAAGTTGGATGATGAATTCTCTTCCACAGGTCATCAAGAATGTTTTGATGATGAGAAGGTAAATATGGTAAAAGAGTTTGATGATTTGAAGAAATCTCTTGAAGAAGAAAAGAATCATAATGAGCATATGGAGGTCAAGGTGAAGGAAAAAAGAAGAAGAGTTGGAACTTGTCCAACAAAAACTTTCTAAATCTAAATTGATAAAAAATGGTTTCCAAAACTCTATCACTAAAGTTGGTGAAGGATCTTTAAATGAGAAAATAGATAAGGATAAAAAAAATTACCTTCAAAGGATGAAAAGAAAGATGGACTTGTATATAAAAAGAAGAAATATGGGAAAGTTATGTATATGGAAAAGATTGAAAAAGTGAAGAATTCAGAATTTACCAAACATCCTAAGTCTGAAAATGTTTTATCCGGATCTGAAAAAGTTTCAAAAACTTTTGATTCTGTTAAGGCTAACAAGAAGAATAATAATCCGATTGATAATGGAATGGTTGATGGGTAAGAAAATAAATACAAAAGAGTTTCTAATAAATTTATTCACAATTCTAATCAATATGGAAGTTTCAGAGGTGAATACACATTCTACGACTATTGATGGTATTGTGGTGGATTAGTATATACAAAAAATATGTGATGTTTTAACCAAAAATATTATTGTTATTACACAGGTTATGAAAGGCAAGATTTTATGGGGATACAATTCCATCAAAAGAAGAAGTTTGAGAGGATTATTTTTAAGAAACCTAAAATTGTTGGAGTAAAGATTGAAAATAGGTTCCAACTCTTGGAAACTATTTCTGAAAGATGTGAAAAACCTATAAATATTGAAAAAGGATGTCTTTTTTTTTACAGACACAAAAAAAATATTATGAATAATTATTATAATCCAAATATGAAGAAATAAAAGGAATAATTAAAAGCACTTATTATTGAATCCACATTGAAAGCAACAAAAAGAGAATGAATTTAGATTCTTTATAGTGGGTGTTCTTCTCATATGAAAGGATATTTAAATTTTTTGATGAATGTTAAAGACTTCAAATTAGGAATTGTGACATTTGGAAATGATAAATCCTTGGAACTCAAAGGTGTTGGTTCGTCCATAATTGGAAAAAAAGTTAAAATACAAGAAATATTTGTATATTGATGGGATGAAACAAAATTTTCTAAGTGTTTCAAAATTGTGTGATGAGGGTAAAAAAGACAACTAAAAAAAATATGGTTTTTTTTGTGAAAGATGAATAATATGGAATGGTTGTTACAAGAGGCCAACATACAAGAGAAAATTTGTTTCAGATTGGTGAAATAAAAAACTCTTACTACATGAGTATGGTGGAAGAGAATAAATTGTGGCATTAAATGATAGGACACATGTGTTAAAGAAACACAAGAAAATTATCAAAGTGATATAGTGTCCAAGACATTTCTTATTTTCCGATAAGAATAGATTGGTGTTGCACTATTTTTCAGAATGGAAATATTACAAATGTTGTGTATAAGAAAGTTGATATCTATTCAAAATAACCCCTAGAGATGATTTATTTTGATATTTATGGGCCAATAAGAAAATAGTCAAAACATGTAGATAAGTACTTCATCACATTTATTGATGATTTTACTCACATTACATGTGTTGTGTTTATGAAACACATGTAAGATGATTTGAACATGTTTAAAACTTTCAGAAGGAAATATGAGAAATAATGTGAGTATTCACTAAATAAGATGAGAACATATAATGGTGGTGAATATAGAAGTGAAGAATTTGAAGTTTATCTAGAGAAGAATGTAATTATACATGATTATAGTTCCATATACACTCCTAAAAAAATGTGGTTGCTGAAAGAAATAATATAAGTTTGGTGGAAATGGGGAGAACCATGTTACTTGAACACGGTATTTCTCATTACTTTTGGAGGAAATCCATGAGTAATGTAATTTATATTCAAAATCATTGTTTTTACAATACTCAATCAAATATGAATCCATATGAATTGTTTTAAATAAAAAATCCATTTTTTAAACACTTTAAAGTTTTTGGGATTCCATGTATTATAAATAAGAAAGGTGGAAACTATGGAAAGTTTGAGCAGAAGGGTAAATATGGAATATTTCATGGCTTTACTCCAAAAGGAATAGGATATAGATGCTTAAACTAAGAGAAAAATAATAATTTTTGATTCTGTTTATGTGGAAGTAGTTGAAATAGGTGAGAAATAAAAAAATATTCATGTTGAAAAGGAAGTTTAGAAAGTTGAAGAAAACAATTTTGATAAGGATACAAACAATTGTATTCCTATTAAAGAAGAAGAATTAGACTCACCCATTTGCAATGATGAGGAAGATACTTGAAAATCTCATCCTAGGACGAGGAAGCAAGTGGAAGATCAGAATATAATTGGTGATCAACATCAGAAGATACAAACAAGAAGAACAAAAAATTCTATTACACATAATTATTTGTATTCAAAAGCGGAGTCGATTGATGTAAAAGAAGCTTTTGAGTATCCATAATGGGCTCAGGCCATGAATGAAGAGTTGGATCATATTGAAAATAATGGTCCATGGGAACTCATACCCAATCCGGTAAAAAAGAACATCATTGGAACAAAGTGGGTTTTCCATAACAAGATGAATGAATAAGGTGAAGTAATAAGAAACAAAGAAAGATATGTGTGGAAAGGGTATTAAAAAATTGAAGGTATTTATTTTGATGAAACATTTTCTCTTGTGGAAAGACTTGGAACAATCATAATTTTTATTAATATTACTGCACAACAAGGATATAATATATTTTAAATGGATTTTTAATCTGCATTCCGGAATAGTGATCTTGAAGTGGATGTTTATATTGAACATCCTTGTGACTTTGTTGTTGGGAAAGATGTAAGTTATGTGTGCATATTGAAAAAGGATTTGTATCACCTCAAAAAATCTTTGAGGGCATGGTATTTCGAATTGGCTATAAGCATAAGGAAGATAAATTTCATGAAAGGAGTAATGGATATCAATATATACATCATAAAAAGTCAAGAGTATTACCTAATTGTAATTATTTATATTGATGACATTGTATTTTCTAATAATGATGAAATAAATTGTGAATGGTTTATTTAATAAATGAAAAGGGTATTTGAAACGTCGATTCTAGGAGAAATGAAGTACTTTCTTGGGTTATAAATCCTATAAAAGGATAAACACATTTTTCTTTCTCAAGAAATGTATTCTAAGTAACTTATTAAGAGGGTCAGAATGGAAAATTAAAAACCTATATCCCTTTCTATTTTTGTGGGAACAAAGTTATCTAAACATGGATAAGGAAAATAATTTGATCAAAAATAATTCATAAAGTTTATTAGAAGTTTGTTGTATTTGACTATCTCAAGACTTGACATTGTTTATGTTGTTACCTTATGTTCAATATTTCAGATTGATCCAAAAAAATCACATTTAATTTCTAGAAAATTAATTTTTAGATACATAAAAGGCACAATAGAATTCAAAATCAGGTATGGAATCTCAGATAGTATTGATTTTTTTGGGTATTAAAATGATGATTGGGAAAGAAATGATGATTATATAAGATCCACATCTGGTGGAGTACTCTTTCTGGGAAAAAATTGTGTTAGTTGGAATTTAAAGAAATAAAATTCAGTACCTCTCAGTATGGTTGAATATGAGTATGTTTCTTCTACTCAATCCACTACTAAACTTATGGGGATGAAAACACCATTAGAATATTTACTTATTGAAGTGAAGATACCCTTTCTCTTGGGTTGTGATAATCTAAGAACAATAAATCTCCCCATGAATCTTGTTCAACATTCTCATTAAAAACAAATTGATATGAAATATCATTTCATAAAATATCTTGTGGAGAAGAATTAATTTAATCTAGAATATATTCGAAAATCAAAATAATTTGCTTACATTTTTACAAAACCTTTACCGAATGAATAATTATATAAATTGAGGTTTAACATGGGTTTCCAACCTCTTTCTCATCAAGTTTGAGGTATGTGTTTATGTCCCCTATCTCATCTTAACTTTTTATATTGTTTTAAAGGTATAGAATTAATTATTTCAGAAATATATCAAATGTGATCTATGTGAAAGGGGGGAGTTTTGGGTAAGCTGTGAATTCATCACTATTTTTTGAGTGAAATATTCTAACTATTTGTTGGAGTGGTTGTAAGAAAAAAATTGTTTTGTGTTCTAGGGAGAATGAAGAAAATATAAAGTTGATGAAGACCTGAGTGAGAAAAAAAGGGTTTTCATAATCACTAGTTTTGGTCAGCATGGTTTTTCTTTCAATGATTATCGTTTCTTACAATGAGTTAGCTCACGTATTCTTAGAATTATTGATAATTACTCTTTTTCTTGAGGATAGAAATTTCAGTGATTTATGAAACTTGGTTGAAAACAAAATCCAAAGAGGGAGATTGTTAGAACCAAGATGATGAGAAAGGTATTTGTTTCGAAGTGTTTTCTTTTGTTGTCAAGGAAAGTTTTTAATGAAAGGAAAACACCTCACTTTTTCTATCGTAATGAGATGAAGCTATTTTGAAGAAGTGGTTCTGATCAGACCCACCTTAGGTTCGATATGTGAAAAGACTATATTGAAGAATTAATCATTATCTAAAATAAGAGATTTGGTTATGTGGAGAATGTATCTTTATTAAAGTAAATGGTCATCAAATTCACTCTGAATTCAGTGTGAAATAAGTGGTTGTTTTGATGAAGAATCAGAGTCTCAATAAATATGATATAATAAATATGAAGATGTTTTTTTGAATTATATTTCACATAGATCATAAGTTTATTTATGGAATTATGATGCAATCTTGGTGGATGAAAAGGTAATAGAGGTATTCCAAATCATACGTATATTTATCGTATCTGGTTGGTAGAGAAAAAATAGATGATGTCAATTGAAAAGGAATCATACTCATTAGAATTGTACTCAGGCACTGTAGCATATGATCACCCATCATATTCATAAGAAAACATTCATACCCAGGATGATCATACTTAGGATCAGGAAAAAAATGATTGTACCCAATATGATATTATTTTGAATGATCGTATCCAGAATGATCATACCCAAAAACAATCGTATCCCAGACAATCGTACTAAAAAAAGAGCATACTAAGGATGAGAAGAAAAGAAAGAAGTTGGGATGAATGGAATGTTATGATACTTTTGGATTGAAGTCTAATGACACTAAAACTATTCTCAAATGAATTTAAAGTCATGAAGTAAGTCATGACACAAGACCAAGATTGTGAATAAAGTAAGTTAGTGAAGATGAGATGAGGCCAATGCAAATTGTAATGAAAAATCAACAATGTAGTCAACCATTCAAAAAGGGTTTAATTACTTCGTAGGTTTCAATTAGTTTAAGAGCCTTTATATTAGATTTAAAGTTTTTTCAACTGGTTCAAGAGAAGAAGTGGGGAAGTAAAAGCTTTTTGAAAGCAAATATTGCGGAATGAATTGTTAAGGGGAAGATTGAAATTCAAAATAATGATTATATTCAGAATTTAGTGTGGTATCCATTTATTCATACATTTATATATTCAAATCATACAGAGAATTGTATTGAAGAAATAAGATTCAGAAAATCAAACTCATGAATTAAAATCGTGCTGGAAATTGAAATGAAAATCTAAATAATAAGTGAATATTGTAGAAGAATCAAGAATCTTTGATAATAGTTGACAAATTCAAAATTAACTCGAGATTTTAAGGGAAATTTAGATTAAGGTGAATTTGATTAAGAGGGAAATTTTTTGGGATTCGTACCAATGCTACATGAGGGTCACCTATAAGAGGCGAAAATTACATTGTACTCTTAAAATGATGGATGTACTATTCATGAGATAGAATCTATGAGTTTTAGAGAGACGAATAAGTATTCATATTCACTCTTATTGAATAATTTTTGAACAATAAGTGTAAGAGAAGAGAAAATATCACAACCTTCTATTAAGATGATCATCGTACTCAGTGATTATCATACTTGTCTAATTACTGTACTCATCTTGTCAATCATATTTTGATGATTATTGTATTGGGTTGGATTAATCAGTTTTGGGAATTTTATACTGAGATTTTTAGACCGAGGAAGAATTGTATAGGAAGAATCGTAATGAGTTTTCTGCACTCATAAATGAAGTTTTGTCAATTAATCTCTGTCGTATTCTATCAAAGTCATATTTTTCATACTAGGGATAATCGTACTGGGAAGAATCATATAGAAAATAATCATATTGGAAGAATTGTACTTGGAGGAATCACACTAGAAAAACAATATTGAGAATATTGGACTGGTTATTTTTTAATAAAGTCTAGGAAGTTGTTACCTTCTTCTGGGTAATAAATTGGAGAAGTATTTACAATTGAAAACATTTTTGAAATTGAAAACAAACACAAGTAACATGCATTTTTACAAAAACTTTGTATTAACCTATTTGTGCTAAGAGGGTGCACTTGTACTTATATATTACCTTCAAAGTACTACATGAGTGAAAGGTATTATCCTACTCATTGTAATCTAATGATTTTCTTTTTAGTGGATTTTGTGGTATTGGATAATTTTCATTCCATACCAATGACGTAGCTATTCTTATTGAATAGTGAACTTTTTACATATCTGTGTACATGTAGATGTGTGTTTGAATTGTTTTCAATAGGGAATGGAATATTTAATAGGAGGCGTAGGTTATTTCAATTGAAAAGAAACATAAAATAAAAAGTATCACTGATTCACCCCTCCCCCTCTCAATGATACAATCATTCTCACTGGTCACTTTCAACTCAGGCCCTAGTAATTTTCTTTATCCAACAACCGGTTTTTATTCCATCTTGAATTAAATGATTCATTATTAATAGGTTCCAACTATGAGAAACCTAAGTCGTCAAGATATGAAAAGCTACAAAATTAATTAATAAATTCATTTAAACATATTTCCAAGTATCTAACCATTCTCACTTATCATTCCTTTTTATTATTATCAATAAGAATAAACATGCTTCACGTTATTTATCAATTTCAATAATCATTTGGAACATCACATTTACAATTAAACATGTGCATTACATCAATTTCATTATCATAAAATTACATTAACCACTGTATTAAAAACAAACCTATTCTTTAATTATTGTTAATACAATTAGTTATCAATTAATTCCAACCTTACATTATTTACCAATTTCAAAATGATATCCCAATAATAATAACATTTTATCAAAGCATATAGCATAGATATCACACTATCAAGATAATCATGAGGAAAAATTCTGTCACAGTACAAAGAAACTACATCATCAACATGAAATCACAACCAATGTCTTTAATTTGGTTCCAATATTTTAGGTTAATTCCATTTCTATACAATGGTATAAAGCATGATTAATTTATGATTGCATGTAAATAAATATAGAAGCAATAAATCCCATACCTCAAAGGCAACAAGTTAACATTCTTCACATGAGAATAGAACAATGTTACGGATCTCGATCACCTCTCCCATAAGAACTAAACCCCTCCAAGGACTTTGTGGTACAAAAAAATCAATAAAAAAGCAATAAAAACCCCTTTAGAAAAATGGGAGATCAACTATCATCACATGGAAATAAGAAATGGGTAGAAAATGAGACTGAATGAGAATAAAACACAATAACAGGAAGTAGAACTCACCATGTATCTCCATGGGTCACCACAGATCAAAGGCGAAAGGATAAGTATCAATCCACATCCATGGAATCCCCAAAATTCTTGGAAGGAGGGATGCATATCTCTAAGAGTTGGGAGAGAGATCCACTGACCATAAGGTTTAGAAAACACCTAAGGCACTTCTCCCAATTATAAATGCACTACACTAGGGATTTATATGGTTTTTCATCATTACACATTATATAATTGAAAGGTTTCAAATATCATTGAAAAACAAATCACCTTGAAGAATTCATCCTCAAATAAATACACATCATGAAGCACCCCATGAACCATCCTTAACAAGATGGGAACTAAATATACCAAATGTGAAACCCCTTTATACATCACGTTTTACTCTATCTTCCATCCTTTGGCATTTTAACAACTACAGACTCAATCCAAGCCTCCTTTGATCACCATGATCTTTGAAAATATGTAAAGGGTTGGAATACATAGATCCAGACCCTTATAGGTTGGAAAAAGAGATCAGTTTTTTTTGAATTACCAAACTCAAAATGTTTGTACATCATACATTTCCTGGATGTCATGAATGTTGAAGAAAATGTGATAGTGTTATTGTCACATTACTAAATGCACCTAGAAAAATAGATGATTTAATTAGAGATAGGATGATCATTATTAAAATGAAGGATATATGAAGATTTGACACAGGTAAAGGGTGAAAGGCATAATTTTATTACTAGATCTACTTACACTATTTACAAGAAAGATATATATCAGTTTTGTAACTTCATAAATTATATAAAGGTTACATAAAGGTATTCATCAAATCTAAAGAATATTGTATCAATGACTGATTTAAATTTAATGTGCCTAAAATCACATGAGGTCCATTTTTTGATGAAATATCTAATGCTTATAAATTTACATTTCATTTTTCTTAGAAATTTATGGAATACATTAACCAATATTCGATTTTATTTTAAGGATCTATGAAATAAAGTTACAGACCTGATGAAATTTCCAACAATGGAAAATAAAATTGAGGTCATATTATATGAATCGGATATGTTCTTCCCACCATCATTATTTGATATGATGGTTATCCTAGTTAGAAATATTTAACTATGTGATCCAATACATTATATATAGATATACCCCATTGAACAGTATATGAAGAATCTAAAAGAGTATGTCAAAAATCAAAGCTGGTTAGAATATTGTATTGAGGTGTGATATATTATTAAGGAAGTCATTGAATTCGGCACTGAATACATTTCTGATGGGGAAAAAATTGTTCTACCAAAATCTCATCGCATTAAGAAACTTACAGGTGAAGGAATTTATAGAATAGATATTGTCACAATTACCATTTCTAAGTAAGAGTAGGATCACCTTTACTCTTTATATAGTAGTTTAGAAGTTACGCCATATGTAAAAACCCCCAAAGTGATAATTAGGCATTTGAATACATAAAGGGATAAAATATAGATATCAATTACACATAATAAATAATTTATCAGATGGTTCTGACACCATATTTTTGAGAAGTAAACTAAAAATATGAATTCAATTTCAAAACGAATTTGAAGGCTAGTCAGAGAACCAAGTGTGAATATATTATCTTATAATGGTTATGTAATTAATCATTATATATTCTATACAAAGTAACATGATGAATATAGTGCCATGAAAAATAACGGAGTAACTATTATGGATAAATATACACAAGTATCTGTTATTAAAGAAATAAATAAAATTTATGAAAATATGTCATACTTTTTTATCATTGAAAAAATACGGGATTTTGATTATACAACATTCGGTGTGCCAATTTTTCAATAAAAGTGGGTTGATAATAAGAGTGCAGTTAAAATTGATGAATTGGGATTCATGAAAATTTATTTTAGTAAGGAATTGTATAAGGAATAACCATTCATAATGGCATCACAGTTAATATAAGTATTTTTTCCCTGGATCCTACAAACAAAAAGTGGACAATTATTCTGTTATTGAACAATACTACTACAGGGTCAGATGTAAATTCAACTAAAGATGACCCTTTCATTGGGGCATTTCAATCATTCTGTGTTGATCCCAATGTATATGGGGGTATTTTATATCATAAGAGACCACAATGAGGGGATTTGAACACTCTAAAGGGGTTAAATCCCTTTATCCTTAAAAAATAGAGTTTAATAATTATGATATTTTTTTTCATAATATTAATTATGTTTCCTCATAGTATTATTTGTTCACTACTACATTTATATAATATAAATTAAATTTCTAACCACTTATGTAGATCATGGATTCTTTATATATTGGTTATCCTAATCCTAAGGAACAACAAATTTCTCAACATGTTGATTCTCCCAATGCAAAAAAATATATGTTTCTCCACATTCCAATGCTTCCAATCCTGAAGAAAAATATATTGATAATGCTGAAACTGATGAAATGATAGTAGGTAAATAACCTATATCCAAAAAATAGGAGTTTCTTAGCATGTTGGTGTTAACAAAAAAATATTAAGGTGAGATGTAGAGGCATCAAATTTGAGGTTGGGTGGAATGCACATGGACATCTCATTAACCCCACCAAGTCTATTTTCATTAGTTACATTGAGGTAATCGCTCAAATTCTCATTCTTATTGATATAAATACACAAAATAATGTTTTTATCATGATTAAAGAATAAATTTGGGAATATATTAGGGTAAAATTATGATATAATTTCTCTATTTTACTAAAAATAAAATAATGAAACATTTATTTTCTCTTCATTAATCTATATTAAGTGCATTTATACTTGATTACTATCAAATGAAATTTGTATTTATGGTCACTGGAAAGGATCATAGACACTTTCTAATAATTATTTTGAAGTATCGTCTCAGGGTTTCTGAAATGGAAGTAAACCCAATCCCACTACAAATATATACACACATGATAAACCTATAAACATGGAATGTATTTATTGGAAATTGCGAGGAGGAATAATTTCATGTACATTTTGATTGGTAATAATTTACTTGTTAATACATGTATTAATCACTTTGATTAAGAATTATTAATTTTTGAAATAACAACTGAGTGTTGGAAACAAGTAATGTGCATCAAAACCAATGTACCCCTACTATAATGTAAGTATGAGGTATGATTCACTTGAAAAGAAATGGTATGTATTTTAAATCTATACTAATAATTTAATGTGGCATGATCAAAAACATAATTTCATTCCTTCAACTATATAAATATTGATGAATCAAAATCCAAATCCACTTCCAGCCCATGTCATGTGCTCACGAAAGAATATCATGTAAATAAATATGAAATAATAGTATATTAAAAAAATAGTATGATAATAATATGTAAGTATGACATCATAAACATTTTTTCTGTTCTAAACCGGTATTACATAATAATGACTAATTTTTTCCTATATTTTTTTGTCTAGTTTAGACAAGAAAATCATCATCAGATGTACCAGATGAATGAAAACATTCATTGACCATAAAGAAAGAAGGATAATATGTTATTGTTAGTGTTGCAGGTTTTAGAGTGCCCCCTATTACATATTTTGAGTAAAATTACATAAGGGGATGAAGATAAGAAAATAGATGATACATAGGCATGAATAAATTTTCTATAAGAAAAACTTAATTAGTAGTCTGAGCCCTTATAGAATGTTATGGAAAGGATTAAATTAGAATAAATAAAACAACAATAACCACTACATACAGATCTATCCTCCAATATTTGAGGAAATCCATTCCCCTCATAGGTATTCCTTTCTAGACGTAATCAATTTTATCATAATTATTTATGTGAAATGTGAATTTGGAAGATACTGATACATTTACTATACTGATATTATATAGGATAAAAATGATTGTGATTTATATCTATCATTACCCACCCATCACATTATTATGAGAGGTAAAATGAATATTATCAAATGAGATATTATAAAAGACAAACAACTTTCAAAAGGTCATGTGAGAGTGGGGGTTCACATAGCTCATGAGCTGAGTTCTAAGCTACCTATTACCCTAGATGATCTGGATATTCACATGGTTGAACTTTATATTGGAACATTTGTAACATGAACATTTTATCTTTTAAAAATACATCTCATTAATGAGGTGTGTCATTTTCATTTCATTTTTTATGAAAAACCATTAACAATTAATTAAAAAAATGTGTAAAATAAGGAATATTATTATAGATGGAGAAAAGAAAGGGGAAGAAAATTTTAAAATTTAAAAAATTTAAAGGATAAAATAATCTACCAAAAATACCTTTAAATAGTACCTTTAACCTAGAAGTTTAACTACCAAATTTAATAAAATTACAAGTCCAAATGGATACAATGTTCAAAAATGGACATATGACTATCATTGATTTTTAAGAAAAAACTTATGGAGAGGCTATTGTAGACTTTATTGGTCTTGATAATGTAGATGAAATACTCAAGCATGGATAGGTGGGAGACTCAGTTGTAAATGAATAAATGAGGTATTTTTTCATGTTCTCTTTATCTAATAGCTAATAAACTATCTTAATTATAGTTAAATATTATTTATATTATTTTATAACCATTTAAATTAGTATTATTCAAAGGGAAACCCCAAAAAAAAAATGGACTCATTAATCCTCACATCCCTTTTATATAAAAATAGTGTTTTGAAGAATATGAATATTTAAAAATAGTGGATTGTCTAGCATCAATGTTTGAAAAGAAACTTATAGATAGAATATTATTCTTAATATCTATTATGTAGAGGTAAAACTCTATAATTTAATCATATCGAATATATTTTCATTTTTTTCATTACTTATTCATTTTTAGGGAGAATTGGTTTCTCATTGAAATCAATTTGGATACTTTAAAGACATATTTTTTGGATTCAATGCATGTATACCCAAAAAATAAACCAAACATGATGACATTTATTAATTTGTAATATACTACACCAAAAATTTTATAAATAAAATTCAAGTTATATATTTTATATTATGTTTTAATTAATAAAAATTTATGATAGGGTGGTGTTTAAATATCATCAAAATCATGGTATAAGGACATTCCATGGGCACAAAAAGCCTATGGGTTTCAATAATTTGATAATTATTAGGGTATATATAATATTATTTTACTATAAAAATATATCAAAACAAATTACTTTTTTTTATAAATGTTTCTTAAGTATCTAAAACAAACTATTGGAAAAGATTGTGGAAATTATTATGTTTGAATATTTTATTTAAGATGTTTTATTCCATTAACAAACTATCATTACTGAATAGGTATTTCTCATGATATTAAAATTTCATTTAAAATATTTTTAATCATTTTTATTTTTATATTTTCTCTATAATATCAAATATTTCTACAGTCCACATATTCAAAATAAGAAATGTATTTTTTTAGAAATTAATTAGAAGAATATATGTTGTTAGAATGTAAGTAAACATTATGAATAGGCAACTTTCTACTACTTATTCAATTAATTTTCTCATCATTTTATCTACTATTTTTACTTAATTTCCTTATCATTTTTATCTAATGATTATTTAGTTAATTTTTATAGATATCCTGACAAAATTACTATCGAGAATAGATTTTTGTTTGACTATTTCCTTCCATATAAAGAGAAAAAATTACCAAAGAAAAATCAATTCAAGACAAAGTATTTGATAGGGACAATATACAATGTTACTATTTTTTCTCTTTATAGATCTATTTTTTCTTTATTTGATCTATTTCGGTTCATTAGTGCGTGTTTTTAGTTTTTAAATGACTCGAAGTTCATGTGTTCTTTTTAACTTTACATTTTAGTTAAGAATGTTTTTTAATCTTTAAAAACCAAAGAAAACATAATCATATTACCTTTATAATTTTAATATAGTGATCGATAAGTCATTTTTGATGTGTAGGAATAAAAATCATGCCAATATGTTACATGGTGTGTTTAGTATGACACAAAGTGCATGTTTTAATTTAAAACTGACATTTTATTTCAAAACACCTGCCACATACTCAAAACTGATAAAATAAACTCATATTATATTGATACTTTAGTAAAATGACCCATAAGTCATTTTTTACGTGTATAAATCGACGGTATCAAAATCCATCATACTGAGTGATCATTTTTACTCAAAGGGTGTGTTTTTATTTAAAGATTACATTTTAGTTCAAAAATGCATGGGATACTCAAAATTGAAAAGAAAATTGATTGTTTTTATACATCTGAATAATGATCCCTAGGTCATTATATATATATAAGAATCATTTGTACCTCAATCTAACACACATTGTGACTTTCATGACTCAAAATGTGTGTTTTTAGTTTGAAATTTTCATTTTTGATAAAAACATGTGTCACTCACTAAAAATGATAAAACATAATACTATTTTATTGATACTTAAGTAAAATAATCCATAAGTCGTTTTTGATGTGTAGGAATCAACTATACCTCAATCTGATACACAATGTGACTGGTATGACACAAAGAGTGTATTTTCAATTTAAAAAGGACATTTTAGTTAAAAATGTGTGTCACTCACTAAAAAATGATAAAACATGTCATATTGTCTTTATAATTTATAAATATGTTCCCTAAGTCATTTATAAAATGTATGAATCATATTCATGTTAATATGATACTTGGTTTGATGGTATAACACAAAGTGTGTGTATTTAGTTAAAAAATGAAATTTTAGTTAAAAACACATGTCACTCACTAAGAACCAAGAAAAACACTAGGATTTTGTTACTACTATATTAAAATGATCCTAAAGTCATTTTTTTGACATGTAATAATCAAATTCATTTCAATTAACACATGGTGTGTCCCATATGACTTAAAGTGAATTTTTTTATTTTGAATTGACATTATATTTAAAAACACTCATCACATAATCAAAACCAATAAAATGAAATTTGTTTTTTTAAAGGTTGGGGCCGAAGCCTCATTTTTATTATTAAATCAAAGCAAAGACCTCTTTTAACTGGGTAGAGGGAAACCCATTACATAGAACGAAGGCCCAGTGGGCTTGTATCCCATTACATAGCCCGTAGGCCCAAATTTTTTACCCAATTCACATTCTGTGAATAGTAACTCACCCGCTACAGTACCCGCACAGTACCGCCACCGCTACAGTGCCCTGCCGCCACTACAGTACCCATTGATGAACAATGCTACCACTGCTACAGTACAACTACAGTAATGCTACAATACCCTACGCCCAATGGGTTTTGAACCCCCATTTTTCATGTAGGATTACGGGGTGTTTACCACTAAGTCAAACCCCAACTAAAATTTTTCTTTATATATTATTAAAATTATCTATTAGTAATTTGTGATGTTTAGAAATCAACTAAATTTAAATTTGGCACACACTGTGACCGGTATGATTCAATGTGTGTATTTTTATTTAAAGTTGATATTTTAGTTCAATAGACAAGTGACATACTCAAAACTGAGAAAATCATTTATATTCTTTTGATACTTTAGTAAAATTATCTATAAGTAATTTTTAAAATATGGTAATCATATTCACCTCAAACCTATATGTGGTGTGACCAATATGACTCTAAAAATGTGTTTTTAGTTTAAAAATGACATTTTAGTTAAAAACATGTTTCAATCACTAAAAATATAAAAAAATCACTCATATTGTATTGATATTTTAGAAAAATTATCCACAATTCATTTTTGATGTGTAGGAATCATCCACACATCAATCCGATACACGATGTGACCAACATGACTTAGAGTGTATTTTTTAGTTTACAAATGATATTTTAGTTAGAAACACACACCTATCACTAAAATCCTATCAATATCACCGAAATTATCTCAATAATTCAGTAAAATGATACTTAATTATTATTTTATTTGTACGAATCAAAAGCACAATAACATGACACATGGTATGGTCGGTATGACTTAAAGTGATTTTTTTCTTTAAAATTGACATTTTAGTTCAAAAACCATGTCACTTACTCAAAAATGAAAAAATCAACTATTATTTTCCTGATACTTTAGTAAAGTGATCCATAATTATTTTTTTGAGATGTAGGAATAGATATCACATCGATTTGATATATAATGTGATCAGTATGAATCAAATTGTGTGTTTTTATTTAAAATTGACATTTTAGTTAAAAATATGTATGGAATACTAAAAACTAGTAAAATAAATTCATATTGTCTCGATACTTTAATAAAATGTTTTATAAGTCATTTGTGACATGTAGGAATCACCCGCACCTTAATATGATACACATTGTTACTGGTATGACTCAAAATATGTGTTTTCTTCATATACATCATAGATTATTCGTGGATTATAATAAAAATAAGAGTTGTTTATGACCCCATGGATGCTTCTAATATGTATGAAGCCTTAAAGTGGTATCAAAGTGATCTCATAATAATTTATAATAATTTATTTTTAGTTAATCAAATATATGAAATTGTTTTCATTTTTTCACTTCTATTTTATTCATTCTTTAATCTAGAGTTTAATTAACATGTTTTTAACAAATTAATATGTTTCATTCAAGTTTCATAGCATCTTAATCATATTAAGAACATATGAAGAACTATAAGAGGCACTATAGGGTAGGGAAGAGGATTTTGACTAGTAGACAGGGATTCATGACAATTTACTTAAATTATATTTTTTTTACCAAAGTTCATTGAACCTAGACTTGTCAAGATATATAAAACAGACTAAGAAGTGATGGTTTTTTTTAATTTAATGCACACCGTGTTTTTACTGGTCTGACCTAGAACATGGTTTGTTAGACCACACGACCTGTAGTTTGCATAGGCATCATTCCATTTACAAGGTTTGGTGGTGAAATTCACATTGAAAGGGTGGTCAAATACATGGTATATTCCATATGATACTGAAAGTTTGTATCATTAATGTGATACCTGATGTGTATCTAGAGTACGTGTCATGTATCACATTATTACCTATATTTGAATAACACACCACGTCTATAAAATACTTACACGGACACATGTCAAGTGGATCACACAGTGTGTAGCTCATTAGTATGCACCATATAACCCAGTTGAGATACACACTGAGTCCCTAGTAATATATCTTGGGTACACAAAAAATGATAAATATAATGTATAGCTTGTTAGTATATGTTGTGTAGTCTCTTAGTAAAGAAAGGAATAAAATTTTATAAATATTAATTAATTGAAGCATTAAAACCTAATTACACTTTTGGATTCTGATGTGTTGACTATGTAATAAGGTTTGTTGTAATAATAAATTCTCAATAAATTACATGAAATTATTTTTAAATATTGGTATATCCATTTATTTTCCATGTTTAATTTTTTATGAGTGTCTCCAAGAGACTTCATATGTTCATTAAGATAAAGTGGATTAATTAATTACTTGATTAATTAATTAAATTAATTCAAGTGATTTTATCTAAATAATTAATAATGAATTTAAGTGAATGGAAGATAGTGTAATTTTGTGTATTTGTTGCATGTATATGGATGATAATGAGATTTTAACAGATTTTGTATGTGATTGGTTTATTTAGTCTAATATTATTTCATTATTTTTATAATGATATATTAAATTAAATAATGGCATGTGAGACATTCCTTTCCTCTCATTATCTAAGGGCATGTGTTCTCATGATTTCTTTTATGTAAACCCCCTTAACTAATCATTTGGTTCCCCACACCTATTTTTGAGTAAAATTATGGATTGGATGGATCTACCATGAAAGTGGAGGCAGTTTAAGTTCATAGTTGAGGTGAAGGCATTCCAGGAGGTACACAAAAGTACAGGTGAAATACTACTACTCAAACTAGGTATGGCTCTAAGAGTTTATTCCCTATATACAAGGGTAACCTTATCATCCTATAGATAAACCAACCCTTAGATAAGATCATGTTCATCCCACCTTATTTATTCTATTTTCTGTTGCATGGTTAATTATTTATTAATGTTTAAATCATTAAATTAATTAATTAACAACCACACAAGATGAAATTAAAATAAATATTATAATATGAGTAAATTTTATCAATACCTGGTTAATCACTTAAGAAAAATCCAATTAATATTAATAATGATTTAATAAGATAAAATGGGTAGATTACACATAGAAATAAATAAAACATCAAATAAAATATTAAATCTATATATCCTTCTAATACTTGATTTAGAATATAACTGATAGTTTCCAAGTTCTCAACAAACCCTCATTGGGATGATTTAAACTAAAAAGGAGTTCTAAATAAATTATTTGGTTGAATTAACCAGGTTTATATTAGGTTGAGTAGCCCTTCCTTGGATTGATATAAATCTAGAGGTAAGTGTTGAGGAAATAAAATTCTAGGATTTCCGGATTAGGGAGTACACTAAATGGATCAAGGAATTGTGAGTCAAAAATTGGAAAATAACTGCCTACGTAAATACCTTCAAGAAACTTGGCCAACCCCCATTGGGGTAGTGAGAATGGAAATATGGATCCTTACCACTAGATTATCCATGCGGAAGGATAATATGAGTTTTATGGTAAGGAATATCGAGACTTGATAATATAGTGGCAGACTAATAATAAAAATTTATTAGTTCACACTCTTTTTTAATGAAGCAAATCACTAAAATATTCTTTATTTATTATAGAAATAGAAAACCACTCATAATCAACATTAACATTGTGATATATCTGGGAGAAGGACTACCTTCTCACTAGTACAAACTTCCAAGATTGGTATAAGTTCTTGGAAATTATTTAATGCCAAGATCATAAGTTATACATGCTGGAATCCCTAGTTCCTAAGTTACTTTCTATGAAGGATATTGAGAAGGAATGTAACGCCCCGACCCTAGATACCCAGAGTCGGTGCATTATTACATAACATTGGCATGATCACAATAAAATATCAAGTCTTGAAAGACCGATTAGTTTAGTAGACTTGGAATAACTAGATACATTAATAAAGTTTACATTACATCATAAAATGAAAACTACAACAATATAGTCTCCATATTCCACACTCTTATCCCCTCATACTATCCCTATAGGTCATTCATAAATTACTTCTTCACATCTTGGGAAAAATAAAACATAGAAAAGGGGTGAGCTCAAATGCCCAGTAAGGATAACAATATAGCAGAAACTTTCATAAGTAAGAATAAACATTTAAGGCAATGTATAACTAAAACAAAAGCCTTTTACACTTTAACTTCAACATAGTATGGAAAAAATAAATTGAAATAATGCCATTTACTTATTCACATGGATATTCTACTAATCGAATAATCACAAGAAATATCAATAACCACTTTCATAATGATGGAATGCATAATGCCAGAATATCATAACCACATAGCCAAGGCCTAGTGCCAAGACTACAAATAATATTTTGTCAAGGCCTTGTGCCAAGACACAAGTTTGTCACATGAGACCTACCGATGCAATTTTTTTTAGAAGATACTTACATTTAAAATTTCTGAAATATACTCCAGTGTTTTTTTGAAAACATTACGCAAGCTTCTGAAAACAAAATAACTAATTATGAGACTAATCGACTAATTACAGGACATGATGGGTCCATGCCCAATCCCTTCCTGTCTACCACACTTGAGAGTCGGGTTTCTGAAAACATTTTTAATCTTTCATTAAATACGTATACATTTGCACTGGATTTTCATATATTTGAGAGAAATATCTCTTTTTTTGAAATCATTTAAAAGTCACATAATTATAAAACAAAACATTTACTTTGAAAATTTTCTTATAAGATTTTAAGGTAAGCTTAGACAATTTTATAATGGAAGAAAATAGCCGCACCTTTCGTATAAGTTAAAAAAACATTCTTACCTTAATTCTTTCGAAAAGGTTAAAAAGGACATTGTTTGGAAAACGACAGAAATATTACTTAATAAACTTATTATAAAAAGTCAACGAGGGTATAAATGACTTTATACCATAGTCTTTAAAATAGTAAGAATTATTTGTAATACATTTTTAAGAAACATGGATGTGGATGATAAATAGGTCCTAGTAGATAATTACATATAAATAACCTCAGATAATGAAGAGATTGTGAAGTAAACCCTTACCAATTTGGTAACTTACAAAACATACACCCCTTGACAGAGGTATCGTACAATAAATATTTAAATACACATAAATTAAAGTTTATTACATAAATAATACAATTATTGACAGTACATACACCACAAAAAGGTAATAGAGGCAATATGGCATGAATCTCACGAGAATAAAGAGTGAGATGAAAACCCCTTACCTTGCACTTTCCTTTAGTCGAGGGTACGTTTAGCCTCATGTATGAAGACTATAGCATGTTATTAAATTATACCATAACCATATTAATATTTATGATATCATACATTATTCATTTATGACTTTATACTACCCATTTAATGATAATTTCCATGTTATATTAATATTTCGGGTAATAATCGCTTCCTTTATCGTACGTGTTTTAACTTGTTACTCTTGATTGTATCACATAGATCATGATTTAAATACTTCCAGAATATAAAAAATGATTTATTTATCATATATATTTATAATATAAAAATTAATAATAGACGTATATATGAAATGGAAAACACCGTTTATGGAGATGGTAGTCCGTACGTATGCATAAACGCTGTTTCCGTTTTTACATAGTATTGAATAAGATATATGTAATTACATAAATACTTATATATATATATATATATATATATTTCCAATAGCATTATTATGTCATATATTACATACTTATTAGTAATATATATTTTTATAATCGTCGATGAATGGTGAACTTGGAAAAGAATCTCATCGCGTCGTGGAGACGGTAATCCGTACGTACGCACGAGTGAAAATATCATTCTTTTGATATTAATATAATATATATTTGGATGATATATCATATATATAGAAGAATTATCATGTTATATTTATTACTTACATGAATTACACATCATTATTATACCAATCCAAATAATAATATATTGAATAACAATTACACCACGACGTGGAGACGGTAAGCCGTACGTACGCACGTATGGTGACATGTCATTCAAAGGATGGATAGAATACTTAATATGGTTGTACCATATTTATAATAATATAAAATTATATATTATATACTGGATTTATTATTTTAGAATGAGAATAACAAAGAAAGAAGAAATTGAAGAAAAAATGAACTTGAAAAAGGGTGGTGAAAACATTACATCTTCTTCGGGTTCTTCCTTTTGATTTGATCAAAAGGGCTCTTTAGGTTGTATTTCTGATCAAAATAAAACCTCTATGTTGTATTGAGGTAATTTTAGAGAGTATTTGGGCATGGTTTGGCCGAACCAAAAGGCTTTGAAGGTTTGAATTAATGAGAAGGGGGAGTGCCCTTTTATAAGAGGGGTGAGGGGCACCTTTGGAAAAGCTAGAAATATTATTTTATAATAAATTCATATTCGGTTTATAATGGCTCCAAAGTGGATTATTTAAATTTTAAGGTGTGTATAGGTCGAAATCCACTCAACCAATAGGATTTAGATATGTTTGGGTTACTATATTAACCTTATCTTTAAGTATTAACTCTTAGTTAATTAGTTTCACTTTTACAATGTCTCTTTGTATTTTTATATTATATGGTTAATAAACTTACTATATACATCAAAGAGACCCCCAAGTGGTCCATTAATTATACACCTATCATTATATAAGTCTCTTGGAAGAACCTTAGATTTTTATGAATTTAATATCAATTAATAATAAAATATTTTTTTTAAAAACTCTTTTATGTCAATTTTGACACTATTCAATAATTGATTTTTGTAGAAATCATAACAGAATTATTTCTTCGAAAAATGTTAATTAAATCAATCCTAACATTTCATATTATCCTACAAAATTATTTTTAGTTATAAAAAGCCTCAAATTACATTTAGTTGGGTATTTATAATATCAATTATTCTATTTTTTCATTAATTAGATAATTACTGCATCACCATTGTGTCATAAATAAATTAAATTATATAATGTCTAAAAATTATAAATAAAATACCATTATATATTAAATATTTTTATCTTTCTAATTAATATTTATATTTGAAAATACAACATATATAACTCTATGTAAAAATTGTTTTGCTAAAAGATATATGCTTATGTCATTTTTGTATTTATTTTAACTTAATTAAAATAAAGTGTCCCTATCACCTACAGGTGGCTCCATGGGGTCCCAAAATAGACCCAAAGATGCCCATGGTCGGACATGTATCCACCAATAAGGTTAGGACACGTTTTAGGGTAACTTATTATTATTATAATATTATTTTTTTAACCCTTATTTACCGGATTTACCCTTTAACCATGGTAAATAAAATATTTACCGAAGTAATTATTCAAAATGTCTAAAAATAAAAGTTACCTATTTAAAAAATTTGGACATACTGATTTCAAATATGGAATCCATTTTCCAAATCCAAAACACAGAAGTGGAA
The DNA here is from genome assembly GCA_963277665.1 of Viscum album. NCBI lineage: Eukaryota > Viridiplantae > Streptophyta > Magnoliopsida > Santalales > Viscaceae > Viscum > Viscum album. Next base: position 158,727 of record CAUJRU010000305.1, on the reverse strand, counting down.
GAAATTAATTTAAAATTAATTCCCGCTGTCAAAACAAAAAGCGTGTTTTTAAGATATAATAACTATCAAAAGATTGATACTTGTTTATGTCTGGTTTAATTGTAAAATTATGTCCAATGAACAAAATTTTATTAAATGGTAAAAATATATTCTAAATATACTTTGAAACCACTCAAATTAATAATTTATCACTATTAATTATTTTGATTAAAAAAGTTGTTTTAATTAAAATTTAGTAATTTTCACTATTCATCAAAATATTAAAGTTATCCGAAAAGTACCAAAATTTCACCTTAGGCTAAATTCGATACTCCGAATCCAAAAATGAAGTCCATTTTTAGAGATAAAATTTATAAAATTTTAAAAATTATGTATTACTATTCATAATGGTTACTTTGATTGGTCGTGGTGTGTGTTAGAACTCGAAGTTGCGTACAACACACGCTACTATATTATTCAAAGAGAAGCGTACCATAAAATCTTGGGGTGTTTCAAGGAATTTATTCACTATAACATATGGATGATGCACTAGATTTATAGTTTATATTATTATCCTCAATACCTTATAATTTATCTAGTTTTATTATAAACTATAATGCAAACAATAATGAGAAAGAACCCAATGGAACTCCTCACTCTAATTCACTAATTTTGTAGGGACATGAGGCAAGACAATCTTATATTACTTTATATGAATAAATAAATGCACAAGGGTAAGGTACCTAAGACTCATTCCAATTATAAGTCTTATGAGTATTTACTTTCCATGAAGAAGAATATCTACTAAAAGGGGAAGTAAGATTATACAATATGTTTTTCATGTGGTATGCTAGGCCACTAGAAGAAGAAATACACACATAGGAAGTAACAGGAAGCTTAAGGTGAATTATTTATTGATGGTAACCTTTCTAAAGTTTGGGTATTATATACCTCATGTGGTTCCCACATATGTATCCAAATATATGAACCATGTAGATTTAGCAAAGTTACCATTGGTGAGTTGGATATTTGAGGATCTAATTGATCCTAGTTGGTTGCCATTGCTTTTGAAGACTATCACATGACATTGTAATCAGAAACAATATCGGTTTTAAAGAACTATTAGTATGTTCCTAGTGTTACCAAGAAAATCATAGAGGTTTCTTTCCTTAATATGGATGTATTTATTTCCATGTTTGGAATAAATACTTTTTATTTTAACAAATTAAGAATTTTTTATGGTATGATATAGATTAATAATGGTATTTATGTATTCGATTATGAAAACCATGTTTTGGAAGTTGATAAAGATTTAAGTTTGAATTACTCATGTAACACCCAGTTATGAAATCACTATCTAGGTCATGTGAACTGGAAGTGCATGATAATGCACTATTAGGAGGGTTATTTATAATCTTTTGAGATAAAACCACTTGATAGATGTATCACTTGATTACAAGGGAATATGAACAAACCAACTATAATTGTTTTAGGTGATAGGTTGATGAATATTCTAGAATTTTTATAAACTAATCCAAACAGAACATTTCCAATAGAATCTATAGGATGATTCTTACATTTCATTACTTTTATCGATGACTTGAATAGATATGGATTTGTCTACTTAATGAGGTAAAAGTAATAATCCTTGGATAAATTAAAGGAATTATAGAATGATGTATAGAATCATATTTTAAATAAGATAAAAAATATTTGATTAGATTGAGGTGGAAAATATCTTATCTAATAGATTATCATCCTTTTATAGGAGTGCAAGATCTTATCCTTGCTCTCTCATCCTTATACAACATAGTTAAATGTTGTAAGTTAAAGGAGGAAATGAACCATATTGGACATGGTGAGGTTGATGATGAGTCATGCTAATATTTCATTATCCTTTTAGGGATATGAATTATAGACTTTGAAATATACATTGAACCAAGTTCCAAATAAATAAATAAATATAATAACATACATTTTAATGAATATAAAAAATTATGTGTTTTCAAACTTATGTGTATGGGGCTATGAGGCATTTGTTATGGTCACATAAGGTGACAAACAGGAACCCTAAGGCATGAAGTGTATCTCTATAGGATACCTTAAGGAAACAAAGGTAAATGACCTATATAACCCTAGAGAAAAAAAAGGATATAGTGGTTTGAAATTCCATATTCATTGAGATGGATCACATAATCAAGAAGGATAGTGGGATAATGAATGACTTTGATGAATTCAATGCTCAAGATAAATAGTAGTTTTTAGAGGAATAACTACTATTATTACCTATAAAAGAATATGTTCCTAAGGCACAAGTACTGTATAGGAGAACTTATGAGGTCATATAACCAATTCGTTATGGTTTTCTAGTAACCAATGATAGTGACTCATTATTGTTGAAAAATAATGAATATATATCCTAAAATGAATTAGTAGAGAGATCATATGATGATAAATGGAAATAATCTATGAATTTTGAGAAAAATTCCATGTATCAGAACCAATTTTGAGTTTTGGATGATCCACTAATTTATGAAAATCTTGTTGGATCTAAATGGTTATTCAAGAGAAAACTAGGATTGAAAGGTAAAGTAAGTACCTATAAAGCATGTATTTAAATAGTATCAAGTAATTAACAATGATGAAACATTTTCTTTAGTTTCCATGTTTAAATCCATCAGAATTATACTTTTCATAGCATCTTTCCATGACTTTGAGATTTGGAAGTTGCATATCAAAACAGATTTATTTAATAGGATCCTTTTGGATAGTGTCTATATGACACAACTAGAAGGGGTTGTGAGTAATTATAAATATATATATATATATATATATATTATAGAAATCCATTTATGGATTAAATCAAGCTTCAAGGTCATGGAATAATCATTTTGATGAATCCATATGAGATTTTCATTTCATAAAGAATGATTGTGATCCATGTGTCTATCAAAAGTTTAGTGGGAATCCAGTCATTTTATAGGTAGTATATGTTAATGAAATATCAGTTTTGGGAAATGAGTTATCAGACTTCAGTCAGTTAAGGACCCTTTCAACAAGTGTTTCTCCATAAAGGACATCAGTGATATAGCCTATATCCTTAGGATGAAGATTATTTAAGATAGATAAAATAGGTTTCATGCACTAATTTAGGGTATATATATTGACCATATATTTAAGAGATTCAATATTGAACAATCCAACAGGGGGTTAGTGAAACGACTCAAAATTTTATAAATGAAATTCCCTTTTTGAATGAATAGATTTATTATTAATTATTATATTTATAGAAAACTCATGCACTGTATTAGTTATTTTGGACCATTATAAAATATAACTGATCAAATCTAAAAGAATATATAGAATATTAACCATTTATAATATATATTTGTATAGTGAAAATTTAGATTAGTATATAATAAGGGTTATAATAAACTCTATTTTCACAGACAGGAGGAGTTATGGCCTCGACCAATAGGATTGTACCCTATGAATCCCATTTATGAGAGTTTCTGAGGGAGATAGAATCACTGGGATTTTACCTTTACCAATCCCAAAATGAAATTTAAAAAATTAAGCATAAAAACTATTTACAATATAAGTTTAAGCTTTTCAGGATCATTGCCCAAACTATGTTTTCTGAACCACTCCAAGAAATCCCAACCATCATACACCTTACCCTTATGGTGTATGTTGGTGTAATAAGGGCTTATGTGTCTATACCCTATTACTATAAATTTATATCTTTTAGTTTTAATAAAATACTGATTATATTTATCCCTTTTCATTATTAAAATTATATATGAGTTGATGAAAATTTTATTTTGATATGAAGACAACAAAATTATATTTTTAAGAAATATAGGATTTTATTAAAAAACTATTTTTGATAAATTCAAGAATTATGAAATAAATTTTATTTTCATAAAATATTATTATTAAATAATATTTATATAAAAATGATAATATAAATTAACAAAGTCCAATATAATATTTAGCAGGGAAAAACTGTTATTGTCGAAAGAACTTGTATTTTTAATAAATATGGATTTTAATTTAAAATAGTAAATTATCATATTAAGAGAATTATTTTGATATAATAAATATTATTTTTGAAATCATCATGTCAAAATTATCCAATTTTTAATTTTTCATGATTTTTTGAGATAGTCAAAATTTTAGGTAAAAATTAAATACATTATAAATTTATGTTATGTATTATTGCATAATAACAACCCAAAAGTTATGTAATAAATAATATAAATAAAATACATGAAAAAATATGTTTCCCATTTAAAATAATGTGTTTTTAAGTTATTTTATTTATTTTATAAACCATTAATGAATCCTCTAAAACCAATATTATATTTTAGGGTTTTAAAATTAATTATTTATGAACATGGATCACTTACACATCACCAAGGGTTATATAATAAGTATTTTATTTTTAATAAATAAAATATTAAAAACTAGTCTTATTTTTTTATAAATCATGGATAAAACCATGGGAATGTTTGTGGTTTTGATTATTTAATCAAATAGAGTCAAAAACCTATGTTTAGAAATTAATAAATAATTCCCCTCTTTTGCTAAAAATAACCACCCATCCTCTAACTCATCTTCAATAAAAAATCATTATGAAGAAATTTACTCTCTTTATACCTCTCTAAAGACCTCCAATGTTTCTCCCAAGCTCTTAATAAGCTTCTACCAATCTTTTAGAAGTTCCCTCTCAAGGTAAGGGACTCTCTCCTATTCTTTTTTATTTCAAAGTAATTTCTTTGTAATAATCCCTTATGATTTCTAAATTTAAAAGTTGTAATGTATTTTTAAACATAATTTTAATATCCTTATCGTGAAAATTTAATGATAAACCACCTTTTTCTCTCATTAAATACTTCTAAAAACCCTTATGTACACACATTATATTGCAAAACTTATCCTATGATTTTCTATGACAAACATTTATGTTCTAAATAACTATACCCATTTACACTCAAGGGTATTCATCTAGATGTAAATATACTTAATTTATTTTTGAATTATATTTATGTAATATAATATCTTTAATCATGGGATTAAAAGTGATTAAAGACGGTCATATGTTGTATGATCTATGTGGCACACTAATTCATGTACATGATATGAATGTGACGGGTGGTCCCAAAATTATATATCCCTCCAATGCATTGGGTATTTTTTATCTCATGATATTCCATGTATGGTTCAATTGAGGTTATTCTAAGAACAATATGTTATTATTTCTTAGTAGTTATCCTCTACTTATACTTTTGACATCATATTTTATTTGGTTTCCACATTCCAATGTTTCCTTGATGTAATCATCTTATGTTAGGATTTTATGTTAATGTTTATTATTATCACCCTTTTTATATCACCATTATATACATTCTTAATAAAATTTATTACTTTCATCATGTTATGATTTGATTATTTTTTTACTGTTCTTTATAGATCATCCTTTTCTCATGTATATCCACAGATTATCCTGTGCAGTATTAGAAATCGGTGAAATATAAGGGAATGTTTTTCTATTTTTAAATAATATTGCTATACCCATGTTTTAAGTTATTGGTTTATTTGTCTAATTACCTAAATACACGAGGAATCTTGATATTTTGAGACTATATTAACTGTATCTTTATTTAATAAATCATGAAATAAAGTGTATAAAACATATCAGTTTTCATAGTTAGTTTCAGAGAAAGGTATATTTATATTTTGGTATTGGGAATATAAAAACATATTCAAGACTTAGGTATAATAAGAAACATAGGAAAACATCCCCAAATTATAGAAAATTATAGAGTTTTTGGTTTTGAAGAAACATAATCCATGTATGGATACTAAAATTATATGTTGCTCTATCATAGTTATACCTAGGGGTAATTACCCCAAAAATGTTTCAATGGGATTTGACATGATCATCCCTTGGTTCATAAAAAATGGGCCTTGATACACACCTTGTTTGATACTATCTGAGAATATGAATTGGTAAATTCAAAATATCTTTTTGAACCATTGTAAAGGGAAAAAAATACCCATAACATTTTATGTCAGTAAATACACCATGGATAACTTAGAATGAAACCATTAAATTCATAGGTTAAGGAGTTTATGTCATTTATGATTTATCCATTAAATGTTAATTATTTACCTTTTATATGTTTAATAGTTTAATAATTCTTATCCATAATTTTCCATTCATTTTAGTAAATGGTACGAAATATGTTAAATCGAGTCAGCAACCAATGTAATGGGAAATTCTCAAATGAGATGCCCAACCTAATGGGAGTAGGAGTTGATACATTCATGAAAATAATTAACCAATTTGTTGGAGTTGGTGGTCTAGAACCAACTACTTTTTACTTTATTCATTAAATAAAAGCCTTATCACATCTTGATTGTTATTCTAAGTGACATGTCATGTGATAATGTTCTAAGGATAGCTGTTGCATTAAAGGGTCGTAGCGGATCCCTGCTATGATGAGAACCCGGAAGTGCCATAACACTATTCTTGAATATATGTTCTATGGTCGGATGATATTATTTGAGGGACACAAATAATACAGGTCATTAGGGGTGAGGACTCATAAAACTTTGAGGCACCTTCTCATGGTGTGCGCCCTTGGTAATATCCCGGAGGATATTATGAGAACGAGACCCGCCAGTAGGAAATAAACATTTCATAGTGTCATTGGATGTTCCTATCTGCGGACGTGTGTATTGGTCCTTAGAATTTAAGATTATTATTAATGGGTATTACAAATCACGCACTTAGATGTATTGACGAAAACTGTGACGACACACTGTTTGTAGCGAGGTAGGATACGTTGGGTGCGTCACGAGTAATACCACATTAATAGATAATGCGAGAAAGGATTTGTCCCTTCCGTTCCATAACGAAAGTAGATATCTCAGGCCCTTTGATGGAATTGATATAACCTAAATAAATCCATGGACATGGTAAGGTATGGGAAAGTTCAATTCCGGGAATTCAATGAAAGAATAATCAAACACATGGGTTGATGGCACTAGCATGCAACCCGCTTGATTGGAGATATCGAGACAAAGGGATTATATTACACGGTAAGCGTTTGTAGGAGGTGACACGTTATTGCGGCGTTAACTTCTTTCTCTATGGGTACCTTGGCGTGTTGCTAGATGCTAACCTTGGACTTTAGCAGGCTCAGCCTAATGCCACTTAGAAAGAGGCCTAGAGGGTCACACACTAAGTGTGTCCATGTATCTCAGTTAAATATTAATTTAACAAGTTAAATAAATATTATTACCGACTGTGGTTTAATAATTATTTAAGGATGTATGATCGCATTTATTTTGACACTAGTTATTCGAGATAATATATTGTGGAAGAAATAATATATTTATTAGCGAGTAATGCAGTTACATTTATTTAAGAAATAAATAGTCATTTCTCAAGGTCTAATAAATGTGGTGGAGAAAAATGGAAAATAAAATTACACACAGTGTATATTAAATATACACGCCATGTAGTTTTATGGAAAACAAGTACACGCCATGTACTAATTATTACATGCCGTGTAGTTTTTCCAGTTGGGATTTTGAGGATTTAATATTGTTTTACTAAATGATATTTATTATAATCAGCGTGGGCGCATGTCAAGGAATTAATAATTTGACATGGGGGTTTTCAATAAGAGTTATTGAAATAAATAAAACACGTAACGCGTTTATTTATTATCATAACTATATTAACCTCAAACTCGATTATAAATATCCTCGCAACCCCAATATTTTGAAGAGCCATTGTTGTGCACAACGGATTTGGAAATACTCTCAAGCCAAGAGAGAATTCCCTTTCCACCAAGAATGACCTCATGTTACGAGAGAAAGATCCTCCACCGGATCAAGGCGGTCAAAGGCAGACATTGCAAGTGAAGGTTCTTCCGTGCTAGCACCCGGAGATCCCTTCGACAATGTCTGGAGATACGTGACACACGTGTGGATCACCGCTAGAGGAATCCTACACTGGGATTCTACGACGCAATGACGGATCACCGAATCGTGACCGGACACATCAATGAAGAAAGAATACCAACGGGGTAATTATTATGCATTAATTAAATTAATTATAATCAACATATGATGATCCTCCTAAAGGGTTCTAGGACTCTTATTTTCTTTTCATTCTTCGTTCTATTCCGAAGATTCAGCATTTTATATCGTGACGGATCTTGGATTGAACGTTGTTTAACATTAAAATTAAAGTTGGGCTAACCCAACAATCACTTCCGCTGTGCCTAGAACCTACAAGTGGTATCAAAGGGAGGTTATATCGTTGAATATAATTATTTAGTTTTTCATTGGTAATTTACGCATTTAATAATTTAGTTATTTCAATTCAAGTTTAATCATTCTGGAAATCTGAATATCGAGATCTATTCCTCCTCCCTCGTTTCTCGTTCACCTCACAGAAATGAGTTTTTCTTTTAATTTTGATTAAAATAAAATAGAGGAACTCATCCGGAGAGCCAAATGTTTCTGGCCGTATAACACCAGAATACACGGCGTGTATTCGGAAGTACACGCCGTGTGGTCTAGGTTCAATGCATTGACTGATCCGCCAAATCAGGATGTGTATTGGATTCTTTCTAAGAATTTAAGACACTGTGTGTTGACCAGAAACAGGTGGCACATGGTTTCCGGAATACATTCTGTATGGTCCAATGAACACGGCGTGTAGTCCCTTCGGGTTAGGGTTGGGTCATGTACTCCGTACACGGCCTGCCCGGCTGGAAACCGTGTAACGCGGAAACTACACGGCGTGTGTCCCACTGTACACGCCATGTACTCCGAAAATTTACGAAGTACATTAACACTCCCTATCTTCGGGCGTGTACTTCAGATGGACGGTGAAGAAAAGTACACGCCGTGTAGTCGGAACTACACGCCGTGTACTCACCCAAATTACGAAGATTTATTAAAATTTATTATTATATTATACAAACCCTTGAGATGTGTACCATGGTGCAGGCGTAAAGTTGAGGCACAACACGCGATAGGTGTTTTATATATGTGTGTTTAATTTAACATCTGCGTAATAAATGGGAATTCACTGGGTTGCCTCCAAGGTGCAAGTTACATACAAGGATAATTTTAAATGAATTTATTTGTTTAAAATTATGATGGATGAGAATCTCAAGGAAATCCAGAAAAGGGATTTTAGATAAAAGGATTGATTAATTAAAGATAATTAATTGATTCGAGCGTGATTTATCTTAAAAAAGAACGATTAAAGAATTGAATGCTAGTTTTATTTATGCGTAAATATAGTTGCATATATGGATGATCATGAGCTAGACTGAGACCTTTTTATGTGAATGGTTTCTTTTAATTTATTTATTTAAATTAAATTTGTTGGCCTGCGAGCCATCTCCTCATTAATATGTAGGGCCTGTGCGCCCAAGGATTCTTTTATGTAAAAACCCCGTTTACCCCTCACCTGCGTGTGAGATAAATGCATATGTAATGGATGGAGCTCCCAAGCTAGTGCAGGCGGCTCAAGTCAGGCACCAAGGTGAAACCAATCCAAGGATATACAAAGGTGGACAGGTGGAAAGCTGTAAACACGAACCCGAAAGGTTCAAGGTGTTTCTCCCCTAGGTCTTGGGTTAGTTTATCAACCGCTAGTTAAACTAACCAATAGAAAAGCTCATGATCATACCATTTATTTTATTTCTATCAGTTGCATGGTTTATTTATTGTGGGTGTGTTGTCACGATCACCCAATTAATGAATTAAACGAGCATGCAAGATGGAACTAAAATAAAACCGGCTTATACGTAAATATTATCTTAGACATGGTTAATCACTTAAGTATATCCCACTTAATATTAACAAGCATGTAATCAAAGATAATAAAATGGAAATTTATGTATAAGTATAAAATCCCTCAAAATAAATATTAAGTCGGCATAGCCTTCCATAATCTTGGTTAGAATCGAACCATAGTTCAAAGTGCTTGACCAACCCTAGTTGGGGTGCTTTCAATTATCGGGGAATTCTAATTCAAGGTTTTGGGTTGACTTGACTTGGTTCACATCAAGGGTTGACTGCCACAGCAGGACTTGGTGTGACCAAGAGGCAAAGGTTGAGGAAATCCAAAAAGGATTTCAGGATTGGGGAGTCCACTCAGCGGATCAAGGAGCTGCGAGTTAATGCAGTTGGCTTTTGGAATGCCTACCTAAAACCCTTCAAGTTGCTTGACCAACCCTATTTGGGGTAATGCGAAGGGAAATATGGATCCTTTCCACTAGAATATTCATGCAATAGAATATTCCAAAGTCAATGGTGAGGGCTATTGGATTTCAATAAAATAGTGGGAGACTAATAAGTATTAATTTATTTATTTGTCTCAATTTTTGTAATAAAGTACGAAACCTTTTCTCATCTTAATTTGTAGAAACGAAAAGAAAATGAATTAAAATATATCATTGCGCACCATACTCGAAAAAAAACCCTTCTCACCGGCACCAATTTCCAAGAGTGGTAGAGGAATTTACGCGTCGTCCTTCACCACGAAAGGAAATTATATGTGCTGGAAGAGCCTATTCCAGTTGCACCTGGGAAAGAGGATAGTGATGAGGAATTATCTCTCTACGTGAAACACATGGATGATGCCACAGATGTCCAGTGTTTCATGCTATCGGCCATGTCTAATGAGCTCTTGAAGCAACATGAAAATATGGACGCGCATAGCATGATGTCTCACCTTAAAGATATCTACCAAGAGAAGGTGAGATAAGAGAGGTATGAGATCTCCAATGCTTTGTTTACAATGAAGCTTGGAGAGTCTGTGCCAGCTGGGCCTCATGTAGTCAAGATTATTGGCTACATTGAATGCCTGGACATCTTAGGGATTAAATTACTGGATGAGTTGCGTACAGATCTCATCCTATCATCACTGCCCAAGACCTTATCTAGATTCATTGTCAACTATAACATGAGCGTCAATGAAAAGATTCTATCGGAGCTTCTGACCTTGATTCGCCAGGTTGGTAAGGACATGGGGCGTGAAAAACCCACAGTCCATATGGTGAACAAGAAAAGGAAGGACAAGGAAAAGGGGCCAAAGACTTATAAACGGTATGAAACCCCTGAGCACCATTCCTCCAATAAGGGGAAGATCCAGAGGTAGGGCAAGGAATGAGAGGCAGTGTGTTTTGCATGTGGCAAGCAGGGCAACTGGAAGAGGAACTGCACCCAGAAACGTGGGGACTCTAAAGGTGCGTTTGTTATTGAGTGCAATCTCTCTATTTCTACACATTGGGTATTAGATACAGCTTGTGGGGCTCACATCTGTATTCAAATGCAGGAACCAAGTAGATTTAGAAAGATCACCAGAGGAGAGGTGGATCTTCGAGCTGCCAATGACGCAAGGCTGGATGCATTGGCTATTGGAGACTACCACCTCTCATTGCAGACTGGGATGATTTTGGTTTTACATAACTGTTATTATGTGCCTAGTGTTACCAAGAACATAATTTCTGTATCTTGTTTGGATATGGATGGATTTGTTTTCAAATTTTGAAATAAGGGTTGTCTCTTTTATAAGAACAACGTATGTTATGGTATGTCACATTTAAATAATGGTTTGTATGTATTGAATTAAGAAAACCAAGTGTTGGCAATCGATAACGAAACAAACTCACATGACTCATACATCACCAAGTTATGGCATCACCGCCTTGGTTAGGTGAACGAGAAGCGTTTGAAAATGCTCTGCCAAGATGTCTATTTAGACTCTACTGAGCTAAAACCACTTGATAGATGTCACACTTGTTTACAAGGAAAAATGACCAAGACGCCTTTTGGTGGACAAGGTGAAAGGGCCACAGAGCTTCTAGGATTGGTACACACAGATGTGTGTGGACCATTTCCAGTAGAAGCTAGAGGTGGATATTATTACTTCATTAATTTTACTAATGATTTGAGTAGATATGGCTATGTCTACTTAATGAGGTATAAGTCAGAGTGCTTAGAGAAATTTAAGGAATTCAAGAATGAAGTAGAGAATCAGCTTGGTAAGAAGATAAAGAAGCTTCGATCAGATCGAGGTGGAGAATATCTGAACCAAGAGTTCATCGATCTTCTACGGGAGTCTGGGATTCTATCTCAGCTCACTCCTCCTTATAAACCACAGTAGAATGGTGTTAGTGAAAGGAGGAACCAAACCTTGTTGGACATGGTGAGGTCGATGATGAGTCATGCGGATCTTCCATTATCCTTTTGGGGATATGCATTACAAACTGCAGCATACACATTAAACCGAGTACCAACTAAGGCGGAAAATGGAATTCCATCCGAGTTATGGAATGGAAGGAAACCCACCTTGTCGCACACACGTGTATGGGGATGCGAGGCATTTGTTAAGGCCTTCTTAGGAAACAAACTAGCACCCCGGGGCATGAAGTGTATCTTTATAGGATATCCCATGTAACACCCGAGATTTTTAGGAGTAATATTTTGTTTTTATGTTATATATATATCATCAAAGGAATCTTTCACTACACACTAGCTTGACATTACACGCAATCGGGACCTTCCTCGATAGCTTGCGTTGTACACAATACCGAGTTTCACTAAACAACGATATGCTATTAAAATATTATTAAAACTAGCCGTTATGAATAGTAATAACCACCTTTTGAAATTTTATAAATTTTATTTTTCAAAATGGACTTCATTTTTGGATTTGGAATACCGAAATTAGCCTAGGGTGAAATTTTGGTATTTTTCTGAAAAATTTCAATTTTTGATGAATAGTGAAACCACTAAGTGGTAGGTTAAAAACTGAATTTTGCATAAAACTTAATTTTACTGCTTCTGTGAATGGAATTTCGAAAATCCGATAGACATGGTTGATATCAGTAAGTAAAATGTGGTTCAATGAGATAAAAATAATTTTTTGGTGAATAGTAACTTTTTACTTTTTTTACCGCGGTTAATAGTAAATAGGATAACTAAGGGTAAATATGATATTACTATTACCCTAACACATGTCCTAATTCTATTGGATAAGTTTAATTCGACCAAAAACAACCTTATGAATATAATATGACCATTTAGGTCCACTTGGATTAGATTATGACATTTAATATTATTTTATTTAATGAATAGTTAAAATAGTTAAAATCAAAGTTTAATAACTAAAACATTTTTAATATGGGGTTATACATAAGATAAATTCGACTATAAATATTCATTAGAAAGATAAAAATATTTCCTACATAATGATATTTTATTTATAATTTTTAGACTTTAAATAAATTAATTTATTTATGACACAAAGATGATGCAGTAATTACCCTTTTAAGGAAATGTTAACATAATTGATGTTATAAATGCTCAAATAAATGTAATTTGAGACTTTTTATGAATTAAACTAATTTTCTAGGTTACTATGATATATTAGTGTTGATTTAATCAACTTGGTTCGAACATATAATTCTGTTATGACTTTCAAAAAAATCATATATCAAATAGTGTCAAAATTGAGACAAAATAGTTTTTAAATCAAATATTATATTATTAATTGTTATTTTATTCCTAAAAATCTAAGGTTTGGCCAAATGACTTAGATAAGGATATATATATTAATAATAAACAACTTGGGGTTCGTTTGGCATGTTATAGTAAGTGTATTAACCATGTACTGTAAGAAAACAAAAAGTCACGGTAAAAGTTAAATTATTTAACTTAGAGTTAAATCTAATTGATAAGGTTAAAATAATAACCTAAGCTTGTCTAAATCCTATTGGTTGATAGGATTTAGACCCATCCCCACTTTACCTTCTAAATAATACCCTTTGGAACCATTATAAACCGATTTTGACTTTAATATAAAATAATATTTTGAGATATTCCTAAGGTGCCCCTCTCCTCCCTTATAAAAGGACACCTCCCCCCCTCCTCCTCACACCAATTTGAGCACTCAAGCTCGGAAAACCCCTGCCAAAATCCCTTCTCCACTTCCCTAGAGACATCCTAGAGGTTCTGGTCTTCTTCAAAGACCCATTTTAGTGCCCTAAAAGGAGGTCTTAAAGAAGCACTTCAAAGAAGAGGAGGTTCGGACACTTACAAAGCAAGTCGGACCTAAGGTAAGGGAAATATCACAATCTCATTTTTATCCGAGATTGTTTATACTTTGGTATTTACTGGGGTGTATTTTATCATCCACATCCATGTTCCCTCAATATGTAATATTTTTTCCATCCACTTACAATAGTTTAAATCCAATTTTACCCTTCGGTGAGTTTTTAGTAAAGAATATGAAAGGAATCTTTTGTCGTTTTTCGTACGAGGTACTTTTTGACTATTCCGAAAAAAGTATGAAGAATGTTTTTTTAACTTATACGGAAATAATGGATTTTTAAAACATTATTTCCAAGAATCTTCCTTTATAAGTTTTCAAGTTTATTTTTAATCAACTTCTTTTAGTTTATAATTGTATGACATGTTAAGAAAAGAAAAGTGTTCTTGAAGTAGAAAGGATATTTTCCTCAAGAATGGAGTTCAAATGTTTTATCAAAATTATTTCCCATCTAAGTAATATAGGGTTCTGTTTTTATCCCTATTATTACATTGATTTGATTATGTTTTGAGGAAATTATTTTTATGAAGTCATTTACCTTATATGATTTGTTTTATGATGTCATGATGTTTCAAGAATTCCATTTTTGGTACATGTGTTATGCGATGATGTATGATTTATGATTATGTGGAACACATAAGAAAGGATTCATTATAATATGGGTGGGACCTATATCTCCCTCCAATGCATTGGGTAAAGATTTATATCTCATGAGATAGACATGGCTGGAATGGAAGGTTATTTCGGTTCAGTGATACAGGACTGAAACGAGGAGTGAAATCGGTTCCGAAATGGACTTTGTCCGCTAAGATAGTCTTGGTAATGAGTCATGACTAACAAGAAATGATTTTCCATGATTATGTGTGCATGCCACAAAGTTTCAAGTTTTATGTTATGATTATGGGGATCTCATTTTCACTTCTATGATTTTTTCCATGTTAAGATATTATGATCTCTTTTGCAGGTTATGATTTTCAAAAAGATATGATATGATTTTTATTTATTTTATTTGACCTTGCTGAGCATTTGAGCTCACCCTCTTTTGTATGTTTTCTTTCCCCAGGTCAGGAAGAAGGTTATTAAGTAGGATATGCCAAAAAGGGACTCTAGATATGATGAAATAATTGGGAGGCAAAGTTGATGCTTTATGAACCAGTTGTTTATGTTTCACAGTTTCTAAAGACACTATACCTATATGGTCCTTTCGTGGTTTTGTTATATGTTGTAATAAGTATGCTTAAATTTTGAAGTATTAACAATGTATGTAAAGTATGGGTCGTTATAGTTGGTATCAGAGGAAAGGTATAGTCAACCTTTGGAAACTAGGATGTGAAAAACCTAAGGATAAGTCTAAGCATAGAACACAATCTTAGTGTTTTAGAAATGGACATGAATAACCTAGGATAAGACCTTAAGTGTGAAAAATTTTATTCTTGATTATGTAGTTTTCCTATTATAATTAGTGTTGCTCACACTATTCTTCTTGGTTTTAGTCAATGGCTGGAACCCGAAGGAACTGTGTTAATGCGGAATGCGATGGGCAATGCAATGATTGTCCCCCTGAGCAACCAAACGATATGGGAGCTGGAATGCAAAATATTTTAGCCATGCTCACACAACTTTCTCAAGCTATGAATCATGCAGGATTTCCAAACGAGCAAAGGAAGGAGAAACATTCTGTTGAATCCTTCATGAGGCAGCGTCCACCTTCTTTCAGCGGGTCTACTGATCCATTAGTTGCTTAACAATGGATTAGTACAACTGAAAATATATTTTCAGTTCTTCAATGTTCTGAACATGATAAAGTCATCCTAGCAGTGTATCGTTTGGAAGGAGATGCTGATCAATGGTGGAATCTTATTAAGAATACGAGGAAAAGGGATGAAATTGAGTCCATGGAATGGGACAAGTTCAAGAACTTATTTTTCAATAAGTACTTCCCTCGTATTCTTCGAACAAATATGGAGAAAGAGTTTCTTGAACTAAAGAAAAAGGATGATGAATCTGTTGGTACCTATGAAGCAAATTTTACAAGACTTGCAAGGTACGCTTCTGGTATTATTATCCAACCTTAGAGTAAGATCGATCGATTCTTTAGTGGCTTAAAACCAAGTCTTCGAAGGGCGTTATCCATAAGGGACTTCAATAGCTACGAGGAAATCGTTCGATGTACTCTCAAAGTCGAGATAGAGATTGGAGTAACCCATCAGTCATATGGGTTTGATAAGAAGAGGAAAATGGAATTCAAAGGAAAATCTAAAGAGAACACTGAAAAAAAGATGAGCTTTCCCTTATGCTCAAAGTGTGGAAAGAAACATGGAGGGAGTTGTCTTAAAGGGACAAGTAAATGTTTCAAATGTGGAAAGGAAGGTCATCGGGCATTTGAATTCCACGATAATGGGAAGAAGATGTCTAATGATGCAAACAAAGGAAGGGATACGCAGAATGAACCTACTACACTTCAATGTTTCAAGTGCAAGGAGATGGGGCATTATGCCAATCAATGCCCAAATCCAAGGGTTGATGATGATGGTCGACGTCAACAAACTCTTAAGGCTAAAGACAAAGGAAAGTCACATGCAATTTCTATCAGCGATGTGGAGTACGATAACGATGTGGTGAAAGGTACACTTACCATCCACTCAAAAGTAGCAAATGTTTTATTTGATTCTGGATCCACCCACTCTTTTATTTCTGAATAATTTTCTAAGGGTATCACCGTATTACCTCAACAATTAGATGTTGAGTTAGCTGTGACAACATCTAATTTCACAACAGTCGCATCAAAAGTTTATAATTCTTCTCCGATCGAAGTTTGTGGGAAAGTGCTTCCTGCAAATCTTGTGATCCTTCCTATAGTGGAATTTGATGTGATTCTTGGCATGGATTGGCTTTCTTTATATGGAGCTCATATCAATTTCCAAATAAGGGAAGTCACATTTCATATTCCAGATCAATCTATGATCGTCTATCAATGCAAGGATGAATATAACCTTCCAGTGGAAATTTCTTCCATTTTATGGGTATTGATTCCACTAAATGAAGGTTATTTATCTCAAATGTTTGGTGAGAAACTCACGATTAAGAATATTCCCATTGAATGGGAGTTTTATGATGTCTTTCCGGAGGAATTACCGGGTCTTCCACCAAATCGTGAAGTTGAGTTTTCAATAGAACTCGTACCGGGTGCTTTGCCTATTTCAAAGACACCTTATAGAATGGCCCCAATTGAGTTGCAGGAATTGAAGAAGAAACTCCAAGAGAATCTTGATAAGGGATTCATACGCCCTATTGCGTCACCTTGGGGAGCACCTA
This sequence comes from Viscum album, assembly GCA_963277665.1. Lineage (NCBI taxonomy): Eukaryota > Viridiplantae > Streptophyta > Magnoliopsida > Santalales > Viscaceae > Viscum > Viscum album. The sequence goes on along the minus strand of CAUJRU010000305.1, from coordinate 141,278 downwards.
TTCTATTTGTTAAGAAGAAAGATGGATCAATGAGACTCTGCATTGATTATCGAGAACTTAAAAAGATCACTATCAAGAACAAATATCCTCTCCCATGCATTGATGACTTATTTGACCAACTACGCGGAGCTCAATACTTTTCCAAGATTGATCTTCATTCAGGGTATCATCAATTAAGGTTCAAAAGGGAGGATATACCAAAGACGGCTTTCCGTACAAGGTATGGACACTATGAATTTATAGTGATGCCATTTGGTCTTACTAATGCCCCTGCTATCTTCATGGATCTAATGAATAGAGTCTTTAGAGACTATCTTGATCAATTTGTGGTAGTCTTTATAGACGATATTCTTGTTTATTCAAAGAGCAAGGAAGAGCATGAAGATCACTTGAGAATTATATTGAAGACCCTGAGAAAGGAGAAGCTTTATGTAAAATTTACCAAGTGTGAATTTTGGCTTCAAAAAGTTTCATTTTTGGGTCACATAATCTCAAAAGAGGGGATATCTGTGGATCCAGCAAAAACAGAGGTTATCGAAAGATGGTCGAGACCAACAACAGTAACTGAGATTCGAAGTTTTCTTGGTTTGGCTGGATATTATCGACGTTTTGTGAAAGATTTTTCACGATTATCTAATCCACTCACCAAGTTGACTCGGAAAGGAGTTAAGTTTGTCTGGACGGAAGAATGTGCAGAGAATTTCAAGGAGTTGAAAAGAAGGTTATCCAGTGCACCTGTGCTCACACTACCTTGTAGTGGAGAAAGGTTTGTGATCTACAGTGATGCATCCAAGAAGGGATTGGGGTGTGTTCTTATGCAAAATGATATGGTGATAGCTTATCCCTCACGATAGTTGAAAATCCATGAGAAAAATTACCCAACACATGATTTGGAGTTAGCTGCGGTAATCTTTGCATTAAAGATTTGGAGGCATTACCTTTATGGTGAAAGGTGTGATATTTATACTGATCATAAAAGTTTAAAGTATATTTTCACACAAAAGGAGCTGAATATGCATCAAAGAAGATGGTTGGAGCTGATTAAGGATTACGACTGCTCAATCCATTACCACCCTGGGAAAGCAAACAAGGTGGCAGATGCATTAAGTCGAAAAGACCATGATAGTTTATCCATGATAAGGATCACAAAAGATCCAATATTTATGGATTTACAAAGGATGGATCTTGGAATTATAATGGAAGTGGAAAAATCTTATCTTTCTCAAATGAATGTTCAACCATCTATACATGTGAAGATTAAAGAGGCACAGAAAGAAGATGTCGAGTTACAAAAGAAGGTGAGAAATGTTCCTGAATTCAACCTTGATTGTGATGGGATAATAAAGTTCAGGAATCGGGTTTGTGTTCCTCCCATCCCCGAATTAAAGAAGGAGCTGCTGGATGAGGCTCATAGTTCTTCATTCTCTATTCATCCTGGAAGCACGAAGATGTATAGGGACCTGAAAGAGTACTTCTGGTGGGATGGCATGAAAAGAGATGTTGCTGAATATGTCTCTCGATGCTTGGTTTGTCAACAAGTTAAAGCTGAGAGACAGAAGTCTAAGGGGATGTTACAACCATTACCCATACCCGAATAAAAATGGGAAAACATTACTATGGACTTTGTCACAGGACTTCCTAAAACATCCAAAGGCAATAATGCTATCTGGGTCATAGTTGATCGTCTTACAAATTCTGCACACTTCATTGCTATTAGAGAGGATTTCTCTCTAGATCAGCTTGCCAGGATATATGTAAAGGAAGTGGTAAGATTTCATGGAGTACCACTTTCTATTATATCTGATCGGGATCCGAGATTTACCTCGAAGTTCTGGCGAAGTCTTCAGCATACTCTGGATACAGAGTTGAGTTTCAACACTGCTTATCATCCTCAGACAGACGGTCAGTCTGAGAGAACAATTCAAACCCTAGAAGATATGTCGAGAGCTTTCTCTATGGATTTGAAAGGAGGTTGGGATCAACACCTACCTTTGGTGGAATTTTCTTATAATAATAGATTTCACTCCAGTATTCAGATGGCTCCTTATGAAGCTCTCTATGGAAAGAAATGCAGGACTCCAACTTGCTGGGATGAAGTTGGGGAAAGAAAGCTATTATGACCTGATCTCGTTGATGAAATGGAAGAAAAGGTCAGATCTATTCAACAACACTGAGTCGACAGAAAAGTTATGCCGACAACCGAATAAAAGACCTAGAGTTTGAAGTGGGTGATAAAGTGTTCTTACGAATATCTCCCTGGAAGAGGGTTATGAGATTTGGAAAGAAGGGGAAGTTGAGACCTAGATATATCGGTCATTTCGAAATACTGGATCGTGTTGGGAAGGTAGCTTACCGATTGATGCTTCCACCAAATCTCTCTCAAGTTCATGATGTATTCTATGTACCTCTCCTGAGAAAGTACATACCTGATCCTTCACATGTACTCAGCTCAGAAGTTGTACCGCTGGAGCAAGATCTTTCTTATGAAGAACAACCGATAGAGATTCTGGATCGTAGCGAAAAAGTCCTACGAAACAAGACCACTCGATTGGTGAAAGTTTTATAGAGGAACCACCAACTTGAAGAAGCTACGTGGGAGCTTGAGGATATGATGAGGGAGAAGTATCCTCATCTGTTTGTTACAAAGTGACGAATTTCGAGGGCGAAATTCTTTTTAAGGGGGGTAGAATGTAACACCCGAGATTTTTAGGAGTAATATTTTGTTTTTATGTTATATATATATCATCAAAGGAATCTTTCACTACACACTAGCTTGACTTACTTTACACGCAATCGCGACCTTCCTCGATTGCTTGCGTTGTACGCAATACCGAGTTTCACTAAACAACGATATGCTATTAAAATATTATTAAAACTAGCCGTTATGAATAGTAATAACCAATTTTTGAAATTTTATAAATTTTATTTTTCAAAATGGACTTCATTTTTGGATTCGGAATACCGAAATTATCCTAGGGTGAAATTTTGGTATTTTTCTGAAAACTTTCAATTTTTGATGAATAGTGAAACCACTAAGTGGTAGGTTAAAAACTGAATTTTGCATAAAACTTAATTTTACCGCTTCTGTGAATGGAATTTTGAAAATCCGACAGACACGCTTGATATCAGTAAGTAAAATGTTGTTCAATGAGATAAAAATAATTTTTTGGTGAATAGTAACTTTTTACTTTTTTTACCGCGGTTAATAGTAAATAGGGTAACTAAGGGTAAATATGATATTACTATTATCCTAACACATGTCCTAATTCTATTGGATAAGTTTAATTCGACCAAAAACAACGTTATGAATATAATATGACCATTTAGGTCTACTTGGATTAGATTATGACATTTAATATTATTTTATTTAATGAATAGTTAAAATAGTTAAAATCAATGTTTAATAACTAAAACATTTTTAATATGGGGTTATACATAAGATAAATTCGACTATAAATATTCATTAGAAAGATAAAAAGATTTCCTACATAATGATATTTTATTTATAATTTTTAAACTTTAAATAAATTAATTTATTTATGACACAACGATGATGCAGTAATTACCCTTTTAAGGAAATGTTAACATAATTGATGTTATAAATGATCAAATAAATGTAATTTGAGACTTTTTATGAATTCCACTAATTTTCTAGGTTACTATGATATATTAGTGTTGATTTAATCAACTTGGTTCGAACATATAATTCTCTTATGACTTTCAAAAAAATCATATATCAAATAGTGTCAAAATTGACACAAAATAGTTTTTAAATCAAATATTATATTATTAATTGTTATTTTATTCCTAAAAATCTAAGGTTCAGCCAAATGACTTAGATAAGGATATATATATTAATAATAAACAACTTGGGGTTCGTTTGGCATGTTATAGTAAGTGTATTAACCATATAGTGTAAGAAAACAAAAAGTCACGGTAAAAGTTAAATTATTTAACTTAGAGTTAAATCTAATTGATAAGGTTAAAATAATAACCTAAACTTGTCTAAATCCTATTAGTTGATAGGATTTCGACCCATCCCCACTTTACCTTCGAAATAAGACCCTTTGGAACCATTATAAACCGATTTTGACTTTAATATAAAATAATATTTTGAGATATTCCTAAGGTGCCCCTCTCCTCCCTTATAAAAGGAAACCTCCTCCCCCTCCTCCTCACACCAATTTGAGCACTCAAGCTCGGACAAACCCTGCCAAAATCCCTTCTCCACTTCCCTAGAGACATCCTAGAGGTTATTTTATTCTTCAAAGACCCATTTTAGTGCCCTAAAAGGAGGTCTAAAAGAATCACTTCAAAGAAGAGGAGGTTCGGACACTTACAAAGCAAGTCGGACCTAAGGTAAGGGAAATATCACAACCTCATTTTTATCCGAGATTGTTTATACTTTGGTATTTACTGGGGTGTATTTTATCATCCACATCCATGTTCCCTCAATATGTAATATTGTTTCCATCCACTTACAATAGTTTAAATCCAATTTTACCCTTCGGTGAGTTTTTAGTAAAGAATATGAAAGGAATCTTTTGTCGTTTTTTGTACGAGGTACTTTTTGACTATTCCGACAAAAGTACGAAGAATGTTTTTTTAACTTATACGACAATAATGGATTTTTAAAAAATTATTTCCAAGAATCTTCCTTTATAAGTTTTCAATTTTATTTTTAATCAACTTCTTTTAGTTTATAATTGTATGACATGTTAAGAAAAGAAAAGTGTTTTTGAAGTAGAAAGGATATTTTCCTCAAGAATGGAGTTCAAATGTTTTATCAAAATTATTTCCCATCTAAGATAATATAGGGTTCTGTTTTTATCCCTATTATTACATTTATTTGATTATGTTTTGAGGAAATTATTTTTATGAAGTCATTTACCTTATATGATTTGTTTTATGATGTCATGATGTTTCAAGAATTCCATTTTTGGTATATGTGTTATGCGATGATGTATGATTTATGATTATGTGGCACACATAAGAAAGGATTCATTATAAGATGGGTGGGACCTATATCTCCCTCCAATGCATTGGGTAAAGATTTATATCTCATGAGATAGACATGGCTGGAACGGAAGGTTATTTCGGTTCAGTGATACAGGACTGAAACGAGGAGTGAACTCGGTTCAGAAATGGACTTTGTCCACTAAGATAGTCTTGGAAATGAGTCATGACTAACAAGAAATGATTTTCCATGATTATTTGTGCATGCCACAAAGTTTCAAGTTTTATGTTATGATTATGGGGATCTCATTTTCACTTCTATGATTTATTCCATGTTAAGATATTATGATCTCTTTTGCAGGTTATGATTTTCAAAAAGATATGATATGATTTTTATTTCTTTTATTTTCCCTTGCTGAGCATTTGAGCTCAACCTCTTTTGTATGTTTTCTTTCCCCAGGTCAGGAAGAATGTTATTAAGTAGGATATTCCAAAAAGGGACTCTAGATATGATGAAATAAGTTGGAGGCAAAGTTGATGCTTTATGAACCAGTTGTTTATGTTTCTCAGTTTCTAAAGACACTATACCTATACGGTCCTTTCGTGGTTTTGTTATATGTTGTAATAAGTATGCTTCAATTTTGAAGTATTAACAATGTATCTAAAGTATGGGTCATTATATCCCAAGTAAACGAAAGGATATTACCTATATAACCCTCAAGACAAGAAAGTGACTGTCGCCAGAAGGATAGTGGGAGCAAGATTGACTTCGACGAAGTTGATGCTCAAGATACACAGGAGTTGGTACAGGAACAAGTTCCACATGTCTCCGTGGAAGAGGTTCCGTAAACACAAGTACTGCGTAGGATCTCAACAGAGGTAAGGGAACCAGAGAGATTTTGTTTCCTAGTCACTGAGGATGGTGAATCATTATTGTTGGACAATGATGAAACTCTCTCTTACAAGGAAGCAATAGAAAGCTCAGAAGCTGCAAGATGGCTAGAAGCTATGAATTCTGAGATAGATTCCATGTATCAGAACAAAGTTTGGGTTCTGGTCGATGAGCCAGTTGATGTAAAGCCTGTTGGATGCAAATGGGTATTCAAAAGAAATCTGGACATGGAAGGTCAAGTTAGCACCTATAAAGCAAGGCTAGTGGCTAAAGGATTCAGACAGCGTCAAGGAATTGACTATGATGAAACCTTCTTGCCAGTTGCCATGTTTAAATCCATAAGAATCATACTTGCCATAGCAGCTTACCATGACTACGAGATTTGGAAGATGGATGTCAAAACATCATTCCTTAATGGGAACCTTCAGGAAGATGTCTATATGACACAACCGGAAGGGTCTGTGACACCAGGTGAATCCAAATGGGTTTTCAAGTTGTAGAAATCCATTTATGGATTAAAGCAAGCATCCAGGTCATGGAACATTCGTTTTTGATGAAGCCATAAAGGAATATGGTTTCATTAAGAACAAATGTGATCCATGTGTTTATAAGTGGTTTAATGGGAATGCGGTCATCATCATAGTGGTATATGTTGATGACATATTGCTTATTGGAAATGACGTACCAGACTTACAGTCAGTTAAGGACTGGTTGAACAAGTGTTTCTCCATGAAGGAATTAGGAGAAGTATACTACATTCTAGGGATCAAGATCATTCATGACATATCCAAGAGGCTGCTTGGACTAAGTCAGGGTACATACATTGACCAGATACTAAAGAGATTTAGTATAGAAAAATCCAAGAGGGGATTGGTTCCAGTGTCACATGGCTTACATATTTCTAAGAAAATGTGTCCCCAGACACAACAGGAGAAAGATAGGATAAGAAAGATCCCATACGCTTAGGTTATAGGATCTATCATGTATTTTATGTTATGTACCAGGCTTGATGTTTCCTATGCACTGAGCATGGTAGGCAGATATCAAGAAGATCCAGGAGAACAACATTGGACTGCTGTTAAGACTATCCTTAAGTATCTGAGAAGAACTAAGGATATGTTCCTGGTGTATGGAGGAGACGAGGAGCTTGTCATCAGAGGGTATGTTGATGCTGGTTTTCAAACAGATCAGAATGATCTGAAGTCGCAATCTGGATATGTTTTCTGTCTCAATGGAGGAGCTGTGAGTTGGAAGAGTTCAAAGAAGCCAGTTGTCGCCGATTCTACAGCGGAGTCCGAGTATATAGCGGCTTCTGATGCAGCCAAGGAAGCCGTCTGGATTCGAAACTTTGTCCAGGAGCTTGATATGGTGCCTAGCAGTAAAGATACCATTACATTGTATTGTGATAATACTGCAGCGGTGGATCTTGCAAAAGAACCAAGGTCACATCAATGTATAAAGCACATACTCTGGAAGTATCACCTCTTGAGGGATTTATATCAAAGGGGTGAAGTTGCAGTGAGAAGAGTGTCCACGGAAGAGAATGTGGCAGACCCCATGACCAAAGGCCTATCTCAGCAGAAGCATGAATATCATGTGAGAGCTAGCGGGTTAAAGGTTGTTAGTAGTTGGCTCTAGTCCAAGTGGGATTCTGTTGGAGTTGGTGGTCTAGAACCAACTACTTTGTACTTTATTCATTAAATAAAATCCTTATCACATCTTGATTATTCTTCTGTGTGACATGTCATGTGATAATGTCCTAAGGACAGCTGTTGCATTAAAAGGTCGTAGCGGATCCCTGCTATGATGAGAACCCGGAAGTGCCATAACACTATTCTTGAATGTGTGTTCTATGGTCGGATGATATTATTTGAGGGACACAAATAATACAGGTCATTAGGGGTGAGGACTCATAAAACTTTGAGTCACCTTCTCATGGTGTGCGCCCTTGGTAATATCCAGGATAATATTATGAGAATGAGACCCGCCAGTAGGAAATCCACATTTCATAGTGTCATTGGATGTTCCTATGTGTGGACGTGTGTATTGGTCCTTAGACTTTAAGATTATTATTAATGGTTATTACAACTCGCACACTTAGATGTATTGACGAAAACTATGACGACACACTATTCGTAGCGAGGTATGATACATTGGGTGCGTCACGAGTAATACCGCATTAATAGATAACGCGAGAAAGTATTTGTCCCTTCCGTTCCATAACGGAAGTAGATATCTCAGGCTCTTTGATGGAATTGATATAGCCTAAATAAATCCATGTCCATGGTAAGGTATGGACAAGTTCAATTCTGGGAAGTCAAAGAAAGAATAATCAAGCACATGGGTTAATGGAACTAGCATGCAACCCGCTTGATTGGAGATATTGAGACAAAGGGATTATATTACACGGTAAGCGTTCGTAGGAGGTGACACGTCATTGTGGCGTTAACTTCTTTCTCTATGGGTGCCTTGGCATGTTTCAAGATTCTAACCTTGGAATTTAGGCAGGCTCAGCCTAATTCCACTGAGAAAGAGGCCTAGAGGGTCACACACTAAGTGTGTCCATGTATCTCAGTTAAATATTAATTTAACAAGTTAAATAAATATTATTCCCGACTATGGATTAATAATTATTTAAGGATGTCTGATCGCATTTATTTTGACACTAGTTATTCGAGAGAATATATTGTGGATGAAATAATATATTTATTAGCGAGTAATGCAGTTACATTTATTTAAGAAATAAATAGTCATTGCTCAAGGTCTAATAAATGTGGTGGATAAAAATGGAAAATAAAAGTACACGCCGTTTATATTAAATATGCACGCCATGTAGTTTTATGGAAAACAAGTACATGCCATGTATTAATTATTACACGCCGTGTAGTTTTTCCAGTTGGGATTTTGAGGATTTAATATTGTTTTATTAAATGATATTTATTGTAATCAGCATGGGAGCATGTCAAGGAATTAATAATTTGACATGGGGGTTTTCAATAAGAGTTAATGAAATAAATAAAACGCGTAACACGTTTATTTATTTTCATAACTCTATTAACCTCAAACCCGATTATAAATATCCTCACAACCCCAACATTTTGAAGAGCCATTGTTGTGAACAACGGATTTGGAAATACTCTCAAGCCAAGATAGAATTCCCTTTCCACCAAGAATGCCCTCAAGTTACGAGAGCAAGATCCTCCATCAGATCAAGGAGGTTGAAGGCGGACATCGTAAGCACAGGTTCTTCCGTGCTAGCACCCGGAGATCTCTTCGGGGACGTCTGTAGATACGTTAAACATGTGTGGATCACCGCTAGAGGGATCCTACACTTGGATTCTACGATGCAAAGACGGATCACCGAATCGTGACCAGACACATCAATGAAGAAAGAATACCAACGAGGTAATTCTTATGCATTAATTAAATTAATTATAATCAATATATGATGATCCTCCTCAAGGATTCCGAGACACTTGTTTTATTTTCGTTCTTTTTTCTATTCCGAAGTTTCAGCGTTTTATATCGTGACAGATCTTGGATTGAACACTTTTTAACATTAAAATTAAAGTTGGGCTAACCCACCAACGCGCTTCCGCTGCACCCAGAACCTACACAATTAACTCTATTTTTAAATAGAAATGTGAATCAAGGGGGAAACCCACATCCCTTGAAGAAAGATAAAGTTGGAATTGAGGATTTTATGCGATAAAGGCCTCTGAATTTCAATGAATATTAAAATCCCTTAATCACAAAAAATGGATCAAATCCATTGAAAATATTTTCTCCACCCTGCAATGGTCTTAGTAAGATAAGGTCATTCTGGATATTTATCTTATTTCGATAGAATCTGATCAATGACAGACATCGATAATAAAGAGGAAGCCCAATAAGGTCATCAAAGTGATGGAGTGGAAAGAATTCTAGAGAAATTTTTTTAGATAAATATTCCCCTCACAGTCTCTAAATATAAATGTAGAGGTAGTTCCTTGGATTCAAGAAAAGGGATGATGAATCTATCAGTGCATATGAGAAAAAATTCACAAATATTTGTGTAATATACCACTGAATTTTTCATTGACCATGAGAATAAAGTTGAATGATTCTTTAGTGGGATAAATCTAACTTTATCAAAATCCTTATCAATTCAAGACTTTGATATCTATGAGGAAATTTTCTGATGATCCCACAAAGTCAAAATAGGTATCATCAAATTTAATGTTCTCTCGAGTATGGAGATAAGAAGTGGAAAATGGTGTTTAATTCTAGGGGAGTGATAAATAAATATCACAGTGGAAAAAAATTCCAACACCCCACTTATCAAAAGTGTGGGAAGAAGCATACTAGAAATTTCTTGAAGAGTATAAGAAAATGATTTAGGTGTGTGAAGGAATTGCACCTAGCTTTAAAATAAAAATGGGATAAAACCACCAATGTTATGGAAGAAATTAATGCCTCACTCAATATAAACCTGATGTATAATTTTTCAACTATAATGAACATGGAAATTATGAAAATAAATGCACTAATACACAGTTTTTTTATAACTAATTCCAACAACCTCGAAGGCCTATAGATCAAGGGTGATATTATTCCATCACAATTACTAAGGTGGATCCTAAAAATGATGTGATGATAGGTACACTATTTATTTATTCAAGAATAGATAATATTCTATTTGATTTTGGTTCTACACATTCCTTCATATTATGAAATTTTAGTATAACTATTCAAAAAATGACAATAAAACATGTAAGTGAAGAAATTTGCGAAAATGGTAAATGGGGAAATTATTTTATCCAAAGTATATAACTTCTCCCAAATCCATATTTGTGGGATAAAGTTCTAATTGAACCTTGTGATACTACACTTATATAAATTTGATGTAATTATAGGTATATATTATCTTTCCTTATAGATATCCAATATAAATTGATGAGGGAAGGAAATCACCCTTTGTATCAGGAATCACCCTCCGATTATATACAAGTGAAAGGAGAAGGATTAATCAATATTGGTATTATCATATCAAACATGGATATTAATTCCATATGAGAAATATTATCTAGATCAAATAATTGAGACAAAGGAAAGGATCATCCATGATGACATACCCATATAAGGAAATATGATGATGTGTTTCTTAAATTTTTTTTGGACTTCCTCTAAGTTGTGAGGTTGAGTTCTCAATCGATATTATTCATAGATATTTTAAAATAAACAAGTATCCATATAAAATGGTTATCGTTGAACTTGAATAATTAATGAAGGAACTATTGGTCTAGATAATGGGTTTATATACCCAAGTGCTTCACCGTGGGGTGCACATATATTTTTCTTGAAGAAAAATAATTGGTCAATGTGCCTCTATAATGATTATATTGATCTCAACAAGATCATGATAAAGAATAAGAAAACTATACCATGAATGGATGAATTGTTTGATCATTTATGTAGAGCTTGGTAATTCTCTAAGTTGGATCTTTGGTTGAGATATTATCATGTAAAGGTGAATAAGGGGGATATCCCGAAGAGTAAATTTTGTATAAGGTACATGCACTATGAGTTCAGAGTGATTAAATTTAGACTCACTAATTATCCAAAAATATTCATGGATTTACTGAATAGAGTCTTTAGTTATTACCTCAAAAAATTTATGTTAGTATTTATAGATAATATTATTATGTACTCTCTAAGAAAGGAGGAATACGAGGATGATTTTAATGTTGTACTAAAGACCATGAAAAAGTTAAATGTGTATTATTTATACCATAAATTCAAGTTTATGATGGAGAAAGTAACTTTATTAGATAATTTTATCAATGGAAAAGGGATATCTGTAGATCCTTTAAAAACATAGGTAATTAAAGGATGGCTTACACCACCATATATGATGAATATCTGTAGTTTCCTGGGATTATCTGGGTACTATCATCCATTTTTTAGAAAATTATCACCATTTTCAAGTGTACTAACCAATCTAAATCAGAAGGGGATGAAGTTTATCTAGAATGATGAATGCAAGGAGTGATTTAAATAGTTAAAGAAGAGTCTAATCAATGTACCTATCAACACATTACCTACCAGTGGGGAAATATTTTTGATCTATAGTAGTGTGTCTAAAAAGGGATTGGGTTGTGTACTCAAGAAAATTAATATCCTATGCATCCCACCAATTAAGGATAAATGATTAGAACTACCCAATGAATGATCTTGAATTGGATGTATTTATTTTCATGATGATGATTTGGAAATGTTATCTCGATGGGTAGAAGTGTGATATATAGATAGATCATAAAATTCTAAAGTATATATTCACATGAAAGGATATCAATATACACCATCGAAGGTGGTTTGATATGATCAAGGATTATGATTTTTCAATATATTACTATCTTGGTAAGGATAAAAAAATTTAAGATGATTTGAGTAGAAAGAATATTGTAACCCCATCTATGATGAGGATTGAAAGGGGTCTGATCTTATTAGACATGAAAAAGATGGACATGTGAATTATAAAATTATATTTATCCTAGAATGATCATATAATTTCTTAACCATATATTCTTGATAGGATCAAGGAGGCCTATAAAGATGATGAGGTACTATAGAAAAAGGAAGAGAATATTCCAGAATCCAACTTTGGTGAAGAGAGAGTTATAAGGTTTAGAACCTAGATATGTTTTATATAAAAACCAAAATTAAAGAGGGAAATTCTGAATTATGTGAATATATCATCCTTCTCTATTCATCTAGGAACCACTACGATGTATAGATATATGAATAACAACTTATAGTGGGATAAAATGTAGATGGAGATTGAAAAATTTGTATCTCAATGCCTATTATTCCAAGAATTCAATGTTGAACGATAGAAGTATAAGAGTATAATGAAACCATTTCCCATTATATTATAGAAATTGGAAAGCATAACCATGGATTTAATCATAAGACTCACTAGGATATATAAAGGCAATAGTTCCATATAATTGTTAGTTTATCTCCTTAAAACGTCAGTGAATTTAATTTCTATCAAGGAATATTTATCTCTCAATCATCTCACTAAGATAAACATAAAGTAATTAGTAATATTACATGGAGTCCACTCCCCACTATATTTGATCAAGAGCCTAGGTTTACCTCAAGGTTCTAGAGAATCCTTTAGCAAGCATTGGATAAAAATATAAGTTTCAGTACTTCTTATCATCCTCATATGGATGGTCATTATAAGTCTATTCAAACTCTCAAGGATATGTCGAGATCATGTTGAATGAATTTCCAAGGATGTTTTCATCGAAACATTCCCCTAGTGAAGTTCTCATGTAACAACAGTTTTTATTCTAGTATTCAAATTGAACCTTTTAATGATCTGTATGGGAAGAGGTGTTGGAATCCAAAATGCTAGGATAAATTTGGAGAGTGGATGTTTAGGAATTGTTCAAGAGATTATAGAGAAGGTTAATACCATTCAAGATCATATTAAATCTTCATAAATTTAATAGAAAACATATATAGACTATCATTGATGTGACATTGAGTTTAAGGTAAGAGATAAGGTGTTCTTTTATGTATCAACATGGAAGAAATTGATGTGGTTTGGGAAGAAGTGAAAGATTAGTTCAAGATAGGTCATATCCTTTGAGATACTTGATCACATCAGATCTATGGATTATCGACCAGAACTCTCACCTAACCTATCTCAAGTACATGATGTGTTCCATGTATCCATAATTAGGAAGCATGTACCAAAACCGACACTTGAACTGAATCTATAAATGATTCCATTTAAAAATAATCTTTCATACAAGGTGCATTTGGTGAAGATCTTAGATCAGAGAAATTTTTTTCAATAAAACAAGATAACTCAGCTGGTCAAAGTGTTGTAGTGAAACCAAAATTTTGAGGAAGAAACTTGGTAACCATAAGAGGTGATGAAAGAGAAGTAAACTCATCTGTTTTTGCGTATGAAATGAAATTTTTAGGGTTAAATTTTTTAAGGGGGAAGAAAGAAACAACCCAAGATTCTATAAATGAAATTCCCTATGTTAATAAATAAATAAATTATTAATTATTGTAGTTATATAAAACCCATGCACTATTTTAGTTATTTTGGACCATTATAAAATATATCTAATAAAATTTAAAATATCATTAAGCATATTAAAAATTGAAAATATATCTGTTTTATAGTGTCTTTTAAGATTAGTATATAATATGGGTTATGATAAAGTCCATTTTCATCAATGGAAGGAGTAATGTCCTCGGCCATTAGGATCATACCATATGAAACCCATTTATCAAAACTTATGAAAGAGATTGAATCATTGGGATTTGGAATTTAACAATCCAAAGATGAAATTAAATAACTAAATCATGAACAAAAATTTATATGGGATAAGTTCAATCTTACAGAGATCACGACCCAAACCATGTTTTCCGAACCACCTTAAGAAAGCTCCACCTTCACACACATTACCCTTAGGCAGTACGCTGGTGTAATAATGTGGTATGTATCTGGACCCTAGTAGTGTAAATTTTTTTATTTTACTTAAAATAAAATAACTATTATACTCATCATTTTTTATTATTACAATTATATGTGAGTAGATGAAAATTTTATTTTGATATGAAAAAACTAAAATTGTATATTTAGAAAATATATGGTTTTAATTAAAACACATTTTTTGATAAATTCAAGAATTTTGAAATAAATTTTATTTTAATGTAATATTATTACATAATAGAATATTTATAAAAATGAATATATAAATTAATGAAGTCCAATATAATCTTTATAAGGGTCAGGAAACTGTCATTGTCATAAAAACTAGTATTTTTCAATAAATACGGATTTTTATTTAAAATTGTAAATTATAATATCTATAGAATCATTTTGATAAAATAAATATTATTTTTTAAAATTAATATTCCTAAATTATCCAATGGTTAATTTTTCGTAATTTTTTGAGACAGTTGAATTTTTGGTTAAAAATTAAATACAATATAAAAATAAGGAATTTATTATGAATCCTAATAGCCCAAAAGTGATGTAATAAATAATATAAATAAAATTAAAGACCAAAAATATTTTTCAAATTTTTTAGATAATGTAATTTTTATGTAATTTTATTTATTTTATAAAACCTTAATGAATCCACTAAAACCTATATTATATTTTAAGGTTTTAAAATCAAATCTTTATAAACATGAATAAATTACACATCATCAAGGGTATGAAATTATAATTTTTTTTTCTTGTAATTAAAATAATGAAATAATATTATTTGTTATAAACCTTGGAAAAAACCATTTTAAGGTTTGTGGTTTTATTATTTTATTATATAGAGTCCAAAACCTATGTTTAGAAATTAATAAAGAATCCCCCCTATATGTCTATAAATACCCACCCATATTCCCACTAATATTCACTAAAACCCCACTAATAATGAAGTTAATCACCCTATCCATTTATAAATACCTCCCAATGTGTTCCAAATCTCTTACGAAGCTCCTCTAAAACTTTTAGGAGCACCCTATCAAGGTAAGAGAATCTCTACTCTTATTTTTATTTAAAAGTACTTTCTTTATAATGATACACTTTGATTTACAATTTCCAATATTTTAATATGTTTGTACACATAAATTTACTTTCATTATGATTACCATTTAATTATATAACACCTTTCAATCTCATTCACCCCTTCTATAAACCCTTATGTAAACCGATTATATTGCTAAAATTATCCTATGATTTTCCATGCCAAAATTTTGTATAGTGAATAACCGTTCCCCATTTATACTTAAGGGTATTCACCTAGATGTACCTATAATTAATTTATTTGGTACTTCCATTTATGTAAACCACACTCCTTAATCATGGGATTAAAAGTGATTAAATTTGTTCTAATGTTGTATGATCAACCCAGCACACTAATGCATGTGCATGATATGAATGTGATGGGTGGACCTGGAATTATATAGTTGTCTAATGCATTGGGTAATGTTGTTATCTTATGATATTTCATATATGGTGTATGGGAGTTTATCATAAGCACACTATGTTATGTGTCTTGGTGGTTATCCTATACTTATTCTTATGATGTCATGTTTTATGTTATTTTCATATTACTATATTTCCTTGATATTTTTAATGATCCAGAATTTCTATATAATTCTTTTTAATTATATGGAATTTTTATGAGACCGAAAAATCTGACAGCACATGAGACTCGGAGTGCCCGGAATGATCCGTTGAAAAAGTGTTAACCTTAAAATAGCACGCGTGAGTAGTTTTCCTGAAAAAGTGGAATAAATCTTAAATGACTACTTAGATCAGAAAACTAAGGGAACAGTTGCATTTAGGATGGATGTTTTACCTTAGGCGAGACTTAAGTTTAGTTAGCGCTTGCCTCCAGTGAGAAAACCCAAAAATGGATTAACCGTAAATAAAATAATTAAATAAAATTATTTTATTTTTCAAATGGTTATAACTCAAAAATGATGACTCACATTAAAAATCTGAGACCACCACTGAACTCATGCTAGTATTCTTTCCTTAGGCAGATACTAACTTTGGCCAGTGCGGGCCACCAGTGGAAGTTATTTTTTGGCCATAAATAAAATAATTAAGTGACAATTATTTTATTGTCAAATCCTTGACATCTAAACAGTAGCTCAGATTGAAAATACGAGAGTACTGTTGAGCTCCTAAGGGTATTTTCCATTTAGGCAGAGCATAACATCCACCGGTGTGGGTCGAGGGTGACTGTTAATAATTTTTTGAACTTTTTTTAAAGATACGTTCAGTAAACGCATGGGCGGAATTTTCTATTATTTGAACCGGTACTTGGATTAAAAATTCGAGCGCACCATTGAATCCACACTGCTAGGGTTCTATTAAGGGAGGCTTAACTTCGACCATAGTTGGTCGGGTGAAAAAGTTAGTTTTTACCACTTTTTAAAGAAATAATAAAATTACATAGGAATTGTTATTTTATTTCTTTTTTTTTCTACCAAGTGTTGAGCGACAGTGGTGGGGACCACATAGGTGGTAAGAATTTTAAATATGGGATATTAATTGCCCAGTTACACTTTGGTTGTGTAACCACCAATTGTGTAAATCATGTGGCACATTAATTGTGTCCATGAATAAATCACAATAATTCCTCGGTGTGTTGCTCACCCTTTTCCCCCTCTATTTCAATGGGGCTCAGGGTAGAGTTTTGGACACGGCTTCATCAAGCGAGGAACCTCTGGCGAAGTGATAGGACACCTTCCACCGACGAAGATGGAAGATCAGGCAGGAATGAACGGGGAGCGACGAACGCCGGCGGCTTCGTCAAAGTGCGGATTCTCCTTCCACCACCACGACGACTCCAAAGATTCTTGAGGTAGGGGCTGTATTTTAATTCCAGAAATTCCCACGACTTATCCTCATTCTTTAATTTTCTGGTGGTCTTTGTAGGGTATTTAAAAGGGGTTTATCTTTATTTTGATGTGATGTATAAATTACTCACACTTGTTATAATTCTAACGCAGAGGTCACAGGACAAATGAACAAGACTCGGACCCTCCGCCGCTTGATTTTCATTGTGTTCTTTGGAGGTGGGTTGTTCCAACTTGACGAAACCTAGAAACTAAGATGCGTACAATGAAGACGACATATCGGGAGGACCGTAGGTGTGTTCGGAAGGAAGAACGGCCCACCGGAGCTTACCCGGTGGCCCATGGAAGATTCGTTAGAACGACGGAACCGATGACCGGTTGGCGCCTCGGCGGACCCGAAGGGCCGGCCGACAACCGGATGACCGCGTTGGCGAGGTGGCATGCCATCGTGCGCCGCGAAGAAGGAGCCATGGCATCAAATCCATGAAATGAGGGGGACCTATTCATTATGGGTCCCACGAAACACAAAGAGGTTCCATGTGGCACTGATAATTGAAGAGTTGAACGTCTCTTCTTGAGCCGTTTGGGGAGATGGTGGCCACCCGGCTGGCGGGCCACGCCAGCGCACCGGGCCGCGTCGCCCGGTGGGTCAGGCCAATTCAGTGGGATGGGCTGGTCGGCGGCCCAGCGGGCCGATCCCGCCACAGCCCTGCCCAACTGGGTTGACCCAGGATGGGTCGGGCCAGGTCAGTCTGAGCGGGTCGGACCGGACCCGGACCCATTCGAGCCCATTTACGCTTAAATGACCGTACCTTGTGAACCGGACATTCGTTTGACGAACTTTATACAGTGCTGGGATCCTTGGAGAAAGACTGTCCTTTTGAGATACTCCATGCGACTTTTGAAGAAAGTTAGAGTTTGGTCGGGTTGGATCGTACTTGAATCCAATCGAGCCCTCGATGTTAGAATTCCTATAGCTTACAGACTGGGTGTCCGATTGGCACACCGTCTATTACATTGGAACCCTTATGACATGACAGATCATCGAGTTACTTCATTGTTGAACTTAGTGGTGGTTGAGGTATGGATGATAACCATAATAGCATAACCATGGTGTTTCTTATAGTGAGAGTTAGGATGACTACTCCCTTGATGACTCAAGGCGCGGGTATTCCTTACTCCTCTACTCCGGTAGAGACGAGACTCCCCACGTCATGAGTGTGGGTTTGTTTCCCTCTGATTGGTTTTTCTATCTTTGGGGTCAGTACTCGCCTATTGGACTAGGGTGAGAGTCCTCCATACATAACTCACATAGAGTCAGGTACTCCCCTACCATGTAGGGTGCAGGTCCTCTATATCAGGAGTAGGTACTCCCCTATCAACCCAGGGTACGGGTCCTCCTTATGCAATACTACAGCAGAGTCGGTACTCTCCTGCCATTCCAGGGTGTGGGTCCTCTAGCCTGGGGTCAGAACTCCCCTGGCATACTAGGGTGCGGTTCCCCCACAACAAACAAACTACCAAAGTTTTACTCCCCTACCGGGTAGGGTGAGGGTCCTCACATAAAGAATCGGTACTCCCTTGTCATGCCAGGGTGCGAGTCCTCTAGACTAGGTTTGTTACTCCCCTCACATACTAGGGTGCGAGTCCCCCACAACAAACAGACTACCAGAGTTGTACTCCCCTACTGGGTAGGGTGCAGGTCCTCACACATGGATTAATACTCCCCCATCTCCGAGTAACGACGGGGAGTAGGTCCTTCTAGGGAGTTGGAGCTCCCTCGACTACAGGACACAATGTCGAGGAGTGGGACTCTTCACTTGGTTCTCTTGGTCTTTCTTTGGGCACAAGACTGTTATTGTGAGACCTCTAGTGTCGGGTACTAGAGGCAGTTCTTGTAGAAAGTTCCTAATGGAGCATGAACTTTAGGATGTTACATTAGGAATGGTTGAGTTGTACATGACGGAGTACATCTCTCTAACAGGTGCCATCAGGGATGGCCAGTTCTTGGACTATGTACTTCGGATCATTGAGTTACGCTTTGATCCTTCTTTGGAAATCCTGGAAATGTCTTGAGGTCGAGGCCTTATGTTTCTTTGTGGATGAGATGAGTATATCTAGTTTTAGATGTGTCTTTTGATTTTCTCTTTGTGATTGAGATCATGCTTTTGGTTTTCCTTTATGGAATTATGAGAGACCTTCAAGAGTCTCGGGGTCCCTACTAGGTATTGTGATAGTCACCCCTGCACGGGCTTCGCCTGTACCTTGTTGTGTCTGGTGCAGACGATGGACAACCTTGACTGGGAATCAGGGAGCTAGGGTCTCACAGTGGACGACTATGATGGTTGACGTGGAGAGCTATGGAGATGAGATGTACCTACTCTTTAGGTAGGATTCCCAGTGGATGATCTCATGAACTATTTTCTGTTTTCATTTGTAGTTTTATCTTTTCATCTGGTCTTGTATTCTGGACCCTTACTTTCAGTACACACTTTTACTACAACATTTTTACTTTTTGGTTGCATCTTGTTGCGTTCTAGTCTGTGTGTTTGTACATGTTTAAAAGCAATGCATTCCCATTTTAGGGATATGTCTTTCTGGTGCTATTCGCCGACCCCTTACCTATGGAAGGCGGGCTTGGGGTAGTCACGGAATGGGCCCCGGGGGACGGGTCGTGAAAATATTATCATATTATATCATTATTCAATGTTCATATTTATAATTATAAACCTTTTTATGTCACCTTTATATTCCTCTTGGCTAAAATGTATTACTTTCATCATGTAAATATTTGATTATTCCCTTACTAGTCTTTATAGCTCACCCCTTTCTTATGTATGTACCGAGGTTATCCCTTGAATTATTAGAATACCGAAGGAATATAAGGGAATTTTTTGGAGTATTAAAATAATTTTATTGTACCCATGTTTCAATTTATTGTTATATGTATCTAATTACTTAAATAAACTATTCCTAGTGATATTTTGGGGTTTTCTTATTTTTTATATTTATGTAATTAACCGTAAAATAAGGTGTATAAAAGTTATGGATGGTCACAATTAGTTATAGTCTCACATGGAATTCGTCTCTTCATGAAAATGTGTCACTAGATACAATAAAAGAGATAGAGAGGATGAGTATGATCTCTTATGCACATGTTATAGGATTGATTATGAATGCTATGTTATGTACTGATCTGGATGTTGATTATACTCTAATAATGGAAAGTATATATCAAGTAGATCTATGATAACAACATTGAGTTTTTGATAAAATATCCTTGAGTATTCGAGGTGTACTAATGATTTGTTCTTAGTATACAGAGTTGACTAGGATCTAGTCATCATTGGATATAGATATACTAGTTTCCAGTCTGATTAGAATGATATGGTATCACAACCAGGATATGTCTTAACACTCAATGGAGGAGTTGTGAGTTGAAACAGATCAAAGAAACTAGTTGTCGATTCTCAAGAAAAATCTGAGTATATTGTGGATTTTATTATAACCAATGAAGTATTCTGCATTTTCAACTTTATCTAGGAGCATGGTGTAGTTTCTATTAGTACAAATCCAATCACAATGTTCTATTACAATACTACACATATGTTTATCATAAAGGACCCAATGTTTCACCAAGGATGAAGAAAATACTTTGTAAGTTTCATCTCTTGAGGTATTTTTCTCAAGAAGGTGAATCCATAGTGAGTAGAGTATCAATAGAGGAGAACATGGAAGACCCTTTTAATAAATAATAATGTTATAAGAATCATTAATATCATGTGAAATATAATAGACTTAAAATTATTAGTAGTTAGATTTAGAGCAAGTGGGAGTCTGTTGGATTTGGTGGTTTCCTAAAACCAAAAACCATAGTAATTTTTATTACATTGTATATTCACAATATTTGAATGTAATATAATATAAATTTATTATCACATCATGATTATTATTCATGTGACATTGTATGTGATAATGTCCTAAGTTTACATGTTGCACTGAAAAGTCATAGAAGTTCCCAGAACTGATGAGAACCTAGAAGTCATGTGATAATATTCTTAAATATATGTTATATATATAGATTATTTCGTTTTATAGGACATAAATTATTATGTAAATGATTAGAGTAAAAAATGATAGATGATTCTTATTAGGAGAGTAAAAGGCAAAAGAATAAATGAAAACAACAAAATGAAGAACACATGTTTTTACATGGTTTGGGAATAATCTCTACATCTATAAATAGGTAGAGTAATTTCACTAGTTTCAGGGTGATTATTACAGAAATATTTTCGTGAATATAAAAACCCTAGCTCGAATGAGCTCATAAAACAATACGGTGCTATAGTAACATGGGATTCTACATTTTCACCAACTACACAGTATGCCAACTATGATATGGTATCGTAGTCATCCATGTCCAAGATTCTACAATATTGGGTGTAGGAATTTCACAGAGCTATATTCCTATTGTAACATAATTTTATAGTAATTCTTTATTACTATATATCCCTCCCAGTGTTTTCGATCAATTATTCTACAGTTCGGTCAAAGTTGTTATAGTGCCCAAAATCCTTGCGGCCTAGTCTATAGTATGTGGCACCATCAATTAGCCTAAATTCATCCAAGTATTAGGATACACCGGTCCAACACAAATGATACATATTATCTTGGGTGGATACTAATATTACATTGAGATATTTTTTCATGGTGTATTCCCTTGGTAATATTTATTGTAGGATATTATAAGAACATGAAACACCAATATGAATTCCACAAGTTTCATTTGACATTATATATTTCTATATGTGAACCTATGTAATTGTCCTTTGAATTTAAGATTATTATTAATGCGTGTCATGACTTGAGTGATTAGATGTATTTACAAAACCATAGTGATGATCATTCACTATAAAGTTGAATATGTTAGGTTTATCATGAGAAGTATCACATTAATGAATAATGTGTGAGAGGATTTTTCCTTTCTATTGGAAGTGAATATATCAATCCATTTTATAGAATGCAACAATAGGATTAATTCCATGGCCACTGTGTTTTATCAACTTATTCATTTGAAAAAATTTAAATAAATATAGTCAAGAATATCGGTTGATGACACAATCTATATAACCAGTTTGATAAGAGATATAGATACAAAGTGACTATATTACATGGTGAGTTTTCATATCTAGATTCTAACCTTTAACTTTTTTTAGTTTATAAAAATTCCAATAATAATGAGGCGTGTAGTGTTGCACAATGAGTGCATCTAGAAACTCAATTAAATTCTATTTGAATTTAACATATTAGAAAAATATTATTCCCATACATGGTTTAATACCTATTCATGTCATTTTGATCACAAATATTTAATCAATAGTTATTTGAAAAATATATATGTGAGTTGAATATTAAATAAATATTTATTCATAAGTTAATTATTTATTTAATTATGATAATATATAATATTTATTTAGTAGTTGGGTGTGTATCCAAGTGGTAACCCCCATAATCCTTCATCTAAATGTCTTGGGATTAAAACTGGGTGGGGAATAATTTCAAAATAAAGCAGTGGTTATTATAGCAGTTATTGTAGTGATACAATAATAGTGGAAATATTCATCCAAATTGGGATTTTGGGCTATAGAACCTCAAATTCAGGTTGAATGTACTTATATACATCAAATTCCTATGATCCACAAGGCCTATGGGCCTCCAAGAAATTCATTAGAGAAATATTTGACATGGAGTAACCATATGATCATTGTATCGCATCAATCAGGCATTGTAGCATGGTGCTATATAGCATTGTTTGGTGGGAGGATTGAAAGATTAATGAGTGTTTTGTCACCTATCAACCAACCCTATAACCATTTGGGATGGAGGTGTGATCTTCCATGCCATTGAAAAAGGTAGAACAACATGATGGTTCCTAGAAGAGGGGGAAACACATCCTGTGAATGGTTATAACCAGACATGTGAAGCAATGCATCTTGGTAGGTAGAATGAAAATGAGACATATATTCATTGTTGGGTGGGTGTCCAGAAAGAGAAATGGGTGCATTTAAACCTATCATCTGTCCCTTTAACCATACTTAGGTTTAATAAGGGTGATCTATCATGACTTAATGGTGGCACTACTAGAAATAGGATCTATACCAATACACCTATACTAATGGGTTTTCCCAGACCATTGGTATAGGTCTCTTATAAACACCATATACTAATGGTTTTGGACAAAAAATTTTGTATGGATTCCTTGTAGATACCTTATACCAACAGTTTTGGAAAAACCTTTGGTATAGGTCCCTTATAAAGACACTATACCAATAGTTTTTTACCAAAATGTTTGTATAGATCCCTTGTAGAGACTCTATACCAATAATTTTTGACCGAACCATTGGTATAGATTACTTGTAGAGACCTTATACCAATGGTTTTCCTAAAACTATTGGTATAGGTCAAAAAAATCAGGGTATGTAATGACCCAAACTTTTTGAATGATAATTGTTCCATGAAAATGTGTGTTATATTATTACACAACAAAACTATATCTCATTAATAATGAAGTAATTATATTTTAATGTCACTATTAGGTTTAGACCATTATATGACCTTTTTTCAACTATGACATTTGGTCAATATGTCCATTCGAAACTGTACTCATAAAATTATGATTATAGTTTAGAAATAGATATGATAATGGTTAATTAATACTGAATGAAGAGTCGATGACCTCAACTAGTAGAATCGGGCCGTACGAAGCCTATTTGTTAAAGCTTGGGAAGGAGGTAGCATCAATGAGCTTCACTCTGGACCAATCCCAAGCTGGTCTTTGGCATGTTAATCTTGAACGAAACCTCCTACGAGAGAAGTTTAATTTAGTGGAGATTACCACTCAGGCGATGTTATCCAAGTCACCCCAAGGGTCCATCACCATCACACATCATACCCTTAGATCATATGTGATTGTTTTCAAGTATTATGTGTTAAGAAACTAGTTACTTAAAAATTTAATCCTTTCATTTAAATAAAATTTTTATTTCATCATTTCCATTTTAAGAATAGTTTATCTTAAAAATTGGGATGGAATTTGAAAAATTGATTTTTTGGGTAAATATTTTACTTTCCAAAGAGATATAAATTATTATATTAAACTAAGGTTTTATTAATAATGTTTATTATAATTAAATAGTGTTATAAAAACACTCATTTTTAATTAAAAATGATAAAATAATTTTATTTTTTTCATGTGTTGAAAATTTTACTATGGATTTTACTATGCATTTTATATCTTCCATTATTTTTAGAAAACAAAAATTTTTATAGTTAAAATTTTAATTTATCATATTTAGAGAATTATTATGTTAAAATAAATGTATTTTTTAAATTTGAAGGTCGATATTTTGTTATGGTGAATTTATGATGTTTTTATAAAATATTTTGTTTTTTGGTGAATAGTAAAAATACAATTTTACATTTTCAGTGTGTTTAATGAAATCATAATGATGAAATATTTAATTTAAAATTTTGTCCAACTCTTGTGAATTAAAATATTATACGAGGTATTCCAAGTGTCCAATACCATGGGAAAATAACATGGGAAAATACCATGGGCAAGCCCATGGTTTTTCAAAAACCACTACTAAGGTGACCTTGGAAATTAATAAAAAAATCCATCACTTTTTATATAAATACCCACCCATTCCTCCATAATATTGTTGGATTATTTTCCCTAGAACCCACTTATTTTTATTTTATGATAAAAATTTATTCATTAGATATATATTAACAAACTTCTTATCACATCATGATTGTTCTTCCGCATGGCATTGTATGTGATAATGTCCTAAGAGTAGTCATCACACTAAAATGTTATAGTAGATCCATGCTATGATGAGAACCTATAAGTGACATGACACTATTCTTGAATATTTTTACTATAGAAAGATGATATCATTTGATGTAAAAAAATGATACAAGCTATCAAGGGTAGAGACTCATAGGAATTTGAGGCATCTTCTCTTGGTGTACGCCCTTGGTAATGTCTAGGAGGATATTATGATAATGATATATGACAATAGGAAATCTACATTTATAAGTTTCATTGGATGTTCCTATATAAATATGATTGTATTGGTCCATATACATTAAGATTATTATTAATAGGTATTATTACTCACACACTTAGATGTATTGGAAAAAAACTATGATGACATATGTTCGCAGAAAGGTAGGATATGTTGGGTGCATCACGAGTAATAATGCATTAATGAATAAAAAGAGAAAGGATTTGACCATTTTGTTCCATAAAAGAAGTTGATATCTCAGGACCTTTTATGGAAATGATATAGCCTAAATAAATCCATGGTCGTGGTGTTCTATAGGTAAGTTCAATTTCTGGGAAGTCATAGAATGAGAAATCAATCACATGGTTTAATGGAACTTGCATGTAACCCACTTGATTGGAGATATCGAGTAAAAGGGATTACATTACATTTTAAGCATTCTTATGATGTGACATGTTGTTGAGGTATTAAATTTTTTCTCTATGGGTGCCTTGGCGTGTTGCTAGAGGTTTACCGTGGACTTTAGGCTGCTCCACCTAATGGCGCTGAGAAAGAGGCATAGAGGGTCACACACGAAGTGTATCCAGTATCTCAGTTAAATAATATATTTTTATTATTTAACAAGTTGAATAAATATTATTCCCAGTTGTGGTTTAATAATTATTTAGGGATTCATGATCTCATTTATTTCAACACTAGTTATTCTAGAGAATATATTATGTGCGGAATAATTAAAAAAATATTTATTTTCTATTTAGTGAATATAATATTTATATATTTATTTGTGAATAATCCAATGATATTTTTTTAATAAATAAATAGTCATTATTCATGTTTAAATAAATATGGTGGAGGATTGGAGGACTGAGTTAATGGTTGAGTGAGAAATAATAATATTGAATATTACTTGATTAAATAATAATTTAATTATAACTCGCAAGTTAAGAACATGTCAATAAATAATAATGTTACTGTTATTATTTTACATGGGGGTTTCTCAATGATTAATAAATTAATTAAGGCACTTGTTAAAATTATTTATTATTTCCCTAGTGAATTAAATACCCAGTTATATTATTCTCTTATAATCCAAGTGACACCTACTGGGTTGTGCACATAGAATTGGATAAAATCTCTCAAGCTTAGATAGTTATTCCGTCTCTAAGAGCACTCTTAAGAATGAGAGAGATCCTCCTCCACCAGATCAAGGAGAAAGCTTTGGAAGTGATTCTCAAGGGGATCGAAGGTGGACATCGCAAGCACAAGAATCCTCCATAATAGCACCTGTAGAATCCTTCGGTGATGTATGGATATACGTGGAACATGTGTGTACCACCACTATAGGAGATCTATCATAGTGTCCCCAACCCAAAATCCACTAAACCGACGCCCCGAGAAGAGTCGTCACATTACATCAACCGTAACTCTCCGTACGCCAGAGGTTGCTGATTAGTGTCGAGGGTCTAATAAGTCACATGGGGAGACTATACCCTCTTTATCAAGGTAATCCACAGTATGATATATTATAAATAGTGGAAACAATATTACCAACTAATAAACGTACAATCCAAACGTCTCCTGGATGGGTACAAACTATAACTCAACATTAACAATGTCATGAAATACTAGTAGTGAAAGTGAATAAACCCAAGAAATAAGAAAAATGGCCAATCCCTAAAGGGGTTCCAAATCCAAGTCTATATCCTTCTCCATGTATATTCCAATCCCAACTCAACATCCTATTGTAGGGCCTTTTCCCTTGTCCGGAACTGCAACCAAGAAATATTCTTGGGTACCCAATGACGGCCCGAGCAGGGTGTGAATACAAAAATCAATAGGCCACCACCAACAGTGTCTACCAAATATCTAGTATATTAGATAGTGCATGTAAGTACAAAATAAATGGTAATTAACCAAGGGATAGTTTGGGTTCCATTTTCTAAAAAAGTTCATTTAATTCAGGACTATCGTTTATCCCAATTCTATTTCTTATACCATGTTTACTACTTAATCCATTTTTAACACATTATCTATGGGTTAGGTGTATACATCGTCTATACATGGGTCTAAGGAAATCAATCACTATGAATATAGGAAATAAGATAAATCCCTATCTCACTAGGGATATACATATCACATCAACACATTATCCTAACCTCGAATCCTTTGTCCAGGTGGCATGAAACTGTTAGGGAAATAGAGCCTCCATCCCCTTCCTTAATTGGTGATTTTTTTGCATGGAGTTTAGTCCCTCAATATAACTCAACTTGTGGGAATAGAACCTCATTTAAATACCCCACTCTACCAAGCCATGTGCACATTCTTATTTATCAAAACACTACAAACTTACTAGAACACAACCAAGCATAACCAATGCCATTTGGGAAATCACAATACAGGATAAAAACATGGGAATTAATACCACGCCATAACCCATTAACCCCTTTACCAATTACAATTCATATCCATTTATCCAAATTCCCATTCTCATGACTTACCCATTAAGTGTGTTCAATAACCCCATACTTACACAATATCCATCAATTACCACCTACTAACCCACTTATCCCATTCACCATCCCACAAGCATTTACCCCTTATGCATTTTAGTTTTGAATCTTATAATACATAGCACAATCACTTTATCACATTCATCCCATTTGGTATGCCCCATTATTTCCCATGTATTAACTCGTTCCATATTCATCGATTCCCATATGCAACCATTTACATGTTCTCAATTCACAAGACATTTCTAATTTAACATGCTCAACATTTCATATGCACTAGTCCTCTTTGGAATTTCAACATAATTCATATACCATTGGATACAATACCATTTAACCTAATTAACCCACTTCCAATTGCTACCAAACAACCATTTATGAAATTACTTGAAAACCTAGGCACAAACATCCATATTCCATTTACAACTAAATCAACTATTTATACATGTTCTACATGGGCTTCACATTGAGCCTCGAAAACCCTTCATTTAACCCTAGAATTTTCTAGGTCTGGAAATGCTGATGCACCCCATGGGTGGCCTTAAAATGGTCAAGTCATCCTCTACGCATCCCATGGAGATCATGAGGGTTTTAATTGGTCACTTAGACACCCCATTTTATCAAACACTCCAATGAAACCAAGAACAAAATTCAGGAAAAGAATAAAACAAACTTCCATCCACAAATCTAAAATAAAAATATGGGATAATACTTGTATTTAATCTACCTTGAATCCAATGATGAGAGAACTCTTAATTATGGACTTGGATCCTGATTAAAACACTCATTTAATCCCCAACCTAGATTTAACTAGAAAAAGGAGGGTTTAAGTTTTCATAAGGAGATGAAAGAAACTATAAACCATAATCCTAAAAAGTGGAGCAATAAGAGCATTAGACTTACCCGAGGCTTAGATCCTCAACCAACAGTGCTCCAAATGGACAAGAATCGAAGGAGAACTCCCCTTCAGAAGCTTGGTTTTTCCAAGATCATCACTAGGATTATAGGGGGTGGAATGGATGAGAATCCTGAGTTGGGGTTTAAAATACCAGTATAGTATTTTTATAATTTTCTCAAAGTTTTTGGGTCGCACAGTTTACCCGCACGGTTTTCCAAACCGTGCGCAAACCGTCTGTGAGACACTATCTTAAAAACACCCCCTTTGTATGGTTTCATGGCGATTCTACATTTTTTTCTTAACTATGCACCAACTATGTGTAAGCCTTTGTCCATGGTTTCACGGTTACATGGGATATTCAGCATGGTTTGCACTAACCGTGTACAAACTGTGCATCATAACTAGGAACTCCTTTTTCTTCCTCTTTCATGTCTTGAACCCCCAGAACACCCCCAATCCTTCACATGTACATGGTGATACACATATCTAGCCAAAAAGAAGAGACCAAACCAAAACTTAAACCAAAACATACCTTAAGAAAATCTAGGATCTTACAACCTCCCCACCTTATAACAGATTTTCTTTGAGCCACTCTTCCTAAGCATCACTAAGTTTCTGTAACTAAAGGTTATTGCACCAGTCCTGCCTATCCATTAGAATTTTTCATTTTTCTGGTTTCACATCATAATGAACACAGAACATAGATCAAGGGCATGAAATTTCCCCATAAGTCTTCCACACCACAACCACAACACAAACCAAAAACTCTTCAAGGATGCATTAACTTCAACCATACCCAACCACTTGAACTCCATAGAGAAAACATAGAAAATAGTTTGTAACTCACTATGAATGGAAACTTCGCACACAACATCATATCATCATGGAGGAACCAATTAGCACCACCTCGATCTGATCTTCTACAGAAATCAATACATAAATTACTTGCCATCATTTTAATCTGTTTATCTCAAACTCTTATGTTGAACCAACTCAATATATCCAAAAGTATAATGCATGATGCTTTAAGCCACATTTCCTAACTTATATCGATTCACCACTATCGAGGAAAGATCACTCAAAACTCAAATCAACTTTCAAATCATCTAACGTGTTCTAACTCACTATTCCCAAACATTTATAGGGGCATTACCCTGCATTGAAATCTTGCCGCACTGTCAAAACCATTCGGGTGGACATCCCTACACTATACATTCAAGGACTAAGATCTACATGACCTCACTTAGGTAAAACGTCATTTCTAAAGAGGCACTCTCCACTACAACATGAACCCAAAGGTGGGTCACTCTCACTACACTCATTCAAGTTTACCATCTCATGCCGGACCACACCCGACTGGCTGGTACCAGAAC
Organism: Viscum album; assembly: GCA_963277665.1. NCBI lineage: Eukaryota > Viridiplantae > Streptophyta > Magnoliopsida > Santalales > Viscaceae > Viscum > Viscum album. Next base: position 111,198 of record CAUJRU010000305.1, on the reverse strand, counting down.
GCCCACCTTCCATTGATGGTATGCTACCCCTTTCTCACCTTCCAAAGGTGATTACTGATTCGAAGCCTATCATTATCATCCCACACTCCCACTTAATTAATTTCTCGAATTCCAATAAAATTCCATCATCAGGGAATTACCACCCTTTAGACCATCTTTTAGATTCACCCTTATCACAAAACCACATCACATGGCCAAGGTTCCCTCAACTTCAAGATTTTCTAAAGCCACCCAAGAAGAAATTACTCAAGTCTAACCCAGATATTCGTTGGATTTATAGAACCCAACATCTCTTGACACAACTTGTTGTCAAATACAACCACACCCTTATACGACTTCAGCATAGACATCACAAGATTATCTTGGAACCCCCCTGAGCTTGAAGCCAACACTTGGCTCATCAGTCACCACATCCAAGTCCCACATTTCCTCTCTGAGGAACCTATCATGCACCTCACAGGTTACTCATTGGAATTCCGGTGCCACTAAATCAACTTGATGTTATCCTCTCCACATTCAAGAGTGACTTATCACTCCCCGCCTTAGGAGTGTTGTTTACATTGTTCTCTATGGGAGGATCCAACCACCGCGTCTTATACTCAATCACAAGCTGAACCCCAAAACCTAGACTTTGCCATCTAGCTTTTTTTTTCAAAACAAGAAAACACACGTCACCTAGTGCCCATCCACTACTTCCATGAATGTAACCCATGATGTTTTTCGACATTTGGTCCATCCTAAGGACCTCACCCAAAGCTATAGAGGGTGTACATCCCATCATCAATCTCTACACATACCATTTCCATCCGTGTAAACTCCATGATGTCCCTCATCCAACCAAACACCTTCAAGTCTCTTGGCATAAATACAGATCTTCTCAACATACTTAGGATGATATCAAAATATTGGGTAGGATCATCACTAGTTGAGGTAATCTAAGAAGTTGTCTAAGAAAAACACCACAAACTTATCCATTTCTGAAATCAAACTATGGGACGTCATGACTTGTCACGGATCTCAGGCTCCCTTACTGAATGCATCTCATCAACACTAAACTACCACTACTCAGGTGTGATTGCCCACCAAGTCTCACCACTACTCTCAGACCAAATCACCATGAAGTTATGAACCGACATTTCATGTGGAACTACTTCTACCACACCACTCGAGTTATTCTGATGTGTCCCAGACAACTAAAAACTGAATCAGAATGGTCTACCACACCAATCAAACCAACAATCTCTCACAGATCAACATTTATCTATGTGTATCCCATCACCCGCTTTATTACCTAACCACGTATCTTGGTTAGTCAGCCTCATCAAACCTAAGGCGTCCTATACATCTCACCCAATAACCAAGACATTCATAAAAACAAGTTCATCCATGTGACTACCCTCACCTTGAGTGTCACCATCAAATGGAATAGTATTACCGAACTCCAACCACCCTTGTCTTTTCTGCTCAAAACAACTTCAAGACCTCCATTATTCATCATCCAAATAGGTGTTTCAAGAATCCATACAGTACAACCCTTCAAAACAAACCTTACATCCTATCACAAACACAAGGGTGCCCTTATGAAATAACCAATCACAATTATACCATTTACTAAAACTTGGTGGCACCTGGCATGAATTGACACTACCTCTGAAGCATCTCCCATTCTTCATATTCCAAGGTACTTGCACCGCTTTTCTAACCTACCATGAAGCACCATTGATTTTAGGAAACTATCATTGTATAACCACAACTCGAGTATCACCACCAACCATCAAACTTACCACTTAGCCCTATGGGCCAAACCTGCACCATACAACACTATGAGTCCCACTATCAATGTCCAGAACAACTACATGTGTGACACACACCCAAAAGCACTAGAAACCCTATCTAGACTCTCTCATAGGTCACCTTTAAGGTTTAATGATACCAAATCCATATACTATAGTTACTACAACTAAAAGCCATTGGTCCTCCCTCCAAACCATACATATCATGGCACGAACAATGCAATGCTCATGAATGGAACTATCAACCCTGTTCTGGTGCACATTGTGACTAGCGCACAAAAATACAATTTACTCTAGGTTCCATACCAAATGTCTAAAAATTCATTGCCACTTCAATCAAAACATCCTCTCTGGGATTCAAAACGCAATTCTCAAGGTCACTAAGACCCAGGAAAAATCCTAAGGGTCCATCATGAACTCCTTATGGTCATGAACCAAAATGGGTTCCACACTCACATTACCAAACAACGCCTCACACCCCATCAGCCAAAACCCTACCAAGGGTTCCCTAAATACACCACCTAGTCCATATCATAATCGGTAATTCCTCATAATCCAAATCCAATGTCTCAAACTAGGGAAATCTCACTATCCCAACCCACACATACAAGGGTTAAACTGACAACACAAAGGATACCCACCTTTAAACTCAATCATTCTCATTTTAAACTTATCTTTAACTCGACGATTCTAAGAATGAACAATAAGATTTAACCACATATGGAAAAGATATAACACTAGAAACCTTAAACAAACCATTCTTCATACTCTACCCCAACAGTCATCATCGCACTTAGAACATTCTCCTCTACCATACCTACCACATATCATGGTCAACATGGGGTACTAATTGACTTAATCACAAGTCTTTAGTCACTATCTCTTGAAACCACTTCCTATTTTACAACATGATCATTTCCTCTTAGACACTTTTCCCATTTGAAAACTCGTTACAATCATCATTTTAAATCATATACACCCATTATTAGGAAAATTTATTCACCATTTTACCGTCATTATGAAATAATTATCTTTTAGATACCAAATCAACCTTTACAATTTATAAAACCCCAAAATTTTAACCCAGTCACAACATTTCTTCATACATGATATTCCTTAACTATTAATTTGAATTATTTTCATTCACCCACTTACATTACCATTGTTAGGCATCATTTTTTTCAGATTTATAAAGGATGTAAATTTCATTCTACTCTCTATGACCTGCACAACCATTCTGTGTGTGTTCCTATAATGATACATGCAACCCATATCCTAGTGTAGGGCCTTTTCCATTGTCTTTACTTGAAACCAAGAAGTCTTCTCGGGTTCCCAATGGCGGCCAAAGTAGGGTGTGATTTCAAAACTCAGTAGGCCACCACCAATGGTGACTAGCAAATATCATGTCTAGTGGATAGTTCATGCAAGAAAAAAAATGAATACTAAGTAAGAAAGGGATAGTTCGGGTGCCATTTTTTTAACAAAGTTCATTTAATTCATGACTAGCATTTATCCCAATTCCATTTCTTATACCATCTTTACAACTTAATCCATTTTTAAACATGCTCTTTGGGTTAGGATTATACAACATATATACATGGGTATAAGGAAATCAATCACTATGCATACTAAAAAAAAGTCAAATCCATATCTCACTGGGGATACACATATCACATCAACACATCATCCTCACCTTGAATCCTCAGTCCAGGTGGAATGCAACGGTTAGGGGAATGGATCATCTGTCCCCTTCCCTAACCTGTGCATTTTTGGGTGGACTTTAGAGCTTTAGTCTAACTCGACCCATGGACGTAGAACCTCATGTCAATACCCCACTCTACCAAGCCATGTGCACATGCTTATTTATCAAAATACCACAACCTTACCATAACAAAACCAAGCATAACCAATTCCATTTGGGAAATCACAATACATGAAAACAACATGGGAATTAATACCATGCCATAACCCATTAAAAAATTTACCAATTACAATTCATATCCATGTATCCAAATTCCCATTCTCATGACTCAACCCATTAAGTGTGTTCAACAACCCCCATAGTTAGAAAATGTTCATCAATTACCACCTACAAACCCACTTATACCATTCACCATCTCACAAGAATTTACCCCTTATACATTTCATATTCAAATCTTATGATACATAGCACAATAACTTTATCACATTCAACCCATTAGGTATTACCTATGATTTCCCATGTATTAACTCAGTCCATATTCATAAATTTTCATATGCAACCATTTACATCTTCTCAATTCACAAGACATTTCCAGTTTAAAATTCTCAACATTTCGTATATACTAGTCCTCATTGGAATTTCAACATAATTCATATACCATTGGACACAATCCCATTAAACCCAATTAACCCACTTTAAATTCCTACCAAACAACCCTTTATGCAATTACCCGAAAACATAGGTACAAACATCCATATTCCATTTACAACTAAATCAACTATTGATACATGTTCTACATGGTATTCACATTGTCACTCGACAACCCTTAATTTAACACTACCATTTTATAGGTCCAGAAATGTCGGCACACTCCATGGGTGTCCTTAAAATGGTCAAGTCATCCTCTACACATCCCATGGGGATTGTGAGGGTTTCAATTGGTCACTTAGACACCCCTTTTTATCAAGAAATCTAATATAACCAAGAACAGAATTTGGGAAAAGAATAACACAAACTTCCATGCAAAAATATAAAATCAAACTATGGGATAATACCTATAGACCATCTACCTCGAATCCAATGGTGAGAGCACTCTTAATCGTGGTATTGGATCCAGATTCAAACCCCCCCATTGAATCCCCAACCTAGGATTCACTAGAAAGAGGAGGGTTTTACGTCTTCATAATGAGAAGGAAGAAACTACAAACCTTAATCCCAAAAGGAGAAGCAAGAGGAGCGTTGAAGTTACTCTGGGATTTGATCCGCAAACAATGAAGCTCCAAATGGCCAAGAATTAAAGGGGAACCACCCTTGGGGAGATTGGTTCATCCAAGATCGTTACTAGGGTTGTAGGGTGTGGTATGGAGGAGAATCTTCAGCTAGGTTTTAAAATCCCGGGATGGAATTTTTTTAATTTTCTCAAAGTCTCTGGGCCACACGGTTCACCCACATGGTTTTCCAAACAATGTGCAAACTATTCATGAGCCACTGTATGAAAAACAACCCTTAGAATTGTTTCCCTAGGACTCCACACAGTTTTATTAATCGCGCAACAACCAATCATAAGCCTCTATCCATGGATACATAGTTACCAGGGATACTCAACACAGTTTTCACTAATTGTGTGCAAACCGTGAAACATGCCCAGGAACTCCCTTTTCTTCCTCTTTCATATCCCAAACCCCCAAAACAACCACAATAATTCACATGAACATGTGGAAACACTTATCTAGACAAAAATAAGAGACCAAACCCGAAATTAAAAAAAAACATACCTTATGAAAATCTGGGATCTTACATCTACCCTTGATCTCTACAACGCAATGACAGTACACCTACAGATCTGTGGCTGAATGAATCAATGAAGAAAGAATCACCTTAAAGGTAATTATTATTTAATTAAATTAATTATAAAAAAAATATGTTGATCCTATATCTTTTTTCAAGGGGAAAATATTCTTTTTCTAAATACTTGATTTAATTCTATATATTCTTGTGTTCAGCATCGTATTGATCTTGGATTGATCATCGATTAAGGAAAAAATTAAATTTAGGCACTGGCCCTCCCTTTCTTCTGCTGCGCCCGAAACCTACAAGTAGTATCAGAGTGGGCATGTTATTTTTTATAATTATTTAATAATAATTAGTGATTTGTAAATTTATAATTTATTTTTTCAATTCAATTTTAATCATTACTTTTAATTTGAATGATGAGATCTATTTCTACCTCTATCATTTCTCGTATATCTAACATAAACAATCAAATTTTTGAATAAAATAAAATCGAGAGGTGTTGAGCATTCTTCTTAGACAACACAGTAGTACACGCCATGTAACTGGAGTTACATGCCGTGTAAATGGGGTTACATGTTGTGCAGTTGTGATTAATGCACCAATAGTTAATTTGGAAATTACTAAAACTATATGAATTAAAGACACACGATGTAGTTATTTCTTACACCATGTGTTGACTAGGATATACTAGCACAAGTTCAACTAGACGAATATCCATCTGGACCACTGGACACATTGTGTAGTCCCTTTCTGGTTAGAGTCAGGTTGTTTATCCCATACACAGCTTAGTCAACCGGTGACCGTGTAACGTAGATTCAACACAGTGTGTGGCCCATTAGACATGCTGGGTACTCTTAAATTTCCTAATTATTCCTCACACACTGAGTCCCTAGGTATGTACTTTGGATAAATGATGAAGGTAGAACACAAAGTTCAGATCAGATCTACTCGTTGTGTACTGTACCTAATTATGCATAATTAAAACTTTAATATTTTCATAATTTTTAAATCTTCATATCATGTATAAGTCATATTATATATTTTTACTCTAATTCATTGAAGCATAACACATGGCCAAAAATTCATTTTATTTCTGTAATCATTGGTGAATTTCACATCACGAAAGTACATGATTAGTCATGTATGCCATATTTTACAAGATTAAAATAGTATACGAGCATAATACATGTTAGGAAAGTTTGGATGAGTATTCATCAGGTTACATCCATGGTAAAAATTATGTACAAGTTTCATTTTAAATAAATTATAATTTGTTTAAAATTATAATGGATGAGAATCTCAAGGAAATTCAGAAAAAGGATTAATGAAAAAGTATTGATTAATTAAAGATAATAATTAATTTATTAGAGTGCTATTTATCTTAAATGAGAACAATTAAGGAATTGAATGCTAGTTTTATTAAATGAGTAAATTCGTTGCATGAATTTGGACGATCATGATCTAGACAAAACCTTTTGTATGTGATTGGTTTCCTTTTATTTTATTAAATTAAATTGTTGGCATGGGTGCCGTCTCTCCTCATTAATATGTAGGGCCTTCATGCCTATGATTTATTTTATGTAAACCCCCTTTTAACCCTCACCTACGTGTGAGTAAAATCACATTTAATGGATGGAGATCCCAATCTAGTGGAGGCAGTTTAAGTTAGGAGTTGAGGTGAAACCAATCGAAGGAGATACAAAGGTGGATAGGTGGAAAGCTGTGAACATGAACCTAATTAGTTCAAGGTGTTTCTCCCCCAAGTCAGCGGTTATTTTATCAACTGCTAGATAAACTAACCATTAGAACAAGATCATGATAATACCCTTTATTTTACTTCTTTTAGTTGTATGGTTATTCATTATGGATGTTTTTTCCAGATCACATAATTAATGAATTAAAAAGAATGCAAGGTGAAACTAAAATAAACTAGCTTATGTGTAAATATTATCCAATACATGGTTAATCACATAAGATTATCCCACATAATATTAACAAGCATGTGAAAATATAATAAAATAGAAATTTACATATAAAGGATAAAACACCTCAAAAAAATATTTAGTCGACATAACCTACCATTACTTAGGTTAGAATTGAACCATAGTTTAAGGTGCTTGATTATCCAAAGTTGGAATGATTTAAATTCCCATGGAATTTTAATTTGTGGTTTTGGGTTGACTTGACATAGTTTACATGAAGGGTTGACTGCCAAAGTAGGACATAGTGTAACAAAGAGGCAAAGGTTAAGGAAATCCAAAATTAAGGATTTCCGGATAGGGGAGTTTACTCAACAGATCGAGGACCTACGAGTTAATGCAGTTTTTATTTGGAATGCCTACCTAAAACCTTTAAAATTTCTTGACCATCCAAATTTGGGGAAATGTGAAGGAAAATATGGATCCTTACTGATAGAATGTCTAAGAAATAGGATATTTTTAATCCAATGGCAAGGTCTATTGGGTTTCGATAAAATTGGGAGAGAGTAATGAGTATTTATTTATTTATTTTTATTGATTTTATCAGATAAATTAATAAAAAAAAATTTATATTATTTTTAGAAACAACATTAAACATGAAATCAAACATATCATTGCGATCCATACTCGAGAAGGAAAACCTTATCACTGACACTAATTTCCAAGAGTGGAAAAGGCACCTTCGGGTCATCCTTATCCATGAAAGGAAACTATATGTGCTGGAAGAACCTTTACCAGTTGTGCCTAGAAATGAGTTGAGTGATGAGGAGATCTCTATATATGAGAAACATTTGCATGGATCTATGTATTTTTAGTGTATCATGCTATCATCTATAACCAATGAGCTCTTGTAGCAACATGAGTAAATGGATGCTTATAGCATGATATCTCACCATCAGGTTCTCTATCAAGAGAAGGTGAGACAAGAGAGTTATGAGATCTCCAATACTTTATTCACCACTAATATTGAAGAGTTTGTGACAGCTGGGATACATGTAGTCAAACTTATTGTCTACATTGAGCTTTTGGACATCTTAGGGTTTAATTTTCCAGATGAGTTATGTATAGATCTCATACTATCAACACTTACCAAGACCTTATCTAGTTTTATTGTGAATTATAATATGATTAATAATAAGAAGAGTCTATTGTAACTTCTTACATTAATTTTCCAAGTGGATAAGGACATGAGGCATGGAAAACCCATAGTTCCTATGGTGAATAGGAAGAGGAAGGACAAGAAAAAATGGACTAAGAATTATAAATAGTCTAAAGTTCCCAAACACCATCTGACCAAAAAGAAGAAAATACAAAGGTAGGGTAAGGAAAAGGATGAAGTATGCTTTGCATGTGGAAAGTCAAGCCATTGGAATAGAAAATACACCCAAATTCAAGGGGAAGCCAAAGGTGCATTCATTATCAAGTGAAATCTTTCCATTTCTACCCATTGGGAATTAAATACACCTTGTGGTTGTGACATCTATATTCAAATGATGTAACCAAGTAAATTCCAAAAAATTACCAGAGGAGAGGTGGATCTGCGAGCTTCCAATGGCGTGAGGTTGGTTTTTCTTTCAATTGGTGACTAAAACCTCACATTACCAATGGGAATGATTTTGATTTTACATGGATGTTATTACATACCTAGTTTTACCAAAAACATAATTTTTGTATCATGTTTTGATACATATGAGTTTATTTTCAAGTTAGGAAATAAAAGTTTTTTCTTTTATAAGGACAAAATATTTTATAGTATGATGAATTTAAATAATGGTATATATGTATTTAATTATGAAAACCAAGTGTTGTAAATTGATAATGAATCAAGTTTACATGACTCATACAACACCCAGTTGTGGAACCATCTTCTCAGTTAGGTAAATGAGAAACATTTGAAAAAGATATTCCAAGATGGTTATTTATACTCTACTAAGATAAAACCACTTGATATATGTCATGCCTGTTTACATGGTAAAATGAAAAAACCCTAATTTGGTGGATATGGTGAAGGGGCCACAGTGCTTCTAGGATTGGTACACACTGATGTGTGTGGACCATTTCCAATAAAAGCTAGAGGTGGATACTTTTGCTTCATAAATTTTATTGATGACTTGTATAGATATGGATATATATACTTGATGAGGTATAAGTTTGAGTCCTTTGAGAAATTCAAGGAATTCAAGAATGAATTAGAAAATCAACTTGGTAAGAAGATAAAGAATCTCTAATCAGATCAAGGTAGAGAATATCTTAACCAAGAGTTCATTGACTTTTTATAGATGTTTGAGAGTCTATATCAACTCACTCCACCTTATACACCATAGTGGAATGGTGTCAGTGAAATGAGGAACCATACCTTGTTGTACATGGTAATGTCGATGATGAGTCATGCAGATATTTTGTTATCCTTTGGGGGATATGAATTACAAACTGCGACATACACATTAAAATGGGTACCAACTAAGGCAGTAAATGGAATTATCTTTGAGATATAGAGTGGAAATAAACCCATTTTATTGCATACATGTGTATGGGGATGCGAGGAGTTTGTTAAGGATTTTTCATGTAACAAACTACCACCTCGAGGCATGAGGTTCATCTCTATAGGGTATCCTGAGGAAACAAAGGGATACTACCTATAAAAACCCTTAGACAAGAAAGTAATTATTTCCAGACAAGCTGTCTTTCTTGAGAGGGAGCAAATCCTCAAAAAGGACACTAGGGGTAAGATTGAATTCGATGAAGTTGATACTCAAGATACATGAGAGTTGGTACAGGAACAAGTTCCATAGGTCCCTATGGAAGGATAATTTCTTGAATAAAAAGTACTACATAAGATATAAATATAGGTAAGAGAACCAGAGAGATATGGTTTTATAGTCACTGAGGATAGTGACTCATTATTCTTGGACAGTGATGAACCTCTCTCCTACAAGGATGAATTAGAGAGATCATAAGCTGCAAGATGGCTAGAATCTATGAATTTTAAGATAGATTTTATGTATCAGAAAAAAATGTGTTCTGGTTGATGAACCAATTGATGTAAAGCTTGGTGTGTGTAAATGGGTATTCTAGAAGAAACTAGACATGGAAGGTAAAGTAAATACCTATAAAGAAAGTATAGTGGATAAAGGTTTTAAACAACATCAAATAATTGACTATGATGAAACCTTTTCACTAGTTTCCATGTTTAAATCCATAATAATCATAGTCTCTATAACAGCTTACCATGAATATGAGATTAGGAATATAGATGTACAAACTAGATTCCATAATGGGAACATTCAAGAAGATGTCTATATGACACAACCAGAAGGGTTTGTGACACCAGGTGATTACAAAAGGGTTTTCAAGTTACAGAGGTCCATTTATGGATTGAAGCAAGCATCTAGATCATGGAATATTTAATTCAAGGAATACATAAGGTAATTTGGTTTCATTAATAATGAATGTGATCCATGTGTTTACAAAATTTTTAATGGGAATCCGATCATTATACATGTGGTATATGCTAATGACATATTACTTTTTGGAAAAGACATATCAGTCTTACAGTCAGTTAAAGACTGGTTGAACAAGTGCTTCTCCATGAAGGATTCAGGCAAAGTATCCTATATTCTAGGGATCAAGATCATTCTTGATAGATACATGAGGATTATTAGACTAAGAAAATGTATATATATTGACCAAATACTAAATAGATTGAGTATGGAAAAATCCAAGAGGGGATTTGTTCTCATGTCACATGGTTTACATATTTCTAAGAAAATTTGTCCCCAAACACAACATGATAAATATAGAATAAGTAATCTTATATATGCTTTAGTGATAGGATCAATAATATATTCCATGTTATGTACTAGAACTGATGTTGCATATGCACTGATCATGGTAGAAAAATATCAAGAAGATCTAGGATAACAACATTTCAATGTTGTTAAGATTATCCCTAAGTATCTGAGAAGAATTAAGGATATGTTCCTAGTGTATGGAGAAGATGGGGATCTTTTCATCAAAGGTTATGTTGATGCTAGTTTTCATACAGATCATAATGATCTGAAGTCACAATCAGGTTATGTTTTTTGTTCCAATAGAGGAGTTGGGAGTTAAAAGAGTTCAAACTAGCCAGTTGTCACTGATTCAACAGAAGAGTCCGAGAGTATAGTGTCTTTTGATGTAGCCAAATAATCCATATAGATTTAAGAACTTTTCAATAAACATGATATGGTAACTAGTAGTAAATACCCTATCACATTGTGTTGTGATAATATTGTAGTGGTGGCTCAGTCAAAAGAGACAAGGTCACATTGATGGACAAAGCACATACTTTAGAAGTATCACATCTTGAGGGATTTCTATCAAAGGGGTGATGTTGCAATGAGAAGTGTATCCATAGAATAGAACATGGAAGACCCCTTGACTAAAGTTCTATCTCATCAGAAACATGAATATCATGTGAGAGCTAGTGGACTGAAGATTTTTAGCAGTTGACTCTATTGAAAGTGGGAGTCTGTTGGAGTTGGTTCCCTAGAAACAACTTATTTTAACTTTTTGATAAACATGTATTCATTGGATGGATATAAATAAACTCTTTATCACATCATGATTGTTCTTCTTCATGACATTTTATGTGATAATGTGTTAGGAGTAGATGTCACACTAAAAGGTCATAGCGGATCCCTACTATGATGAGAACCCGGAAGCTCTATGACACTATTCTTGAATATATGTTTTATAGTCAGTTGATATAATTTTAAGGGACTAAAATGATATAGTAAATCAAGAATGGAGACTCATAAGACTTTGAGTCACCTTCTCATGGTGTACACCCTTAGTAATGTCCAAGAGGATATTATGAGAATGAGACCTTCCAGTTAGAAATCCATATTTATAATTGTCATTGGATGTTTTTATTTACAGATGTGTGTATTTTTCCTTAGAATTTAATATTATTTTTGATGGGTATCATGAATCAAAAACATAGATGTATTGGTGAAAACCATGATGACATATGTTTGCGGTGAGGGAGGATATGTTGAGTGTGTCATGAGTAATACTGCATTAATGAATAATACAATAAAGGATTTTCCCTTATGTTCCATAACAAAAGTTTATATCTATGGCCCTTTGATGGAAATGATATAGCCTAAATGAATCCATGGACATGGTTTTATATAGGCAAGATCAATTTTTGGGAATTCAAATAATGATAAATCGATCACATGGGTTCATGGAACTGACATGAAACCCTCTTGATTGGAGATATCGAGATAAATGGATTGTATTACATGGTAAGCATTCGTCTGAGGTGACATGTAATTGCGGCATTAACTTCTTTATCTATGGGTTCCATGGAATTTTTCTAGAGGATAACCTTGGAATTTAGGTTTCTCCACCTAATTCCACTAAGAAAGAGGCCTAGAGGGTCACACACTAAGTGTATCCAGTATCTTAGTTAAATAATATATTATTTATTATTTAACAAGATAAATAAATCTCTCGGTCGAAGTTTAATAATTATTCATGGATGCATGGTCGAATTTAATTCAACACCAGTTATTCGAGAGAATATATTGTGGTCGGAATAATTAAAAAAATTTTATTTTCTATTTAGTGAATATAATATTTATATATATATTGGTGAATAATGTAGTGATATTTATTTGATAAATAAATAGTCATTATTCAAGGTTCAATAAATATGGTGGGGGATTGGCAGACCAAGTTAATGGTCTAGTGAGAAATAATAGTATTGAATATTATTTGATTAAATGATAATTTAATTATAACTTTCAAGTTAGGAAATAATAATGTTACTCTTATTATTTTACATGGGGTTTTTTCTAGGATTAATAAAATAAATAAGGCACTTGTGAAAATTATTTATTATTACCCTAGTGAATTAATTACCCAATTATATTATTCACTTATTAGACAAGCACTAGCCAAGAGAATACTATTTGATTGGGCACAAAATTTTTTATAAAACCTCTAAATCTTATAATTTTCTTCCCTATCCAAGAATTCTATAAAAAACGAGAGAGATCCTCCTCCACAAGATCAAGGAGAATACTTTGGAAGCGGTTCTCAAGGTGGTCGAAGGCGGACAACACAATCACAAGGATATTCCATTATATCAACTAGAAACTCCTTCAACAATGTCTATATATACTTGGAACACATGTGGATAACCACTAGAGGAGATCTACCCTTGATCTCTACAATGCAACGACAATACACCTGTAGATCTATGGCTGAACACATCAATGAAGAAATAATAACCTAAGAGGTTATTATTATTTAATTAAAATAATTATAAAAATTATGTTGATCCTATCTCATGTTTATATGGCAAATTATTATTTGTCTAAATCCTTTATTCAATTCCATGGATACTCACATTCATCGTCGTATTGATCCCAGATTGATCATCAATTATGGAAAAAATTAAAGTTGGGCACCAGCCCTACCACACATCCACTACACCTAGAACCAACATATATGTCATTCTCAATTAAATATATTCTAATATCTAAAAGTATTACATCCCAAGGAGTCATTCCAATGTCTTCTCATTCCCCTAAAGTTCTTATCTCTGAGTTTTAGGAGTCAGTCTTCAAGGTAAGGGAAATCTCAATGTCTCTCTTCCGTTAAATTTCATTTTTATATGGTTTGACTTTCAAATTTCTATACAATTTTAATCTATACATTTTATTCTATCCATTTACTATATTAATATTTATTTATTAGTGGGATTCCCTTATCACCTCTCTTTTTAATGTTTTCTAAAACCATTTTTTATTTCCATTTTGTTTTCGGATTTCCGTCTCAAAATTTCTCTCTTTTTATCAAGAAATTATTTTATTTTATTTTGTGGATACCCAAACCTCTATCTTCTCCAAGGTTATTATCATATATTTAAAATTGATCCTTTTTAATTATGGTATTAACATACATAAAACCCACCTTCCTTTTCTATGGGTTTAAAATGACAAAAGGTTCTTATTTTTAAGCAATTTTTAAAACGCAATGATTTTGATATAAAAACCATTTCTTTTATTCTCCATGGGTTATTTATGAAATGTTTAATGATGATATATGTTACTCACACGAAAATAATAACATATTAAGGGTGTTATATAATATATCTCCAATGCATTGGGAAAATAATGTAATCTCTAGAGATAACAAGTTTTATGACACCTTGGTGAATAACCTTGGTAATTTTTATGAAACCTTAGGGATGTACCTTGGTGATATGCTTATTAATGTATAAATGAAGTGTTGTATCAAAATTTAAAAGTTATTATTCATTTTATTTTATTTATGATATGCCTATTTAGCATTCCCTTTTGATATTACTCAATTTCTTATTGATATTCCTCAATATCACAAGTAAACTATTTCCCTTTTTATCCCTTACTGGGCCTTAAGCTCACCATTTCCATTTATGTATGTCCCTAGGTCATGATATGAAATAAATTTACTTAGAATGAACCTTTAATAAAAATTTCACATGTAATAGGATAATTTTTTAAGTTTTCATGTATTATGTACCTTTTTCAAAGACACTAAGCCTTAAAAGACCCTATGTTGGTAAATGCTTTGTAAAGTTATGTAATTAAAAGGAGAGATCTCATAGTTTGTATCAAAGGTAGGTTTATTTATTTTTGGAAATTTTGTTTTTTAAAACATTAGTAATAAACCTATAATTTTTTTTAAATGTAGTAAAACTTCATGGTATTTTGGTGAAATATTAAGTACGTGGTTTTTGAACAAATAAGTCCATGTCTAGATACAAACAAGTGGATGTTGATATGGCACAAATGTATCCAGGAGTAAAACCCAAAAACACCGCTTTGAGCTAGACTTGAATTGGAACTGGTGCATGACAATGGGCCTTGATTTAATCCTGTTTTGACACTCTCGGGGGATATTTTTGGTTAATCCTATGCTTTTTATAAACCATTACGAAGGATTTATATTAAATGTAATTGTTTGTAAAGAATATGATATTTAAGAATGATTTTTTAAGACATGAAATCCATTTAGAATTATAAGAATATTAAATGAAACAAGTTTCTCACTAAGTTTCTCTTATTTTATAAAATGGTGGGAAATATGAGGATCTATGTCAATAGTGAGCGCAAAAGACCATGCCCTGATGGCCCTCCGATGGAATCCAGAATGGAAACATTAATGAGAATGATGAATCAACAAACTCAAGTTATGGGAAATAATTTGAATCAAGATGAGATACATGTTTAATCATGAAGGGAAAAACTTTCCATTGAGTCCTTTATGAGTCAACGACCACTAACGTTCAGTGGATCTATCGACCCTTTGATTTTCGAATGGTGGATAAGATCAACAGAAAAGATATTTTATATACTTTGTTATTCAGAATAAAAGAAAGTAACTATGGTTGTGTTCCATTTAGAGATATAATATGATCAGTAGTGGTCACTAATTAAAAACATTAGGCCAAGAGGTGATATTGAATCTTCATAGTAGGAAGAGTTTAGGGTAATATTCTTCAAAAAGTATTTCCCTCATTTGATGATAATGAAAATGGAGAAGGGATTCCTCAATCTCAAGCTATTGCATCTATGATATGAACTTCACAATAATTTCCAATTACACCTATTGTTTTTTCATGTATCCTAATGGAAAGGTTGATATATTCTTTAGTGGACTAAAACATCATCTATGGAATAATTTAGCCAACCGAGGATACGACAGTTATGAGTAATTCGTACGGAGTGCTATAAAGGTCGAACTGGAGTTCTGTGAGATGAAGTGGTCTCATAAATTGAATGAAAAGAAAATATCAATGGATCCAAGCTTGGGGAGGAGATTTGATCAGGGAATAGGAGGAAATAAAGTGAAACTTTAAACATGCAATAAATGGGGAAAGAATCATTCGAGGAACTGATTTCTCTTAAGGAGTAAACACTACAAGTGTGCAAGAGATGGACATATCATTCGGAATTGTCCCAGTGAGGTGAATCCTCAACTTCTCTGCACTAAAAATAAAGGGAATATGGTGAAATCCCTAACTAAAGTACAATTCTTCAAGTGTAGATAGCTAGGGAACTTTTCCAATCATTGTCCAAATATGAGGGAAGTGGAGGGTAATCACCACCAACCTCAGCATAGGACAAGGGAGAAATGCCATGATTTTTCTATCACAATAGATAAAGTTGAAGCTCCAAATGATGTGGCGATATTTACTCTTGTTGTTCTCTCAAATCTTGCAAGTACTTTTTTTTATTCTCGTTCTACACATACCTTTATTTCCTACAAGATTCCAAATAATTCAAAATCAACCCCTGAATTTATAAAAGTAGAGTTATCATTAAAGACTCCTATTGGGATTATAAAATCATCAACATGGTTTAGAAACTCTAGTATTTACTTTGGTGAGAATAATTCCATCGCAAATCTAGTAGTCATTCACATGATGGAATTCGACAATATACTAGGGATGGACTGGCTCTCAAAGTATAATTATAAAATAAACTATAGAAGAAATTAGATATCATTAGTCTTGAATAGATAACCTATAACTCTTTTCAAAGGGGAGATATCTCAACCTAAGCTTTGTCTAGAAGCACCACTCATATCCTTCTTTATGGATTTTATTGGTAAAGATGAAGAAAGAAATGAAATTATATGTATAGAGAATGTCCCCATCATTTAGGAATACATTGATGTATTTCTTGAAGAGTTACCTAGGCCTACCCCAGAAAGAGAGGTAGGGTTCTCCATTAAACTAATGCCTGGTTCCAAGATGATTTCAAAAACCCCGTATAGAATGAATAATGTGGAGCATATGGAATTAAAGAAGCAAATCCAAGATATTTTGGATAAGGGGTTTATCCAGCCACGTGTGTATCCTTTGGGATCACATGTTCTATTTATAAAGAATAAGGATGGATCAATGTAGTTATGAATTGATTATAAATAACTGAATGGGATCACATTGAAGAACAAGTACCCTCTTCCAAGAATTGATGATTTATTTGACCAGATTTATGGGGATCAATTATTCTCCAATATTTTTATTCAAAATGTTTATCACCAATTAATGGTGAAGAAATAATACATTCCAAATAATGCCTTTCGATCAATATATGGGAATTATGAGTTTGTTGTTATGCCCTTCAGATTGATTAATGCTAACACTATTTTTATGGATTTTACGAATAGAGTGTTTAAGGACTACCTTAATAAATTTGTGGTAGTTTTTATTGATGATATTCTGATATATTCCAAAATTCGGTAGGAGAATGAAAATCATCTAAGGTTTATATTGAAAACTCTGAGAAAGGAGAGGTTATTTAAAAAGTTTAGCAAGTGTGAGTTTTGGTTACAACTTGTTACTTTCTTGGGGCACATTGTAACCAGTAAAAGAATCTAAAGTGACCCTATAATGGAAAAGGTTGTCAAGGAGTGTCCTCATCCTAAAATAGTAATTGAGATTCGTATTTTCCTTGGTTTAGCAGGATATTATAGGAGGTTTGTGAAAAAAATTCCACAAATTTCTAATCCACTAACCAAGTTAACTCGAAATGGGTTCAAGTTCATATAGACAAATGAGTGTGAATAAAGTTTCCCATAAATGAAGAGGAGATTGGTTACTGTACTCATGTTAACTATCCCCTCTATCGGAGAAGGGTTTGTTATTTTTAGTGATTCACCTCTAAAAGAGATTGGGTGCATCCTCATGAAAAACTATAAGGTGATTTCTTATTCATCTCGACAATTGAAATCTCATGAGAAGAACTATCCTATGCATGACATGGAGCTGGCTGCAGCTGTTTTTTCTCTAAAGATATGGATGCACTATATTTATGGGGAGAAATGTGATATATAAACAGATCATAAATGTTTGAATTATATTTTCATGAAAAAGGAATTTAACATGATACAAAGGATGTGGTTATATTTTCTTAAATACTATGATTGTTCAATTCAATATCATCCTAGAAGAGAAAACAAAGTCATTGATGAATTAAGTAGGAAATCCCATGTTGTGCTGAAAATGATTAGGATTCAAAGAGATCCTTTGATTAAAGACCTAGTAAAACTAGACATGGGAATCATAAGGAAAGGGACTTAATCAACCCTATCCCAAATGATTTCTCAACCAATATTACTAGATAATATCAAGAAATATCAAAGGGATTATCTCTTGTTACAGAATAAGATATAGGATGTGAAAAATGGTAAGTTTCTCGAGTTCAATATTGATTAATAAGGTGTACAGAAGTTTTGTACAAGTCTATGTGTTTCATCTATTACAAAAATAAATAAGGAGTCGATGGATGAAGCTCATAGATCTACTTTCTCTATACATCCTAGAAACACGAAAATGTCTATAGACCTTCGTGATCATTATTGGTAGGATAACATGAAAAGGGAGATTTTTGACTACACTAAAATGTGTCTAGTGTGTAAACAAGTGAAGGTAGGGAGATAACTTCCCAAATGGGTATTACAACCACTACCCATACCAAAATAGAACTAGGATAATATCACTATGGACTTGTCACTCGAATCCTAAGAACTTATAGGTGAAATAATTTGATATGGGTTATAGTGTACCGTCTCACCAAGACTTCCCATTTTATCTCTTTTTGGGAAGATTTCTCTCTTGACCAACTTTCCAAGATGTACATGAAGAAATTGGTAAGGCTTCATGGAGTTCCACTTTCTATCACATTTGATCGTGATATAAGGTTTACATCAAAATTCTAGAAACGTTTTCAACATTCTTTGAGTACCGAATTGAATTTAAGTACGTCTTATCATCCTCAAATTGATTTCCAATCTAAAAGGACTGTTCAGACAATCGAGCACATGCTGATAACATGCTCAATAGATTTTAAAGGTTTACGATATCAAAATATCCC
This sequence comes from Viscum album, assembly GCA_963277665.1. Classification (NCBI taxonomy): domain Eukaryota; kingdom Viridiplantae; phylum Streptophyta; class Magnoliopsida; order Santalales; family Viscaceae; genus Viscum; species Viscum album. Next base: position 92,012 of record CAUJRU010000305.1, on the reverse strand, counting down.
ATTAGTTGAGTTCTTGTATAATAACAACTTCTATTTGAGTATTAAAATGGCTTCCTATTAAGCTCTGTATAGAAAGCGATATAGAAATCCTACATGTTGGGATAAAGTTGGTGAGGGAAATATTATTGGGTATGATCTTATGAAAGACATGACAGAAAAGGGACATTCCATCCAACAACATATTAAGTCATCTCAGAGTCATAAAATAAGTTATGCTGACAACCGTCGAAGGGACGTGGATTTTAATGATGGTGAAAAATTATTCCTTGGAAGTTCACCATTGAAGAGAGTCATATGATTTGGGGAGAAAGGGAAGTTTATCCCTAGGTACATTTGCCGCTATAAAATCCTTGATCACATAGGAGCATTGGACTATTGACTGGAACTTCCACAAAATCTATCTCAAGTGCATGAGGTCTTCCACATGTCTCTTTTGAGGAAGTACATACATGACCATTTACATGTACTAAATCCAGGGGTGGTAAAACTGGAACATGACATCTCTTATGAGGAGTAACCAGTGGAGATCTTAGACTATAGAGACAAGGTGCTATGAAACAAGGATTCTCATCTTGTTAAAGTGTTGTGAAGGAACTAGAAATATGAAAAAGAAACTTTGAAAATAAAGGAAGCAATGAGGCAAACGTAACCACAACTTTTCTCAACTGAGGGAATGAGATGAAATTTCAGGGATGAAATTTCTTAAGGGGGGAAGAATGTCATGACCCTAACTTTTTGAATGATAATTGTTTCATGAAAATGTGTGTTATATTATTACACAAAAAAACTATATCTCATTAATAATAGAGTAAGTATATTTTAATGTAACCATCAAGTTTCAACCACTATATGAATATTGCTCAATTATGAATATTGGTCAATATGACTCTTGGAAACTATACTCATAACATTATGATTATCATTTATAAATATAAATTATAATGGTTAATTAATGAAGAATGAAGAATTGATGGCCTCAACTAATAGAATCGGGCCGTACGAAGCCCATTTGTCGGAACTTGGGAAGGAGGTATCGTTATTGAGATTTTATTTGGACCGAACCCTAGATTATCTTAAACATGTTAATATTGAACGAAATATATTATGGGAGAAGTTCAAGTTAGTGAATATTACTACTCAGGTGATGTTATCTGAGTCGCCTGAAGAGTCAATCACCATCGCACACCTTACCCTTAAGTTGTATGAAGGTTTTTTTGAAGGGGTTATGTTTAAAGGTCCTAATTAATTAAAATTTAATATCTTTGTTTAAATAAAATCTCTATTTATCCATTTCCATTTTAGGAATAGTTTTACTTAAAAATTGACATAATATTGGAAAAATTTATTTTTCAGGTAAACATTTTACTTTTTAGAGAGATATAAATTATTATATTAAATTAAGGTTTTATTAATAATTTTTATCATAATTAAATAGTTTTATAAAAACACACCTTTTGAATTAAAAATTATAACATGATATTATTTTTTTCAACTGTCAAAATTTTATTATACAGTTTACTATGCATTTTCATCTGCTATTATTTTTAATAAATAAGTATTTCTGTAGTTAAAATTTAAATTTATATTATTTATAGAATTATTGTAATAAAATAAAATTCTTTTTTTGAATTCATAAGGTAGATATTATGTTTTGGTGAATTTATGAGCTTTTTATAAAATATTTTGTTTTTCGGTGAATAGTAAAAATACAGTTTTGAGTTTTCGGTGTGTTTAATGACATCATAATGATCCAATATGTAATTTAAAATTATGGTAAACTCTTTTGAATTAAAATATAATAAGGGGTTTCCCAAGAGGACAATACCATGGGAAAATTCAATGGTCAAGCCCATTTTTTTTCAAAATACCACTACTGGTGTGTCCTCAGAAATTAATAAAAAAACTCCCTCACTTTTGCGATAAAAACCCACACATTATTCCATTATATTTAATTCCCAATTCACTATTCTAGAATATATAACAATATTACATTTTAATTATTCTTCCCAAGGTGTTATATAGTCCCCAAATTCTCATTCTTCTAGTCTTATGAGTCACACTTCAAGGTAAGGGAAATCTCAACATCTCTTTTCCTTTCAATTTCCTTTTTACATGCTATGTATTTAAAATTTACATAAAATGTTCTCATGTCCATTTTATTATATCCCTTTATTTTATTAAGATTAATTTATGAGTGGGAGAATCTTTTCACCTCTCTTTTTAATGTTTTCTAAAACCATGTTTTATAGTCGTTATGCAGTCAAATTTTCATCTCAAAATTTCTTTCTTTTTATCAAGAAATTATTTTATTTTATTTTTTGAATACCCAAACATCTATCGTATATTGGGGTATTCAAATATATTTCAAAATGAACAATTTTAATTCTAGGATTAACATACATGAAACCTACCTTCATTTTCTATGGGTTTAAATGCATTAAAGGATGTTGTTTTTAAGCACTTTTTAAAACGTAATGATTTTGATATAAGACCCATTTATTTTATTATATATGGGTTATTTATAATTTTTTTGATGATTATAAATGTGTCTCACATAAAATTAAATACATATTAATGGTTCTACTTGATATATCTCTAATGAATTGGGTAAATAACTTAATATCTAAAGATGACATGTTTTGTGATACCATGGTGAATAACCTTGGTAATTTTTATGACACCCTCGGGATGGACCTTGGTGATATTCTTATGAATGTATAAATTAAAATTTTTATCCACATTTACAACTTATTATTCATTTTATTTTATTTATGATATACCTCTTAATCATGACCTTATGATATTCTCCAAGTTCTTATTTATATTCTTCAAGAACATAAGTAAATTGTTTCCCTTGTTATCCCTTAGTGGGTATTAAGCTCACCCTTTACTTTGATGTATATCCCCAGATTATGAGATATAATAAATGTAATTAGGAAGAACCTTGATGAATCCTTTCATATGTAATATAAGAAGGTTTTAATTTTTCTTGTATTATGTACCTTTTTTCCAAGATACTAATCCTCAAAAAGATCCTATGTTTGTAAATGCTATGTAAAGTTATGTAATAAAAATGCGGGGTGGAATAGGGTACCTATACCAATGGTTTTTGGAACTATTGGTATAGGTACCCATATTTTTTATGGATTATTTTTTCAAATAACATTAAATATATAAAAATTTAAATTTCTTGTAATTATACATATATATTTCTCAAATTATGTTCACAAAAGTCATCATAGCTTAGTGGTTAGGTCGTTGGGATATAAATGATAGGTACTGGGATCAAAACCAAGATGAATTTTATTCTAACATTACCTATACCAAAAATTTTTCAAAACCATTGGCGTGGGTTTTTTATATGAATTATACAATTTTTTTCCAAAACCTTTGGTATAGGTCTATACCAATGGTTTTTCCAAAAATTGTTGGTATAGATCTATACCAACACCATAATATTCAACCCTCCCAAACTAATGGTATAGGCTATACCAATGGTATGGATACCTATAACAATAGTTCTCAACCATTTTTATAGGATTTTTTCTAGTAGTATGGGGTAGTGCGATGAAATCGTTCCTAGTAAGGGGAATCACAACAGGATGATTGGGATCATGATGTGAAGTTTGGCTACCCATCTTGGGCCTTTAGGTCAACTCCTTTTACTTTCAAGTCATAGGGCCTTCGAGCCATAAAATTACAATGAGACTTCGGGCCATTTAATTCATGGGTATATGATCCACTAGACCTTTGGTTAATGTAAGGTTTACCTCTCAACCCAGTAAAAAATAGGGGTTTCTTTCCTTAATAAAAAGGGGCTTTAACCCAACCGATAATAAAAAAAATATTTATTCTAGTTTATTCACACAGTAAAAAATATTTATTTATTTTGTTATGTTAACATTTAATTAATATTTATTCACTAATTTTGTGAATATAATATTTAAATATTTATTGGTGTATAATTTAGTGACATTTTATTAATTAATTAATCATTATTCAAGTACCGATAAATATTGAGGAGGATATACAGAATGAGTTTAATGTTATGGAAGGAAATGTAATATTAAATATTATTTGAATAAATATAAATTTATTTATTCAATAAATAATCATATTTATTTTATTAATGAGTTTTTTACATGTCAAGTAAATAATAAAAATTCTATTATTATTAAAAATGGGGATTTCTAGGGAATTAATAAAATAATAAGGTCCCTTGTGTAATTAATATCTCATAACCCTACAGATATTTAAACCCGGTTATTAAATTTTTTGATGGTGGGAGCCACATTATTTAATTATAAACAATGAGTTATAGAGAGGATTCTTCTGATCCCTATAGATCTCTCTCCACGAACACTCTGAAGGGCATAAAGAAATTCTTATCCTCCACTAGAGAAAATCTATTCTCTCTTGAAGGATTAGATTGATATAAAAAATAATAATTGAAAGAATTAAAACCATCCATAATAACACTTATTGGATTTTTTGGTGATGATCAGAGGTTATTGAAGTACGTGTGGATAACTTCTATAAGGAATTTATCCGTGATTCTTCTCTTGTAATGACAATATGATAAGAGGTATTTTCATATCATCGATAATAAAAAATGAATTAAATGAAAATTAATACCTTTATTAATTAAATAAATTATAAATTATATGTGAAAAATATCATATCTTCCTGGTTTTATGTTCTTTAAAATATATATTCAAATTAATTTCATTGGCCATGATGATTCTCCATAATGTGCATCAAAGATTATTTGTGGATTATGATAAAATCCCAAGTTGGTTGAGGCCCACCTGACACTTTCACTATGCCCAAAACATTTAGTTGTTCCATGTTTTTTAGGAATAAAATTATAGGTAATAATTTTTTTAAATGATTTAATTCAAATTCCAAAGATATCTATAATTTTTTAAGATCAAATTACATAAATAACACTAAAATGATTTTAAAGAGTATTAAATGTAAAAACTTATTTTTAAACTATATAAAAAACTTATAACGTTATATTTACTCAAATTCAGATGTTCAATGGTATATAATATTTCCTATTGTCCATTTAGGATCCACTTTCCCTTTTCATATTACATTCTAGTCCCTTAAATATTGAAAATTTATGGAAAATGCAACAAACTTTTTCCTATAAAAGGAGACTCATTATAAAATTTACAAACCAAATATAATGTTTGGTTTTATCTCCATATTCTACTAAAATACCTCTCTAAACATCCCTTTTCATGTTCATAATTCTCTAACCTTTCCTAAATTCTTTTCTCCATAGTCTTTGGACTCAATCCAAAGGAGGTGGTTTAAGGTGCAAGGTAAGAGTTCTTGAGCCTCTTTCCCCTTTATTATTTATGATTATTTATCCTAAAACACTTTTATAACTCCTATTACATTACTAACATTGTTATATTACCATGTAATAAGAATTGTTTTGGACTACAAACAATGAATGATCATCCATTACCTCCCACTGAACATTATTTCATAAGCTATTACTATGTCAAAATACCAGTTTTTAAAAAATGATGTTTTTTCATTTAAATTATATTCACTCTCATTTAAAAAATTTAATTACTAAAAGTAATACTAAAATATTATATTTTTTATAATATTATATTTTTTTAATATAAAATATTTATTTGTTTTTCCCTTCTTTTAAAATCATTCAAAATACATTTACACTATGGTGGTTTTATGCTACCTATGCGAACAATGTCATTTTCAAAAACTTATGTATTCCATTTGTATTCTTCATAATTGATTGTACGATAGAATATAACGTTAATATTCAATTAATTTAATATTTTTTATTGTTGAATTTTAATGTTTCTATCATAATAATGAAATTAATGGTAAAAATTAATAGTCATTTTTAGTCATAAAAAACAATCTATTCCAGAAAGATTCGTTGAATAGAGACTATTTAATAACCTATTGAAATCCCTTGATTATCTAAAGATTTGGAAAAAATACCTTAAAAATTATATAAATTTTTTATCCAATGTAAAATTATACTTTTTCATCATCATTATACCATATAATTTTTGGAGGTTATGAACTAAATGATCCCGAAAAAACAGATGTAAACAATACCAATATAGTAAATTAATGAAAGATGATAGTAAATCTCATAAAAGTAATAATAATAAGTAAAATAACATGTAAAATTTTCCAAATAAACTAAATAATTTTTATAATTTTATTATTCAAGAGGGTAGAAGATGTATGAGGTGGGTCAAGACTCAAGGTAAGAGGTTTTTTGTTAGAACTTTACATTAAATGTTTTGAATTATTTTTCAAAATTCACTCTCCCTACTATTTTATAAGAAAATAGATTTTTATCTTATTATTGATATATATGAATATTATATATTTCTATTTAATTTTCCTATCAATAAAGAATCAATCAACTTATTTTTTTAATCCCCATATTTTTATAGGTTAATAGAAGTGTCTGTTCGTATTGATTGAAAAGTAAGTTTTCATGAGTTTTGTTCATGAATTAATGAAATGAAATATCCCATGTGTTTTATTCATGATATAGTTCTTGTAAATTATATATGAATACAAGTGGGACCAATATATATACCCCCTCAATGAATTTGTAATGATTTCGTATCTATAGAAATGATATTATAATTAATTTATTATAAATTATTCTATTATGGGTGAACAAAAGTGAATATAGGTGATGAATATAATGTTCTAAAACACCAACATGGGTTTTCAATTATTTTTGTGAGTTTTAAATGAAAATAATTTGATTTTGTGATATAAGTAATTTATTTCATGATTAATTTATATTTTATAATCATTTAAAGGTGAAAAAAAATCAAGGAAAATATTTTTCATTAGTTCTCACGTTTTACCAAGATTCCTTTATGAAGGTTCCATTATTTTTATGTTTTCTTATAAAATTTCTTTTTTTGTAAATTAATTTATAAGTGTTCTTAAAAATAAATATTATTATTTTAAAGAAGAATATGTTTCATTATCATTCACGTTTTTAATGGCCTAATAGGTTTTGTTTTTTTATATACCCATTAGTGACCTTTATTTTTTCATCCCAACTTTTCAAATGATTTTATAATTTTTGTATATAAGTAGTAACAATAAAGAATCCATGTTATAGTTATGGATATTTTTCTTGAATAAATTAATTATATGAATTTAATAACTTTTTTTTATAAAAATTATACTATGAGTGGAAGTGTGGTGTTTGTATTTTAATGGGTTTCCTAATCCTATAAAACTATAAACCTAATAGTTCATGGGAATTTATGTAATGAAATATTTTCTATACATCACGATATTATAGAATGATTATGTTTGGGATGTTAAGAATTGGACATCAAATCCATCATCCACGTGTTTCTATAATATGTTTAGTACCTCCTCACTTGCCTCATTAGAGGTATTAGTAGGAACTAAGGACTCAAATACATAAAACTTATACTCTTAGAATAATTTGATGCACAAGAACTTATACCACTCATGAAAGTTAGAAACATTCATGATATTTTAATTATCTAAAATGGATCATAGGTACAATTTCATAGTCTAATAAACTTCCATTATCTATAAAAAATAAAATTAGATATTTTATATTTTATCTTGATTACTTATTGTGAGGTAATAAATTAATTTTATTAGTAACCCACTACTAAAACAAATATTACCAGCCCTAACCATTTCATTTTGAATATCTTATCACTTGGATATTTCAGTTGTAAGGATCCATATTCCCCTTAAAATAACCTAGAAAAGGACCAAAAAAATTATTTAAAGATATTTAGATAATATTTTCTTTCCAATTGTATTAAATCATTGTTCCTTTATTTGTTGAGTGGACCCCTCCCCCAATCCTGATATCTTATAATCTACCTTCCCCAATGATTTCCTTTAAATTACACTAATTCTAGCTAAGGAAATTAACCCCTGATTATAACTAGGTTAATTCAACCCAAAAATTTTGTTATAACTTCTTGATAATTTAAAGCACACTGATGAAGGGAAAAAAGTACTTTAAACTATTATTAAAATCTAACTAAATAGATAGAAGACTCTTTTTTACTTAATATTTTATTTGAGAGATTTTTTTAACTTATACATATATTTCTTTTATTTTATTCTTCACAATATTATTAATATTATGTGTATTTTACATTATTAATTAACAATGTCTAATAAAATAATTTATGAATAATAACTTTATTCTATTTCACCTTATCTTTATTGACACTTTATTTTACCTCATATGATCATGTTTAATCATCCAAATGAACAATGTATCATACAAATAAATAAATAACCAAGCACTGATAAATAAAATACATATGCTATATGATCATAATTTTTAACCACTTTTGTCTTATTGAAAAGAATATAATCCAATCATGACTATAGGGGAAATAACCCCCCAACATGATTCCCAACTTGAGTTTCATCATTCCACCATTAACCTATGTATCTTGTTGTTTGATTTCACCTTGGCTTGGGTCGTGAACCTTCTCCTATAACTAGGTTCTTCTTCATTTTCAAATGATTACTCTCTCATGGATGTGCGATACCAATGGTTTAGGGTTACATAAAATAAAACTTGGACATATAGATCCATAAATAATAAAGGAGGAAGGGACAATACAAAAATAATATTATTTAATATAAAAATAAATTCATGAGAAACCCCATTTAATAAATAATTCAATTAAATAAACTCAATACATATATAATTCATCAAAGATCATGATCAATCAAAAAATTCAATGACTATATAGTTAAACTTGCTACCATTAATTTCAAATTTTCCTTTCCTCTAGCCCAATATCATTTTAATTTTTCTATTTATCTTTATAAGCCCTCTTTTTAACTAGGTATAGAGGTAAAACATATATGACTAGACGAACTATAGGCTCAAGTCATTGAATATTACATACACTAAAGGCCTAAATGAAAAAATTCTTTGGATAAGTGGACCAAAGTCCCTACATTAGAACACCCCCTAAAATTATGTCATCTATCCACTCCATCTTTTCACTCTAATGTCGTTCCTATGGATTTCCATTACTGCCCTGTGCAGAGGTGTGTAGGGCCTAAATCTGGGTTCATGATTTCCACTCCATAAATCGTCCTCCCTATATCCACCCTAACTTTTCCGTTAACTTCCATCACCTCATCTTTCACTTCATAGGTCTAAAGTTACTCTAGTATAGAGCCTTAAAGGACAAACCTTGGTGTATTGAAGGCTTAGTGAAATAAAGGGACATAATCCTCTTTTAAATTAGGTTGATATAGAAACCTAACATATCCCATAAGACTTATAATACATGACCCAAAGGCATAACATTTGATTGATCATAAGCCCAAAATAAATTTCCAGAAGGCCCACCATGAATAGTGTTTATATAATTCTAATATTAGTACAATAACTTCTATAATACCTATTGTTGTTCCAGTACCTATTATAGTACTCTTAATTTCTACTATAATATAGTTCATATATAGTACATATGAAATTATCCCATAATATAGGAAACTAGGATTTTAAACCTTATCTTATATGATAATATTCTCATCTTATATTATTTTAAATAAATTAAATTTTTAATTAAAATAATTAACTACATTGTGTGTACTGAAGAGGTTACATGATGTATAACTTTTCCATGTCCTATTAAATTCATTACTCGAATTTCATATCTCTATAGTGTGTAATTTTTAGGTTTCATAGTGTATACCTTTATTTGTTTAACTAAATACAATTCTAAAATTTAATTCTTATATGATGTGTCATGTCACTCGATATATCATGCAACTTATGTTGTGAAAGTTCATCATGAATTGTGTACTTATATGAAATTTATTCCCACATAGTGGGTCATAGTATATATCTAATGTACTTCCATGGGTCAATTTTCATTGTTAGAATGATGTGTATAATAGCATGAAAAACCTTAAATATGTGCGACATGTAAGATTGGAAATGCACATAAAGTACACAACATGTTCTTGATCACTAAATTCCATGTAGTTTCATAACTAAATGAAAAATAATTAATAAAAATTTATACATACATGACATGAAAAATATCCCTCAGTGTGTACCTAGTGTGAAGTAACACCTGTCACATGATTTACACATCCATCTACATGATTTGTAGTTTGTGTTTCCCTTTATTTATTTATGAAACTACTCACAAAAAATTTATTTCCTTTTAGTATACCCTTGGTGATTTATCATGTTATAAATGGTGTATACAACCATCTACATGTCATGAAATATGATTTTGTCCACATACACAACACAAATAAAGTCCCAAAACATATCTTTCATGGGTTATCACATGTTATGTAGCATCGATAGCCAATTATGTTCTATCTAATTCAAATATTTCTATGTCACTCAGCTAGTAGTTGATGAGAGACAATATTTCCAAAAAAATAATATTTTTCAATTATAATTAACATCCTAAGTGATAATTAATTGATTTTTATTACTTTTATAAATCTAGAATTAAATAACTAAACGGATAAAATGATTATTTTTACTTATTTTATTCTTTTATTGTATTAATTTAACAGGTCATACATCAATTTTTAATTCTTTAATTTCTTGGTTTAACAACTTCTTAATTGGATTTTAACTATTTTTTCGATTCTCAGAAGATCTCGAACAATCCTACATTAAAATTGTGTTTATTATTTGATTTGTTGGTTGAATGTAAAAAATAGAAAAGGACTACCAACATATGATTCATTTCAACTTCAATGTTTGTGTTATTCCCTAGATAGTATAGGTTTCATCTAGCATCATCATAAGTTTCATTCCTATCCAATGTAAGTGTCATTAGAAAGCTGTGTAAGGGTAATTTCAAAAGGTTTCATAAAGGTAGACCAAAATCTTAAAGTGTTGTGTCAAGGTAATAGACATGTTGTGTAAAGGTCCTACCAAGCATGTGTCCCAAACCATATCAGATTCCTTAGTACCCCATTACCCAGACTAGCTCTAACATATCTTGAAGGTCATTCTTGATCCCCGTGAAAAGAACACTAGCACCTATAATCATTTAAAAGAACAAAATGGAATGATTTTTCAATAAGTTTGATAAAATATAAGAAGATAAATAAATAAGTAGTCGGTACGCCAAACACTCCTCAAGTAGAAAATTACCACTAGAAGATAGATAAAACACAATTGAAAAAATCATACAAATGATGAAAACATCCATCAAGACCATGTATCACAATCCCGAAAAAAAAGGGGACCATAGCTCCATCAGTCACTACCATTACTCTAGTATCCCATGAATCAAGAACACAAACTACCTCCAAGTGGAACTTTAACTTTTCCTAGACCCAACATAACATATTCTAAAAAGGCTTGAAGGTAGAGGGAGGGTGTAATCTAAAAAGGCCATTAGTATCTCACCAATTGTTCCATGAGAAGTTTTAATACAAAAAAATCATTAATGATTAAATTTTAAATAAAAAGGCTAGAAAATCCATTTAAATTTTTTATTCAAATCACCCTTTAAGTAAAATTGATGACAATATATCAAAATAGGCTTAAATTAACATTTTTAATAAAATATAAAGAACCTGAATAAACTAGTTCTATAATCAGTATAATATTATAATCAAATAAAAAACCAAGAAACGTGTTCATAATCCTTGTGGTAAGTATGATTCTGGCAATAGGATCCTCACATTACTTAGTTAATCATCATGGATCAAGTATTTTCACACATATATAAGGTTCATTACATCAAAATAATCAATCAACACTGCATTGGGGAAATCATGATGAACTTGGTTTAGTTATATTTTCCATCTTCAAACCATTTATAAGGTGTCAGATTCTTATAATGATTTTCCAAATCACCCGCAGATTACATAGGATTATATGTGCTTCAATAAATCAATAAATCTTGGGAAATTCATTTATCTCAATTAAATTCTTCAATCATATTTAAAATACCCAATTTCATGTTCAACATTCCATTTCAATTTTCAAAACCAAAATAGTGGTTCTCAACAATCTCATGCCTTTCAAAATTATATTTCATTTTAAGTCATCTTCCTCAAGAATCAATTTCAAGTCATTTTAATCCATCTTTTCTCAAATAAAAACATATTTTCAATTCCTTTAAAAATAGGTTTTAGATTACAAAACCATGCCTTTAAAAAAAGAAAGCTTCAAAATTCAATTGAAAACTCATTTCAATCAAGAAAGAAATAAGGCTTTCATATGTAGGAAAAATCCTTAAAGAACCACCTACGTTTACCAATGATCAATAATCACCCAACATAAGAAATTTTATTAAAGAGATGAAGGAAAAGAAGATAAATAAGGAACCATTAGAACCATGATCCATCAAAACAAGGATCTAAACCATCAATAACATGATGATTCATCTCTTTCAAGAGATAGAAGTTAAGAAAATAGAAATCCAACAAAAAGAGAAAGATACACATTGTGAAGGGACATTAATCGAATCCACCAATTCTTTGATCTGAGAAAAATGGAGGTTTGAGGAGTCAAAACACATTTTGGGAGCCTCAAAAATCAAAATAAGTGGATCATATTTGAGTAGGAGAAGTTTGTAATGCATCATGGGTATGATATTTTAAAATTAAAAAAACATAGACCACACTACATCCCCCCATGACCATGGTGCAGACCCTCTAAATTAGCCCATGGAATGATATAGTGGGGAAGACAATGTTGTAGCCATCTATGATCAACTACCCCCTTTTCATCCATGGTGTATAACCTGAAAGATCCTATATACATAGGATAAAGGGCTAATATGTATCCAACATAGCATACTTAAATGGTTCCAAAAATGTTGGTGGCATCAAAATTCCTTCCCGGGGCTCCACACTACATCCTTCAGTCCATGCCACAAACCTTCCCTAAATGAAATATTCTCGAAAAATCACTATTTAATGGATCTTCTCTCCATGCCACAACCCTTACATAAAATGAAAAGCCACAAAAATGTCCATGTTATATACAAACTAAAAATTCCACAGTATCCCTCACCTATGATGTATCCCCTTGTCTCCATGACATAGTACACAACCAAATTCCCTTAAAAACTCAAGAAAAACTTAGAACTACACTAAAATAAAAAGGGAATCAAAATAAAGGATAAGTAATACCTAAAAGTAGTAATCGGATGTCATAACCTCCCCACTATAAACTCTTTCTTCCCCTAGAAATCCTGTCACAAAAGAATCTATTCCAAATATACAAGTCCACTAGTCTATCATAAGTGACTCACAATCCCAAGTATCATGTGAATAAAATTTGTGATTCCATAGAAATCAAACCAAAGGTGTAGAATTTCCATGAAGAACCATTTTCTTAGAATAAAAAACTCAAAATTGGATTCTTAGTCCTGGATAAATCGGGTTCAACATCATGGGTCTATCATCTCAAAACATGAGAAGGTTCATAGGGATACTTCTAAATCTATAATACATGAAACATGTTATCACTAGATGTCAACTAAATAAAAAATCCAAGAAGTAAGACACTTTTCCTATCTACACAAAAATATCAATTGGTCCCACATATCTCATTGCTAGTTTTCCTTGTTTTACAACCCATCAGTGGCCCAAATAAGGTGAAACTTTCAGAAATGAATTATCACCATTTAAAACCTCTAAATGGTGTTAATAATGATCATCATAAGATTTATATCGAATATATGTGGTCATTATTCTTTGATGAATCAATTGGGTCATTTTCTTCACCTCGTTGACCAAAATAAGTCCAACTGAGGAAGATTCACCAATCTCTAACCAATATAAAATATATTTACATGGGCGAACATCCTCAAATGGTTAGATAAGGCTCGATGACTAGTAACTATTGTTTTAGGATAACTAAACCAATCCTAAGTGGTTATCCCAAGATCCACCAAAGTTAAGAATGAAGGAACACAAATTTATCCTATGATCTGAATAACTCGTTCCTTCTATCCATCTATCTGCAGATGATAATTTACAATCAATGTAACATAAGATCCCAATGACTCTTAGAGGAATCTAAAAAAATGTTAAGTGAAACATGGATCCCTATCCTAGAATATAACATACGGAACTCCATAAAATCTCAAAATCGTCTATACACACAGGAATCCCAGGTATTGAACTTTGTTTGTATCTTTAATAGAGATAAAAAATGATTTGGTCTTCTGATCGATTTCTACCCATATCACATTCTTCCCTCATGGGGTAGATGGACACCCAACCAAAAAGTCCATAGTAATCTTTTCCCATTTCCATGTCATCATGGAAAGTGGGTAAAGAAAACCTTAAGGTTTATGGTGCTCAGATATGACATGATAGCAGGTATAATAGTGAGAAATAAATTCAGCAATGCATAAACTCATAAATGGACACAAAAATCATCACTGCATTTCATAGAATATATTTATGGTACCAGGGTGCACTGCCTACTGGAAAATATGGTAGTCACCCATCACAGCCTTCCTTATAATAAAGGGTATATCATACTGATTTAAAAAATATAGGATACTCTCATAAGAGAATGAGAAGTCACTAATGGTCTACCCACTATAAATAGAGTCTCTAATTCTACAAAACTAAACATTGATCTGCTACACTAGAATAATCATCTCAAGAAGAGAGGAGGTCAATAAAAAACTTGGATAAAAAATATCAGTCCCATTATCATAGACTCTAAAGATCATGTGAGCAAATAAATCCATAAAATTCCACACTTCTAATGATTATTTCATAGACCGGGTCATGAGTTTTCTACTCATTACCTTATCCATAATATTTCCCTTACCATGGGTGTAATTAGTGTCGAAGTCAAAAGACTATAGAAACTCCATCCAATTGCTCTGTTGAAGATTAAAATATTTTTATGAGAAGATATAAACAAGACATTTTTATAAGAATAAATGTTAAAACATTCTCTAAAATTGGAAATTCACCATCTCTTGAGTGCAGGAATCACTACTGGGATTTTGAGATCATGGGTAGGATAATTATATTCATGGGGCCTAATATATTAGGAACCGTAGGCCACCACATGACCACCCTACATGAGAATAAATCCAAAACCAAACCTAATGCTCCAAAAAATATGACATATCCCTACCAGGCCATTGGAAGAGTCAACATTGGTACAGAATCCACGAGGAATTTTAAATAAAAAATAACAATCCTTACACTTTGAATCCCATAAAAAATTCAATCCTTTTTGAGTGAGAGTGGTTATTAGAGAATCCAACATAGATAAATCCTTGAAAAACTTACGATAGTACCCTAACAAACCCAAGAAATTTTAAATATCGAAGATGTTACATGGTTTCTCACATGTCAACACATCCTTCACCATCTCAAGATCAACTAAAATACTATGTTTTTAGGCCATGTATCGGAATAAATTCTATTCCAGAATCTATAAATTACATTTCAAAAGATTGGAAAAAATTAATTTATTTCTCAAAATTTCTAGAAATTATCTAAGGTGATCCATAAGGTCCTCATTGGGTTTATATTAAACTAATATTTCATTTATAAATACTACCATGAATGATTAAAGGTACAAATGGAATATCTTTTTCATTAATTCCTTAAAAACTACAGGATCATTGGTTAGAACAAAATTCATAACAAAGTACTCAAAATGGACATACCTATTCCTGAATGCGGTCTTTAGAATGTCATATTCCTTGATTCTCAACTGATGACATGAGATCGAAGATCAATCATTTAAAACCACTTCAAACCTTTCAACTTGTTAACTAGATCATAAATCCGAGGCAACAAATATTTTTTCTTCACCATATATCAATTTAGTTTTTAGTAATTCTTAAAAAGGATAAGTTACTCATAATATTTATTTGTAAAAAGGATAGGTTTCGCCCAAGTGATACACTCAGGTGAATAAACCCTATATATGATAAATCACCCAACTGGATTTATAACTCTTTCAGTTCAGCTGGTTCCATATGGTAAGAAGGAATAGAGATGGGTTGGGTACCCATTACCAATTCAATGGAAAACTCCACCTCTATTACCGATAGTGAGAGAAAAAATTCATAAGGAATCACATCAGGAAACTCGATGACCACTAGAGGAAGATCATTACTCAAGGATTCTTTTTCCAAATCAAAATAAAACATTTATATCACTTATCTCAACTCCAAAAAAGAAAGAATAAATCAACTCAGTCTTTAGCACCATTATCCCTAGAAAACAGGGAACACCCTATTAGGATTAGTGAAGGAGAATCATTAAACGTAATGGTCACTATAATATTTCTAGGTAATCAGTCAATCCATCCCAAAAATTATTTCTAGTGGTTTCATGTAAAGAACCAAAAAATTCCAAGTGATCTCTATATCCAATAAAGAGAAGGCAGATGAAGGGAATCAAATAACCCCATCCCTCTTAATTCCAAGTGGCATAGTGATATCCATCACATAAGACATAGGAATCATATAAAGTTTTAGAAAATCCATAATATGAGTTGATATGAATGAATAAGATGAGCCAATATTAAATAAATTCGTCATAATTGATGAAGCTGTAGGGATGGAACTTCACACTATCGTCGGACCTATATCAGCTTCCTCTAGAGACTCTTGCACTGTGTGAAGAATATTCATTCCAGATTATTATGACTGGAACACCTTAGTTCTGAAATTATCTAATTACAAGATAGTACTCTTAAGAACTACGGGTCTTGTTTAATACACATAGTATAATAGACATGGAATAACTTTTATAAGTGGCTTGAACGAACACACAAACCACAAATCTTGGGTTCCTCGGTACATTATTTATTTGAATGCCTAACCTTACCACACCAAAATAAAGTTAAAGGGTCTTTAATAGGAACTGCAGGAGGCCTAGATAATGCCTTCTATCAAGTTATATCACAAGACTCATCATTATTCCTCTTTAATTTTAAGGGACTAATATAACTACCACTGAGAGTAATATAAACTCCTCTCAACCCTGACATAACAGCTAGGTAAAAATCAGTCATCAACATTCTATCTAGACTGTCATTATAATAAGTAATATTCGGTATGAAAACCAAATACTAGATATCATATTTAAGACCCATCACAAATCTTTGTGCCTTAGGTTTCTCATTTTTACCCACCTTGGAAAAAAACTAAACAAGTTTAGAAAAATTGTTTCCATGTCGATTCATGATCATATGACCCTATTGTAGGCTGAGAAACTCCATAGACATTTCTAGAACCATAAAATATGGAAAAAAAAATTATGTAAAGAGGGATATAATGACTTTATAATCCAAAACTTCATGATTATTTATTATAACTATTGAATACCACCACCACTTGTTAGGCCCTTTAAGAATATATGTATCACACTTCACCTTTATAGATTCTGGAATTTCCAAGATCTCAAAATTCACCTCAATTATTTTCAAACAATCCTTTTCCTCTTGAGGATCATTTGAGCCTTGTAAATCTAGTGGTTTTTGATGAAGAATCTTCTAAGAATCATCTATAGATTTATACCCCTGAGGTTCTATTATCGGAGCCTGAATGGGAATGGGTAGAGCTACCAATCCTAGAGCTTATAAAACACTCACCACTATCTACTCATGGTTCTGATCAACTAGAGGGTTTAAATTTAATGGTTCATCAGCATCCCCCTCCCAAGTTCTATTTAAAAATCTTCTTGGTGGAATGATAGTACACAACATCAAAAAAGATACTCAAATCATAAATAGATATAGTAATGTCAAATCCATCAAATATATTTCAAGTTTCTAGGATTTTAAAAACACTCAAATCAAATTGGGAAAATACTGGAATTAGATTAATTCGTTCCTCAAAGAAACTTTTCTCAAACTCCCATGGAAACTTAAGGCTCATTATAATGAGATATGAATAGGAACCTGCTTGTAACTACCTCTTAATTCCCAAAAATCCTACTTCATATCTAGTAGGACATCCCATACTACATAAAGTCATTAAATAAATATTCATAACCACTATTTTATACCAATTTTTTATGAACCATCCTAGATACCCTGGAACACAAGTTCCTAAACTGGATCCAAAAAATACAAAAGGGCATTTCTGATCCCCATGGGTTGCGACTAGAACCTAGTATCTTCTCAATGATCAAAAGGGAATAGTTTTTTCATAAGTATGATAAATACTAGAAGATAAATCAATACATAGTATTTATGTCAGTCACTTCTCAAGGAGAAAATTATAACTAGTAAATTGATAAAACCCAAAGGAAAACATCATCTAGATGAAAACAACATCCTTCAATACAAAGTCTCACAATCCATGTGAAACAAGTGGAAAATAGCTCCACTGATCACCACCGTCACTCTGAGGTCCCATTAATCAACCACACCCACCAACTTTAAATGGTTATATACCTTTTCATGGACTTGAAATAATATAATCTATAATCACCCAAAGGTAGAGGTAGGTTTTCAACTAAACATCCAGGTAGTATCTCACCAAGTATTCCATAAATAGTTCCAACTCCTTGAACCATTAATGTTTAAATTTAAAAAAAATGAAAATCCATTTTCACATTTTCAATAAAATATTATTTCAAATAAAATAGATAGAAGATATATCAAAATATACTTAGATTTATATTTTTCATAAAATAGGAAGGACATTAATCAAATATCTCTATAATCACTAGCATGTAATAATCAAATCGAAAACCATGAAATATGTTCATAATCCCTGTGTTAAGTTAGTTTCTAGATATAGGATCCTCACACTTCTCATTAAATCATCACAAATTATGTTTTTTACACATCCCTAAGGATTAGGCCATCAAGATAATCAATCCACACCCCATTGGGTAAATCATGCTGAACTTAGTTTAGTTAGAGTTTCCACCACTAAACCTTTTATAGAAAGTCCGATTACTGGTATTCTTATCCAAATCACACAATAAATACCTAGGATTACATTTGATTCAATAAATAAATAAATATTTGGAAAATCATTAATATAAATTCAATTAATCAATCACAATTTAAATGCCCAATTTCACATTCAGCATGCCATTCCAATTTTTTAAGCCAAAAGAGTGGTTTTATTCAAGTTCATGCCTTTTAAAATAATCTTTAATTTTGAGCCATTTTCCTCAAGAATCAACATCAAGTCATTTTAAGATATATTTTCTCAACTCACAACATATATTCAAATCCTTTTAAAATAAGTATTAGTTCACAAAACCATGCCTTTATATACCAATCAAATCAATGTTTATAAGTCAATTGAAAACACATATAAATCAAGAAAGAAATAAATGTATTATATATATGGAAAATATTTATGGAACCAAATACCTTTATCAATGATCAAGAATCACCAAACATGGGAAATTACAATGAAGATACTAAGGTGATAAATATCAAGATGGCACCCTTAGAATCATGATCCATCAAAACAAGGATCCAGTCCATCAATAACATAAGTATTTATCATTATAAAGGAATATAAGTGAATAAAATGGTATTTCAAGGCAAAGAGACAAATAAAAATACTAGTGGGAGGTCAATAACATCCCCTGGTGCATTGATATGAGATTAATGAAGGTTAGTGGAGTCATAATGCCTTTTGGGAGCTTCTAAAATCCAAAAAGAGAATGAGATTCGACGAGAAGATATTTGGAATAAAATGGGGTATTGTATTTTAAAACTATAAAAACACATACCACGCCACATCCCCCTATGAACACATTGTAGAACCACTGAAATAGCATAGGATATGGTACAATGGAGTGGACCACACCATAGCCACACATGGTCGACTCCACCCCTAGAATCTATAGTGCATACCTCGCTAGATCTTACATACTCAGGTGTAAGGGTTATAAAATATCCAATACCCCACGTGATAATGATGCCAAAAAATGAAGTGACATTAAAATTCCTTCCTAGGTATAAATGTTGTATCCATCCATCCATGTCATATCCCTTCCCGAGCAGGAAGAGGATACACAAATTATTATAGCGTATCACTTTTCTCCACATCATAGCCTTTCCTAAAATAGAAGAGGCACAAAAAATGGCCACTCCATAGAAGAACTGACCAAGTAACAAAATCTCTCTCCTATAATAAAACCCCTTCCCTCCACTACATAGTCCCCTACCATGTTCTTAGAAAAACCAAAAACTCTGTAAAAAACGTGGAAAGTCACAAAAAAGGGAATCAAAACAAGGGATAAATAGTACCTATAAACAGTAATGGGATGTTATAGCATTAATAAAGGTAACAATAATGGGTGAGTGCTACATAAGGGTACCTATTTAACTCCAAGGATATTATGTCAAAGTAACAGTGTCACTGTATAAAGGTAAGCGGTGAACTTTTAAGCTATATCAAGGTAGAATAAAAACTATGTAAAGTTTATCCTCCATCACATCGAGGCACCATCAATGTTTTGTAATTTAGGTAATGGGTATATCATGGAAAGTTAGCCACATCAGTGTAACTCCATTTCCATAAAGATTAAACACTTAAATACCCAAATTTTAAAAAATGAAACACATTTCTTATAGCCACTATTCGTATAAATGAAGGATAGATCTAACAAAAAAACTACCTAAAGATCATTAATCCAAAGATGAATATAGAGATCATGGGGGGAATGTTGGGTATACATAAGATTAAAGAGGATACTAGATTTAGTAATCATAACTCTTGAGCTATGAAAATAGAATACATCCAAGGAGAAAATAACAACTGATGCTCACTATACTAAAAACTAGGGATAAAGAAGGAGAAGTCTCAGTAATGATTTTATATAAATATATACATCCATCTCCTTTTGAAATAGATTAAACCCACATTTATGAATTTAGATAGGAATTTTTATTATAATTTTTTATATTTTAATATTATAGTAACTTTGATTCTATATTTATCATGATTTCCATATCTCCTCCTTCCACTATGATCTATACCTATATGATTACAAAGAACTAACTAAAGTGATTGGTCATTGAGATATATTTCATGGGATTTTGAAACCCTATTCTTTAATTATTTATCATTTTCATTCTCATCCTTGATACAATAGTGAGGGATAGAGAAATGTACAGATTGTCATCATTTTCTCAATTCCCCTGGATACTATATTCTTCAATATGTAAAAACATGTCTCCCTTGATTATCTTAGTCTAAACTTTATACAATTAGAGAAGTGTGGATTCAATGATGAAAAACATACTATTAGAGGTGTTGGGATGGTGGATGCTTCGGTTGAGTGTGTTCAATGCCTCTCCACTATAGATTAGGTGGGATATATATGAAAAGGTATATTTATATTGTATGTTCAATATCATAATTTATATAGGGAGGATAAATAAATTTTTTATTATGAATTGATTATTGGACGGGAATAGATCTTGGATAATGAAGGATATTTGTGATAAAAAATGGGTCCATTCCCTTTCACCTGAAATTTTCTTTTAATTTGATAAAATAAAAAAACTCATTTCTAACTTTCTCTAAAAACAATTGAAAAAAATTGAGAAGTATCATAAGAGATAGAATAGTGAGTCTCTGGGACCAAATCCTTGAGATATGAACACATTCAACTACAAGGATGTATTATAGGTTTTCAAATCCCATTGAATGCAAGGTTCATGATATCCGTCACATCACTAGCATCATTTTTGGGTAGTTGGGTTGAGTTTTTACTTTCTCATTCTCAATTATAATTAGTTTTTTTTTTCATTTCCTTTACTTTTCATTAATTTATTAGTTTATTTCATACCTTTAATCCATCATTTTCTCTGATCTGGGTTAAAAACATTGGGTTTTCATTCTAAAATAATGGATCACAAACTTCATTCCCATTTCAAAGTGATTAATAGACTCGCATATGAGGCCTTATAATTCAGGTTCTCTAGAACCACACTCCTAGACCTGAGGATAAGAAAACCCACTTTACACACTTGCTTTAATACATATACTTAGTAATAATATCTTTCACACATAATGTAAAATTTACATTCCAATGATATTTTTACTTTTAGAGTTATTGATAATTAGTAAAAAGTTTTATCAGGTAGAACCCTTGTTCTTTGTATCAAACATAAATCTTTCCCATAATATAAGTAACTACTTAATTCATAAAATGTCTCCAACATCTCCAACAAATCCTTTACATAAGATACCCTTCTAAACATTTCATAATTTTCTTATCTTCATAACCTAGAGAAATGAAAACATAAGAAAGGTGTGAACTCATATGCCCAGTAAGGGTAAACATAAGCGATAATAATCAAGTATCATAAGTGGGAATAGGATGATAATATGGATATAATCAGGATACATAAGAAATACTCACCAAATAAATAATAGATCATAAATTATGAGTTATAGAGTCTGACATAGTAGAACATAGGAAATGAATCAAAAAAGTGTGAGAACATTATTCAACAAACATGATCTATGAAAACATAATGTATTACTAAGATTAATCATAAGAATGTGGAACAAAAAAAATCGTATCTAAACATAACATAGTGGACCAGGATTTACCACCTCATTCTCACAACATAGTGGACCAGGATACACCACCTGATTCACATAACATAGTAGAGTATATATTATTGCCTAATTCTTATAGTGGTATGAGAATTCCATACTCAATTCTTGTGATTATCTCTTGATATAAAAATCTGTAACCAAATCATTGGAGGTTGATATAGTACCCCCCCAACTTTCATCATCCATACATAGGAGTTATATTGAAATAAATCATTCATCATATAATAAAGAATCCATGGAAAGAATAATGGGTTAATTCATCACAAATAAAGAACCCATGGAAGGAAAATGGTTTTCATACACTTTTAAAATAGAATAAAAAAAATCATTCATATTTATAAGAAGATAAACCACATAAAATATATGGGTATCCAAATATATTCATTTTCTTTCTTCATAAATAACCATATATTAAGATGATGAGGTGTGAGGTATCGACATATAATATATAAAAAGTTATATGGTATAGTTAATAATATTACCCAATCAATCAACATATAGAATCTATATGAACACCCTTCAATCAAATAAATTGAAAACATGGTATTAAAAAAGCAAGGTCATTGAAATAAATATTATTCCTATGAAAGATGATGATTTTGAAACAGAAAGGTAGTGATACATCATAAATTTGATAGAAAATAAAATTACATAATCCATCTAGAAGAAAAATAGGATGATAAAATTTGTACAATTTCCAATATCAATCTTAATATGTGTTAAAATATAACAACATAGATGATTTTTTTTGAGTTTTAGAAAAATCACTTGGGATATAAGAAATATCCCCGATGTTTTTATTTTTTAAAATAAATATTTTATAAAACTAAGAGAATTATAATTTATTTTATAAACTATGAAAACATAGAGATAATGTTACATGTAAAATGAAAAAGGTGGTGTAAAGATGTGTTTACATTGAAAACGTTAAAAAGAGGTTCTTTTCACACTTTGAAGAAAATGACCCACATGAAAAAACTTATAAATTTATTTAAAACTTTTAAATAAGGTAAATTAGTAGAAAATCACTTTGGTTGATTATCGAGACAAATAAAATGAAATTGAAAAAGGTATCTAATGAATATGGACATGGAGGAAAGGTAGGTCCCTGAGTGACAAGAAAAGGTAGGGTATGTTTTTTAAAAATGGGTAAATAATTATCCAAGTGGGAAAATGAAATAGTGAGAATACAATTGAAGCCCCAATAATGAATAAAGGAGAATAAAATGAAAAGTATTTTGTAGATAAAATTATAAAAATTACCTGATTGGGTTATATTTCTAAATAAATATCTATTTTAAAATGAGATTGGTTTTGAAACCCCCATGGTATGGGTAACATAAGAATAAAATGTTCTTGATTGGAAGATCTTGAAATGGTTATTAAAATGTCATGAAATGGAAGATATTTCATACTTTAAAGAAATAGGATAGTGAATACACCCCATAAATAAATAATGGTGTGCAATAATAAACATGTCTCATTAAATTAAATTTAATACAACAACCCCAAACAACCTTATAAAATGTTGAGTAAAAACACCATGAAATATATGATTTCAAATTAAAATTAAATACCTTGAATAATGTAACAACCCAGACTAGGCCTCCTGTATGTCACTAGAGTGAGGGTTTCCACATGACCTCAAGCATTCCACAAAAAAATCAAAGGTCGTCGACTAGTGGAAAGGGACGAACACAGTTTTGGGGATTATATACCCACTAAAACAAGTCTTTAGGGTTATTCTCAATTCTACCCAATTTTTTCCGTATACCATCTATATAGTGGAAATACCAACAACCTGTAGACATGAAACTAGAATCCCACTGACCCCCATAGTATAAAATATAAAATATGTAAACATGTTCTATATGATGAATCAATCATAATAGAATAGTAGTAACAGATAAAATAAATTAGACATCATATGTAATGAATGGAACACTATCTGGTACATTCCAAATGACAAAAAATAAATAAATACAATGGCTTATGGCCCAATCCACACACCATACCTCTATATCCATAGCCTCTACAACCAGATAATATATACCATGATTCCATATCCATGAAATACTTATTCCCTAAGAGAAAATTGTAGATTCAAACAACATACACTGGATCCCATGTCATGCATGTGGATAGAGGGTTAGTCAAACAACCCAACAATTATCCCCAATGCCTTAACCAAACTATGTATTGTTTTCATCAAGTGGGTGTACATGAAATACATATAAGTAAGTGTAGTGGGGTCTTTGAAACTCACCCTCCCATAAATATATCATGTAATGCACACACAAGAATTACTGCTTCAACACCGTATCAGGAATCACCTCATATCATAGCCCATGAAACACTTGCTTTGGTTCCATGTTGGAATCTATGTCATAAAAAAATAAATTAAATACCTTCCACATCATTGTGTAGGAAAGTAAGCCTTTCAAAAACTATTAACACATATACCCCTATCCCACACTTTTTGTTCAGGTCATGGCCTCATCATGTACCCAGAACAATCCTTACATAGTCAGGGAGGTCCATCAATTCACTCAGACCTTCTCTCCAGACTATAGAAAGGTCAACCATACACATCATCCCATCCCCAAAAGTTCTAGGGAGACCAATAAATTACACTATTCTATCCCATTGGTTCTTTGAATTCCCAAATTTTATGTACCCAGACACATCCCTGTACAATTAGGGATGTCCATAGAGTCACCAAGACCCATCCTTACAAACTCTATAGAGGTCAACCGTGCACACCATCCAATCCCATCAGGTTATGGGGAGGCCAATAATTTATAGCATCCCATCCTAGGGGGTCTTATTTGACCCAAATATCAATTATCCCAAACCATTCCTATAAATTCGGGGAGACACATCATGTCACCTTGACGTATACTTATACACTCTTGGGAGGTCAACCATGAACATCGCCCCATCCCTAAGGCTTCTAGAGAGGACAATAAATAACTCTGGCCCATCCCAAGGGTTCTTATGAGGTCCTAAAATCAAGTTAATCAACCCATCCTAATTATGTTAGGGTGGTACATCATGTAAAATTTTATCACATACAGAAAAATCAAATAGGACACATAGTTCGTCTAACAAATCACATACTAACCATCACAGAACTAGTCCCTCTAGACCTAGTCCCATATGAAAGCATCCACCCATGTACCCTAGACCAATCCCAACCCTATAGGGTCCTGTGACATCCATTAGGATCAACCCACCACTTTTATACCAAGTGAAAACATCATTAGTAAAATCACACAACAAGTGTAGATATTCATACTAAAAAAGAACATGAAAATAAATAACCAATTATCCAAGATATGTAGTAAGGTCAAGGAACCCTACCTCAATCATTGTTTTGATAACACGTTATAAGATTTTAATCTCTTCCATTGAGTCTAATATCCCCTTCCTCAACATTCAACACCATTAAATAAATAAATAAATTAATTAATTAAAACCAATATTCCAAATTAGAATAGCCGGTGAAAAACTCACTAGGAAGTCTAATGGAATCAAAAATTCGATAAAGGGGGTGTGTTTCACTCCCAAGATTCCCCTGATCCTATTCAAAGAAAAATCCACAATTTATTAACTTTAATTGATTTCCAATTGAATCCAAATTAATTTATAAACCTTCTGAAACTAACTGGGAAGCATACCTTGTGAAAAACAGCAATGAGAGGCTTGATTTCAACCACTTGGGATGTCCTCAAGCCTTGTACCAAATACATATCAAGCATAATGAATTTTTCTTTATCTAGAGAAATATTTCCTATAAAACCCTAACTATCCTAATGAAAACCAATGAAGAATAGTTAAGTGGATCAAGTGGGGTAGAAGAGGTTATCTTACCTATAATTGTTATAGAAAACTGAAACAAAATCACCTCCACATCAAGGGGTATGAAGATGATTTGAACCCCTACTCATAAAACCAAATAAGAAGGATAAGGGGGATACCCCATATAAAATATTTAGGGGTAAAATTGAAAATTTATTCCTTAAAAGGCCCCATTGGCTAGCTCGTGACTGCTAGAAGTAACAAAAAATGACCTGAAAACCAAAATCAAAAGTTCAAATTCCCTTCATAATTTTTCAACCCACAATTACATGGGTAATTTCAAATAATTAGATGATCATGATAAAAAAATATAAATGTGTAATTATATAAACCATTAAAAATAAAACATAGTGTATACTAAGAAATATATCTCAAGGGAGAAAATTTGAGGCAAGAAACACTTTCCTTGTTTACCTACTTAATCGAACACACTCTAAGATCTTGTATAAGAAACCAAAAATATGTTAATCACATATTTTAGAACCTCATTAATATACATAAACTTTATAAAATTCACATATAATCATTATCTACATGTATATTAGTTATCTATTTTCTACTTTCAATATCGTGTATGAGTAATATTGGTCATTTTGTACTAGTTTCATAATAGTTGTGTTTTTATTCACTATTATCAAAAAATTAATCATTAAAATATATTAAAATATATTGTGATTAATTTTTTATAATTATTTATAATGTTATAATTTCATTCTATAATAGTTTTGGTTATGGTTCTTGTAGACAAAATTTGCAACAAAAATGTTTTATGGATTTATAAAAAACAAACACCTTTATCTTAATTCATGGGTTTAATATAAATTTTAAATTTCTAGAACCAAAATAAAATATTTATTATCTTATTTATATCATATATTATCAGTAATTAAGTTCTCATAGTAGCCTTTATATAATTTTATAGCATATTTCAAGTAGGTGGTATGGTCAACACAAACATGAATGTACCATAATTAGAGGATGGTTAGGATTATGAAGGTGAATTATTTTGGGAATAATATAATTATTAAGGTAGAATAATGATATTATTTAGATAATTATATGGTCATGAGTCATATTTTAATATATTTTAATGAATAATAAAGAAACCAAATGAAAAATGATATACGTTACTTCGTGGATCTGGTAGTTTGAAAAACACATGGTTAACATTTTTATTTCTCAAAGAATGATAGGGGAAAAGGTGGATTATAATTTCTCTCTTGATAATAGTATTTAAATCATATATTTTATATTTATTCACCAATTTCACCCTTTTAATCAACAATGATAGTTGTTGGCATGTCAGAACTGACCCAAAGGGGCTCAAGAAACTACTATCCTAAGCCTAATAACATAGACCAAGGGTGGTGACAAGCATTGAAAGAAATAAATAGTATGGGAGAAATTTTACTAAAGTACATGTATGCACACACCCAGCCATCTCAATGTAGAAGTGAAGATGATTAATAAAAGAAGATACAATATCTATATAATAACCATGCATTTCAAAAACTTCTAGGGTGTACAAGAGTACGACGGTGTAAATAAAAAAGTAAAGGGAAAAAATAGATGCCCAACTAGAAAGATATACTAAACTAAAAAATGGAAAAGTAAATGTTGAGAGAGCCTAACTTCTATTCTCCAAACTTTGACCACAGTACATGGCCAAATTCACCAGGTGTCCCTAAGATCTTATGTAATCTTCACAGACCACTATCTATCATATGTATAAGACATGACACATGCGGGGAAAACCCATACAGGGGTAAGTATATACATACCTAGTAGGATGCCCCAAAAATTGAAAGGGGAAGCAATAAGAGACACAATAAGAATAAAAATCTCAACCCAAAGTAAGATATTACAATATCAAATAACATGGATACAATATATATATATATATATATATATATATATATATATGCTCAAACTAAAGAATCCAATCCAAGAGAGAAATGGGATCTCTATATCACAACCCACCCTACGAAAAGAGTTCCAATAAGTCCATCATCAATACCCTGCATCTCACGTGTCTATCTAAATATACATCCAATTCAAGCCACACCTCACCACCATGTCACAAAGTCAAGGGGCATAATATCTAAGAAGAGGATATGTTCCCTAGTGTTTCGAGGGGTGCCACTTAGTGTAAGGAGGATCACCACCCTATCTGATAGAGGGTAAAACTTGGTAGATAGAGGACCCAAGCCCCTATACATAAGGGGGGTAACACTCGGTAGGTAGAAAACCCACACCCTAATACCATAAGGGGTTCCACTCAGTAGCTAGATGACCTATTACCAAATTCCATAGGGGTACCACTCAGTATATAGAATCCCTGAATTGTAATTCCATAGGGGGTACCACTTATTAGATATAGGACATGCACAATAACGACATATGGGGGATGCCACTCAGTAGATGGATGAACAGCACCCTAACACTATAGAGAGTACCACTTTAGTGATCCTGCCTGATCACTGTCATCATCAAGCACTCCCTAAATAAGAATAACAACTAGAAAACCTCACATAATATATCAAAATCTACTACGAGTGCCTCCATCTCGTTCTGTATGAAAGAAAACTCATGATAGGCTAATCACATGCCAAAATCTAAGTCCAAACGAATGAGATATGAGAGGTTGAAGTTTCCTAAAAAGGAAATTAGGGGTACAAAATGTGTAAGGGACCCAGATGGTGTGTTGTCCCATTCTTCCACCTGATCATGACCCTACCAGTACATGGTTCACTAATTTTGTATAACTACATGGATTTTAGGTGGAATGCATAGTATACCTCATCCACCCAGGGTCCTACCTATACTCTTGTCTGTGTTCGTTTAAGTCTACTTATGTCTATGTACTTCGGTACATTACATGTTCTCTTACTTGGGGAACTACCCATATTCTCTTTCACATATATTGTCCACATAAGGAGGGTCACATGGCATGTGACCTGGTCACATGGTGTATAATCCTTAACTTTTCCAAAACACTAGCGTCATAGTCGTAGGGGTACTTCACAAAGTTTTCTCATCCATGTAAACACAATGTAGTTTGGATTTTTCTAGAAAGTAACATTTATTTCTACGCATTCTAGATCTGAGTCCAAAGCTTCTAATATCACCTCCAAGATTTCAAAAATCGAAGGGGAAGCCCTTGATTCATTATTTTCAGCCATCTGTTGGCTGAAAAATGAATTCCCTTTTGATTATCATGAATCCGAACGTCCCACTCACCTCATTCATCGCCCATGTAATTCCAAAACTTTATCTAAATCCTATATCTATGTAAAAATCATCCAAAATATGAAAATACTTTGAAACCATACCTAATTATTTAATCCATTTCTCTCACATGATTCCACTATGAATCTAGGGGTCCAATCAATCTTGGTCCCTCCCAACAATGTCGAACTGAGACCCCATAGACCGATAAGTGAAGAATGAAAAAAATACTAGGATAAAATCATAAGAAAAAAGGTTCAATAATCATCTTCCAATATTTCTTGTACAATGAACACAAATAGGCATTCCTAGGGTGAGAAAAACTGAATTATCAATTAATGGGGTACACGGGTGCAGGCAAAAGGTTGTAGTTGACACAAATCAAGAAAAGAAGAAATAATGCTTAGATAATTTAATAAATAGAGGAATAATCCACAAATTTAAAATTCCTTCCTAAATTTGTATCATTCATTGATGAAGAACTCACTCAGAAATGAAGAAAATGAGTTCTTGTATTCTCTGTGCCTCGATCTTCCTGGATTCAGAGTTCTGTCATCGTCTGATTCTGATTATCTAGAGAGAGGTGCAAGAAAGGACACTAAATTATATAAGGGTTTATGTGGATAAACCTAGAGAATCATTATCACCATGAATTTATAGAAGAATCTATTTACGTCAAATAAAATAAATAATTATTTTAATTATTTATTTTAATGTAAATTCACTCGCCAACGATCGTGATATCCGGACGTCCTATGCCAACTAATATTAGGTTACACATGGGGTAAACTTCATGTTATGGATTCAACTATGGTATTGGATTTAAATCCTATATTATTTTTAAGAGTAATATAATTTTATTTAAGAAACAAATCACGCATAATATAAAATATATTTAGTATTTATATAAAATTAATTTCAAGAACACCAAGCCTCAGAATTGCTTGGAATCTCAACGTCTGGCTTTAAAAATATTTCAAGATATATTTAAAAGTATTATAAGGAAAAAATAGGTTCTCTAAATCATTCCCCATTTTAATATTTTCATCCTTGAAAAGAAAAAACATGACAAAAGGCTTGGGATACTGAGCCCGTATTTGGCTCTCTTGCTCCCAAGAACTCTCCTGCACACTCCCATGTCATCAAAACACACAAACTAAGTGGGTGGTCCATCCTCATAGGGTTCTCTCCTAAAAATCCTCTATCACCAATGGGTTATCTACAATAGTTTCCCCATCCTTGATTCCCATATCTCCATAGTTAATAACTTACTTGGGGTCATGCACGTATCAACTCGGATGTGACAGATGGAAGATGTCATGCACCTACTCCAATTGTGGGGTTAGGGTGAGGCATTAAGAAACATCACCATCCCTATGCAAGATCTCAAATGTCCTAATGAACCTTAAGAATATATTTTATCCCCAATAAAATTGATGTAATACTTTTTGTGGGGAGACTCTTTGGAAATTGTGGTCAACCTTCTCAGACTCCACGAGCCTGCTATGTCGATCTGCATAAGATTTATTCTTGCTATAGACCATCCTCATCCAGTCATGAATTATTGATACCTTCTACATTTTCTCCTACAATATATATATACCCACAAGATATTCCCCTCCAATCTCTGTCCAATATAAGGGAGACCTGTAAGGTCTCCTATACAGGGTCTAGAAAGTTTTCAATCTGATACTAGAGTGATAGATATTATTGTTAGAAAACTCTTATAAGGTGAAGTGATTCTACCAACTTTGGTTGAAGTCTTACACATAATCCCCCCATCATATACTCCAATACCAACATAGTTCACTCGGTCTCCCCATCTGTCTGGGGGTGAAAGGCTATACTTATCCTCATCTGGGTCCTAAATGCCTCTTATAAACCACTCCAAAACTATTATGTGATCCATACATAGTGATTAGAGTCAATATTCAAGGTCACCCAATAAAGTTGAATAGTCTCCCATACATACATCTAACCTAAACTCTTCACTAAACGTTTCTCCATGGTAGTAAGAAAGCATTTCGTCTTCGCGAGTCGGTCAACGATCACCCAGATGGCATCATGGCCCCATGTTGACTGTGGAATCCCTATCATAAAGTCTATGAATATTCTATCCCATTTACACTCTTGGATTTTAAGGGGATACAGTAAACCTTCCAAAGACTAGTGCTCATCCTTCACCTGCTGATAGGTGAGGCACCGGGAGATGAAATCGGCGACACTCCATCTCATGTTGACCCACCAAAACTGCTAGAGAAGGTCTCTATACATCTTACCTACATTGATATGTATAGAAAAAGGATAGGTGTGGAATTCTATCACCACCTCCTTCCACATCATGACTGAGACCACCATCCTTCCCTAGAAAATGATGATGTGATTTACTCCTTTAGAAAATCCATTGAGTGAATATCCTGAGGATATTAAGTCATTCATGACCTCACAATCAATGTATCCCAATTGGGATTATCTCACACACTGAATAAGATGAGGAGTCAACACCATCAATTTAAGAAAATTTGTACCCTACTACAAAAACCAGAGTTATATTCAAGGAATATTGCTTCTCAGAAGTCTCCTTCACCAAATAATCCTAGAACTTCCTACTGAGGGAATATGACACAACATTTACCTTACCTGATTTATATTCTATCTCGAAGTCATAGTTTTACAAGA
Organism: Viscum album; assembly: GCA_963277665.1. Classification (NCBI taxonomy): domain Eukaryota; kingdom Viridiplantae; phylum Streptophyta; class Magnoliopsida; order Santalales; family Viscaceae; genus Viscum; species Viscum album. The sequence goes on along the minus strand of CAUJRU010000305.1, from coordinate 59,652 downwards.
ACTCCAACCATCCACTCTATCTTAGGTTCAATTATTTCTATGTGAAGATATACCTAAGACTCTGATGATCTGAGTAAACAATAATGCACTCTCCTAGAAGATAGTTCCTTTAAATCAAATGAGTTAAGACTACTACTGCCATCTCTAGGTCATGAGTTGTGTAGTTATACTTGTGGTTTCTTAACTACCTCAACCCATATATGAAAATTTCATGCCACTAAATCAACACAAAACTAAGCCTAGCTCTTGAGGAATCCAAATATAGTATGTACTCCACGCCCTCCACCAGTTGACTCAGAATAGGAGAACTCTTTATCCTCCACGTCAATTCCTCAATGGCACTTTAGACTTGCTCATTCCAGGTAAGTGGGTCCCATTTTTCTTCATTTTTTTAAAACAGGATGAAATCATAGATAAGTATACCAAAAAATTCTATAATACCCCACCAAGCCAAGGATGCTTCGCACCTATGACATACTCATGGGTGGATGAAAAGAAATCATTGCATATATCTTCACCTGGTCCATAGATAATCAATGCTCAGAAATGGAATTCCATAGAAAGTAAACCTCCTGAATAAAAAATTGGAACTTCCAGAGCTTATCATAAAGCTGGTACTCCCGATGAAAATCTTGGACCATCTTCATGTGACGTACATGTTCCTCCTCTAACATATATGTTGGTCGGAGTATAGTACTCAAGAGGGGTGGGGGTTAATTGAGTATATATTCAAAATTTCTGTTACAAAAGTATTCTTATAAGATTTATTAATTCTCATAAATTTTAATATCAGTTATTAACATTACTTTTGAATCTATTATAATAAGTAAAAACAATTATACCTTATTTCCAATGTTAACTATCAAAGAAAATTTAGTGATTTCTGAATTAAACACTAAAAAAAAAAGTAAACAAAACAGTTGATATAAAACAAGTGGTTTAGTCTCAAGCCGAGACCTAATCCACTCCACTTAGTGATCACCTTCCACCAAGGTGGTTATATAAATAAACATGATCCAAACCATGGATCGAGGTTAAAAACAGTACAAAATAATTTCCATGTCTCACAACCTCTTCCACAGTTCTTCGTGGGTATGATCAAACAGGTCACATAGATACCTCTTCCACACTTACCCGTGGGAATAAATAAGTGTAACAAGATATAAGAGAAAGGATATCTTGTATACTTAAGTTTAATATAGGAGAAAGTGAAAGTTTAATACCACACACACTATTGAAATATAGAAAAAAATAATACACAATATAGAAGAGATGATGAGATAAGGTTAGAAGTGATTTGAGTGTTAGTCTATGAATCTCTGGACTTCTGGGATGAAGCAGATGCAGAAATCGAGTCCTCTCGCGTAAAACAGAGTATCGTAAGTCAGCTTGATCTAGCTCGTGTTTTCCATGGATTTGATAATGTGGAAATGTTCTCGAATCTAGGATTCGAGTAGGCTTCGTGTGTTACTTAGTAGTGTTGAGTTGCATGAAAGCTCGTGCTTATTTTTTATTGTGCATACACTTGTTTTTCTATTACACTGTTGTTACTATAGTCACCATGATCACACCCTTTTCTACTGGCCACACTGTTATTTTTATTCTTGGAATGAATGTGTTAGAGCCAACATGATGGATGTATTATGAACCTCGTACCTCGTACTGTCAGGTAACATGTCTACAAAGAAACATTAATTATGCCAGTTCATTTAAAAGATTAAAATATGACCTTTAAAAATTAAATTGAAAAATGACAAAACAAATTAAGAAATAGTGTCACAGTCTATCTGTAAATGGTGTCTCCATGAAACAGTGTCTTCTTGAAACATTGTCTTCTTCTTTGTCTTTGAGTGGCGAGATATATAGGATGTCATAGTTGTATAGAGATCAATAACCAGTAGCACAAATGCGGTGTTAGGACCACAATGTCTGGTCAAGGTGTCTGGATGGTCATAGTGTCTATATGGTCATAGTGTCTGGATGGTTACGGTTTCTGGATGGTTACAGCGTCTGGATGGTTACGGTGTCTGGGTGCTTTTCCAGAAAAACACAACTGGTGGCAGACTCATGGTTTCTCAGACTTAGTCGAGTATTTGTACACAGACATCAACAGTGATATTCATAGAATGAATTAAACTTAATCATTCATAAGAAAATTTAATTAGAAACAACATAGTTTACAATAATTAGTTAAGGCATATAGAAACTAATCATCTGTACACATGATTCAAGATAGATTAAATAGTATTGAATATATTTAAAGAATGTATATGATTTTTGATCATTAAAACATGATTAATACACGAGGATTCCAACAATATCCCCCTTTTTGATGATCACAAATCATGCGAGTGATAGATTTATTATTTGGTAATGTGTCTCTTCTTTAATGTGCATTTAGTGCATATAGAATACATATTTCTCCCCCTTTTGGGATTATAAAAAAGAGTAAATATGAAGTAGAAAATAAAAGTGCACAACACATTAGATGGATAAAATGTGGCATTACAAGTAGTAAGGAAGAATACTACATAAAACATCCACATAAAAAGATAATAATCACTATTCTTCATCGCTGGCTTGTCTTCTCTTTTCCCTTGGCAGCAACATCAGAAGAAGAATCCAGAGGAGGAGAGGTAGAAGTGGAAGAAGGGTGTGAACCAGTGGACAGAGACTGTAAAGGGAGTCCTTCAAAAATAGAAGGGGCCAAGGTAGGTGCAGTAGAAGACAAAGGAAAATTTTGATAAAGGATTAAAGGCCTGATATGAATCAGAGCTTGAGATATAGACATAGATGTGGAGGATGGGGAAGAGGATGAGAAGGTAGGAAAACTAGAGCTCAAGGGTGAAGCTATAGGAGTGACAATGGCAGTACTCTGAACTTGAAGATAAGGCCGCTAAAGTTTGATGAAGTCATAAATGTTCTCACCACCATAATATATAGCTTTCTCAAAGTCATCTTTGTTCTCCATAAACTTAACCAACAAAGGAGTGAAATCTTTGGGCTTTTGGACTTGATTTTTGAAAGCTTGAGTTACAGGAGGGATCCTCAGATTCTCTACAAGGTACATGAAGTGGTTTGTTATGTCATTATTAGACAAGATCCGATTGAAGTATAAGTACACCTTATTATAAATTTCTTGCTGAGAATCATTGGAAATCTTGGAATGAAATCTCACCAAATGAAGAAAATTTTCACTGTTATTGATAACTTCATACAGAGATTCCTTGTCAAAGCCACTAACACAGATTGAAGTTCTTCTTTAACAACTGTTCGAAGAATATACCTATCTAAAGAAGGTTGAGATGATTTTTTAGAAGTATGAGAAGAAGTGACAACCATGGTAAGGGATTTGAGTTGATTTATAACTTTCTAGATATATCCCCTATAATCATCAGCTAACTTGTTAAGACCAATAAGAAGCTCACACATCTCTTGAAAAATCTTCTTTTTTCTTTCAGCTAGCTTTTCAGCTAAGGAAGTTAGATGAGGTTAAATCAGTGAGGCTACTTTATGTGGGGAATGACTAACAATATCCTCAATAGGATAAGAAATAGGTTCTAGTCTTGAGGTTACCACTATCTACATTTCTTCAACCATACCTCTTACAAATTTATCACCGAGAAGTTTGTTCTCAACTCTGAATTCTTGAATCTCATGAAGAATCTTGGGTTGAATCTTCCATATGACTTTTTCCAACAACAGTGAAGCATATCTTTCACTCAGATTGGATATAGGAGTCGGTTGGGTATTCATGATTTTCTTAACTCCTGCCAATAGGGAAGCTCCAAATGCTTTCAAATCATCCTTGTTCACCAAGTTTGGAGATTCTTGTGAGGGTTCAGAAATAGAAGTTGAGACAGGCTCATGTTCCTTGGTAAAGATAACTTCAGATACAGATTCCAGTTTCAAATAAAACATAGTAGACAGATCAATTCCTTTAACTGAGACTTCTTGGGAATCTGTCACATCAAAATAACTAGGGAATTTATACCATGTATCCACTGAGCTTGGATCAAGAAGATTAGGGACTTCAACATATTCCAGATTGGGGGATGCCCCCCCTCAATAGGTGAATCTTTCTTAGGATTGAGAGATTTATATTCTTGATCTATTTCCACAAATTCATCCCTAATTTCCTCATCCATTTCCTTTCTAGCCAACTGAAAGTCTTGTTCCATTCTCTCTTCAGCATAAGGAATAACTTCAGGAACATATTTTTCCTCTGGGTTTTCCTCAACGGTAGATTCTTGCACAATAGGAAGATCTTCTTCTATATGTTCTTTTACAACATTATTTCCACTTACCTTAGAAACATATTCTTCTTTGGAATCAAGTTGTTCTTCCATATCAACAATTGTTTCACGAACATGCACTTTCTTTTCAAATAATACTTGAGGAGAAGATTCATTATCTTCCTCAACAAGAATAGTTTATCTTAGAGGTAAAAAAACCCCTTATTCTTCTTACTCATCAGAATATTCAATAAGTTCATCTATCTCTAAACTAGGATAAAAAATATCCTTAGGTCATGAAGGGTGTTCCACCAGATTAAACTTTTCATAAACTCTATCATTATCTTCCACCTGTGCTTTCCTCCATGGATTACAATTGATTTTCATTATCTTTACTGTAAATTTTTAAATACAAAACTCATAATCCTTTATGACTTTTTCATATGGTCCAACTAATCCTTTTTCATGACGCATAGCTGAGATAAGACTTGAATAAAACTGGGAGGTTGACTTGGAGGTTGTTTTGATCAACTCACACATATGGTGTATAACATACTTGCATAGGTTGATCTTATGTCAAGTTTTCATGAGATGTTTCAAAAATACATCCTGATATATGAGTAATGAAAAATCACCTTTTTGGGGGATAACCAAATTATGAACAAACTTAAATAAGATTCTAGATTCACTATCTATCTCGGCAGAAATGAATCTCCTCTTGGTTTCATTTCCAGTTAAACTTCTCAAAGATTCTTCCAAAACAAAGAACTCACTCGAAGGTGGAGTACCTCTCTGGTAGTCCTCAAAAATACTCTCATGAGGTATCCTAAGGCATGCATCCCGTAACCTCGAATAAAAGGTACAAATCTGACCACTGATCCAACTTCACACAACATAACCATCCTTTAAATCAAAAGAGAATTGAACATACTGGTAAAACTGGGAAAATAGCTTCAGATAAATAGGCATATCCTCTTTTGTAAACCAATCTAGTCATCCTTTCTCTATTATCACTTTCAAAACCAATTACTTACTTGATAGAAGCCACTTAGGGCATATCTATTTTTCAGGTACCACTACTCTGTTCACTAGATTCAGATTCAGAGGGCCTTCGGGTGCAAAATTTGGCATGATTTTCAACTTCTTTTTTAAATTGCGCTTCTCAGGAGTTGATGATGGAGGGAGTTTCATCCGAGTCATTCATCGAAGGTTTGGGATAAAGAAAGGTTGAAATATGGGTTATTGTTTGAGAGAAGAGAGCTCAAGTGAAGAACGAGTGAAACTTCTTTTATTTTATCATTTACGGATATCAAGAGTCATGGGATAAAATGCATGGGAAAGTAAAAATAATAACACAATAAATTACCGTGATACAAATTATAATGTATAAATAAAACAATAAAGCATCTTTATGGTGAGATTGTAATCGACTTTCATAGTGAGACCGTAATCTATCCTTCATGGTGAGATCGTAACAAGCATTCACAGTGAGACCGTATTAGTGTGATTTCTAAACTGTGTGAATGTATTATTTGAGATAGTAAGTGCCAGACTGTAACCAAGAAATAGTGATTCTGAGACCATAAAAATGGAACAGTAACTCTTAAGATAGTAAAACTATAGAACCATTAAAGTTAAACAGTAATCTTAAGACGGTGACTTGTGAAACCGTAAACTGTGAAACAGCATACTTACTACTTAAGATTTATCATTCCCAATTCATGTATGATGTAATCTATTATTTTTGAATTTATTGGTTTGGTGAATATATCTGCAATATGATATTCAGTTCTAATGAATTCCAAAGTGATCTCACCTTTCTAATAATGATCTCTCAAAAAGTGATGTCTTACATCAATATGTGTTTTCCTAGAGTGTGAAACATGATTTTTTGAGATGTTAATAGCACTTTTATTCTCACAATTTATAGGTACATGAATGAATTGATATACATAATCTAGTAATGTCTGTTTCATCCACAAAATTTGTGTACAACAACTAACAGCAGGAATGTATTCAACTTCTGCAGTAGATAATGCAACAGAGTTTTGTTTTTTACTACACCATGATACTAGTGTCCTTCCTAAAAAGTGACATCTTCCATAGGTGCTTTTTTCTATCTAACTTACAACCACTGAAGTCAGTATCTGAATAACTCACTAACTCTAATGATTTTCCTCTGGGATAGAATAGTCCTAGACAGGGTGTATGTTTGAGGTATTTAAAAATTATCTTAACATTATTTAAATGAGATTCCTTAGGATTTTCTTGAAACCGAGCACACATACACACACTGAAAATAATGTTAGGTTGGCTAGAAGTTAGGTAGAGTAAGCTTCCAATCATTCCTTTCTAAATGGTTTGATCAACAGATTTTCCATCTTCGTCAAGATCCAACTTACAAGTAGTACTCATCGGAGTCTCACTACTTTTAGTGCTATCCAATACAAAATGTTTTAGAAGATATCTAGTATATTTTCTTTGATTTAAAATAATACCATCATTATTTTGAAATGTTTGAAATCCGAGAAATAATTTGAGTTCACCCATTAAACTTATTTCAAATTCGTTTTTCATCATTTCAGAAAATTCAATAAATAATGAATTTTTTGAAGATCCAAATATAATGTAATCTACATAGATTTGAACAACTAAAACATCATTGGAAATTCATTTTATAAAAAGGGCAGGATCAACTATTCCTTATGTAAAACCTTTGGAAATAAGAAAATTACTTAATCTATCACACCAAGCTCTTGGAGCTTGTTTTAAACTGTATAAAGCTTTTGATAATTTAAAAATATGGTTTGGAAAATGAGGGTTTTCAAAACTAGGGGGTTACTCAACAAAGACATCCTTAGTTATATACCCATTTAGAAATGCACTTTTGACATCCATTTGATATAGTTTGAAATTCATATGTGCAGAATAAGCAAGTAGAATTCTGATGGATTAATATCTAAATATTGAAGAAAATGTCTCCTTATAGTCAATTCCATATTCTTGACTATAGCCTTGTGAAACTAATATAGCCTTGTTTCTAACTATTTTACCAGTTTCATCTACCTTCTTTCTAAACACCAATTTTACTGCCTATGGTGAATGTGTCATTGGGTCTTTCAACATGTTTCCAAACTTTTTTCCTTTCAAACTAATTAAGTTATTTTTTCATATCCATCACCCAAAAATCATCATTGATAGCATCATTAATGTTTTTAGGTTCAAGTTGTGACAAAAAGAATTGATGTTCAACCTTATTTCTAAGAGAATCTCTATTTTGAGTTCCTTTATCTAAGTCACCGATAACAACATCTAATGGATGGTTCTTAAGAGTTCTAACAACTCTAGAAAAAGAAGGACCGGTGATTTCAGGTTCTTCAACAGGATCTAGTTCATTGTGACCATAATCTAAAGAATTTCCAAAATTGGAAGTTTTCACAGATTCCTTTACAGGATGGTTAAACAATTTTAAATTAATGTCCAGATTTAATACATCATCCTCCAAGTTCTCAAGAGTGGTCTAAGGGTCGTGTAGATATGTTTCTTAAAATTTGACATGGACATATCCTTCCACACATTTAGTTATTTTATTAAACACTATATAGGCTTTACTAAAAATTTAATATCCTAAGAAGATTCCTTCATCACTCTTGGATGCAAATTTTTCAATATTTTCCTTAGTATTAATAATATATACTTTGCAACCATATACTTTGAAGTAGAAAAAATCGGGTTTTCTATTGTTCCACAACTCATATGGACTTCTTGTTAGGATAGGTCAAATCAATACTCTATTGATTTTGTTGGATGCTGTATTTAAATCTTTATCCCAAAAGTAAATAGGTAAGTCATATTCACTAAGCATAAATCTATTAATCTATTTCATGGTTCTATTTATTCTTTATACAACTCAATTCTGTTGAGGTGTTCTAAGGGTGGAGAAATCATGACTATAGATATTTTGTGAGTAGAAGGATTCAAACTCTAGATTTTCAAACTCATGGCCATGATCACTTCTTAAGGAATTAATTTTATGTCCACTAAAATTTTCTACAGTTTTGGAATATTTGGTAAAATAAGAACAGGCTTCACTTTTATGAGAAAAAAAAGAATGTCCAAGTATATCAATAAAAGTCATCTACAATAATATAAAAATAGTGCTTCCCATTTAAACTAGAAACTCTAGATGATCCAACCAAATACATGTGAACCAATTTGAGAGGTTGAGAAGATGACACTTCTTTCTTTGGTTTGAAGGAAATTTTGTGTTTCTTTCCTTTTTGACAAGGATTATACACTTTATCATTTGGAAAATCAAGTTTGGGTAGGTCTTTGACTAATATTTTTCAAGTTAACTTCCTCAGGGACTGAGTGTTATAGTTTCCTAGTCTCCTATGCCAAATCCAAGACACTTTGTAAAACACACTTAAACATGAAGCATTTTGAGAAGCTAAAGAGTGTAAGTTAATAGAATATACATTTTAATTTCTTAATGAATAAAATACTAATTTATTTATATAATTAAAACCATTGCAGACATCATTTTCAAATTTTAAATGAAATCCATCATCACATAATTGTGAAATACTAAGAAAATTATATTTCAATCCATCAACAAAAAGTACTTTGGAAATAAAAACTGAGTTAGAGTTACCGATTTGGACAAGGGAAATAATTTTTCCATTGGCATTATCACCAAAGGTGACATGTTCTCCATCAATTTTTATTAAGTTCTTGAAGCATGAATAGTCTCCTATCATGTGTCTCAAACACCCACAGTCTAAGTACTATATGCTTTTACAGGAACTCTTTAAGCAACTTCCCTACAAAATAGTCAAATAAAAACATATTTTGGTACCCATAATTGTTTGGGTCCAGTAATATTAGTGACTAGTGCCTTAGGAACCCATATCTTCCACATATATTTCCTATAAGAATTATGTAATGTATTTGAAAAATAAACTCTATTTGGTCCATAAAATATTGATATAGTAGAGAGTGTGTCATAACTTGAACTAGCTAAATATTTTCCAGAACTAGAAGTAAAGTTGTATGTCCTAGATTTAGAAACAAAATTAGTTCTTCCAAAATTTCTTTTACCAGGTTGATATCCAATGCCATTGGTATATTTAGGAGCAATATATTTACTTAGCATTTGTACCAAGGTATCTTTACCATTAGTAAAACTTTCAGGATAATTTTTTAAATTTCTCATTAGATATTTTTAGTTCATTTTTCTCTTTGAGAAATTGATCATTTTTCACTCTTTATAAAGTGAGTTCAGTTGTAATAGTTGAGGTAAGATCATGTTGTTTCTTTAAAGACTTGTATTTATCTTTTAGTTTATTTCATGTCTCTTCAATCATATTACAATACTCAAACATTTATTCATTACACATAATTTCAGAGTCACTCTCATATCCTGAATAATATGAATTTTGTACAGGAGATTCCAGTGTTACCTCAGACGTGTTTATCATAAAACACATATTGGATTTGTTATCCTGTTCATCATGTGAAGATTCTGAGTCACTTGAACTGTCCTCAGAAGCTCTCCATTTTCCTTTCATTTCCTGTTTTTGTACTTTATATCATTTTCCTCATATTTCTCTTTGTACTTGAGCTTGAGAAAATCATCCTTGATATGTCCCTTTTTCTTACATTCATAGCAGACAATATCATTGGACTTGTCACTTCTTTTCCAATATTTCTTCTAACTTCCTTTTTGATCATATCTTCCCTAGAAGTAAGGATTTTTAAAAAATTTGTTCTTTTTTGTAAAAAATCTTAAACCTTCTGGATAATTGAGCCATCTCCTCATCATGTTCAGGTGATGATTGTTCACTACTGGAACATTCTACAAAAACTTCCAATTTCCCTTTCTCTTTCTATTTAGAGGTGGTGGTCTTGAATGCAACATGTTTTTTTGGGTTCATCCTCCTCTTACTTGTCGAATTTTATCTCCTTTTCATAAATCATCAGTTTTCCAATGAGTTATTTTACAGGTAGCTTAGTGATGTCACATGACTCTCTAATAGAGACAAAGATTCCTCTCCATATGTCACGTCGACATTTGAGAATCCTCATGATCTGGTTATTGGCAGTGGCTTCTCTTCCAAGAGAAATCATGGTGTTGACAATTTCGTTGAACCTAAGAAACATGTTAGAAATAGGATCATCATGTTTCATTTTAAAGTTATCATATTTAATAGTATAAGTATTAAGTCTCATTTCTTTCACACTAGAAGTTCCTTCATGTGAAATAGACAAGGTATCCCAAATTTCATGGGTAGTTTTACATGTAGAGATTCTATTAAATTTATCATCTCCTAAAGAGAAGTATAAAGAACTAATAGATCTTCAATTTTGATTATTGGAAGTTTTGGTAGTTTCATTCCAAGTGATTCTATCAGTAGTAGGAAACTTATATTCATCTATAATTGAAGACCAGATTTCAAAGCTCATACTTTCTAAATGAATTTTCATTTTAATTTTCCATTGAGAATAATTGATTCCATTAAAGAATTGTGGTATGTTTGTTGCAGCACCTTCCAATCTATTATCCATAATACAGAAATACTTTAAAAGATCTATAAATTTAGAATTAATAGGAATTTACATATCTTTAAAGTACAACTACAATCACAGTTGAATAGGGTCAAACACAGAATTTTACTAAACACCCTCTGATACAAAATGTTGGTTGGAGTAAAGGACTCAAGAGAGGAGTGAATTGAGTATCTATTCAAAATTTATGTTACAAAAGTATTCTTAAAAATGTTTCCCAATACATTTAAATACAACCCAGTTAATCAAGGTTATATGGTTATAAAAGTTTGAATGTTAAAATAATTTCTTAGAATATTTATTAATTCTTAGTAATTTTAATATGAGTTATTAAAATTACTTTAGAATCTATTATAATAAGTAAAAACAATTATAACTTCTTTCCAAGATTAACTATCGAAGTAAATTTAGTGATTTCTAGATTAAATAGTAAAACAGAGAAAACTAAAGTAGACTTCACAACAGATATAAAACAAGTGGTTCAGTATCAAGATGAGACCTAATCCACTCCACTTGGTGATTACCTACCACCAATCAGTTTTTATAAATAAACTTGATCCACACACAGGATCGGGGTTAATAACATTACACAAGACTGTCCAGGTCTCGCAAACTCTTCCAGAATTCTTCGTGGGTATGAACTAACAGGTCACACATAGACATTTTCCACACTTACCCATGGTAATACACAAGTGTAACAAGATGTAAGAGAAATGATATCTTCTAACCTTCAGTTTGATAAAGGAGACAATGCGTGTTTAATAACACACACACTGCTCGAAATATTGAAAAAACAATACACAACAGAGCAAAGATGATTAGATAAGGTTAGAAGTACTTTGAGTGTTATTCTATGCAACTCTGGACTTTTGGGATGAAGAAGATGCAAAAATCGAATCCTCTCACGTAAAACAGAGTATCGTAAGTCATCTCGATCTAGATCGTGTTCTTCATGGAGTTGATAATGTAGAAATTTTCTTGACTCAAGGATCTGAGTAGGCATCGTCTGTTCCTCAGTAGTGTCAGGTTTCATGAAAGCTTGCGCTTCTTCATTATCGGGCATACACTTGTTTTTATGTTACACTATTTTCACTATAGTCACCACGATCACACCCATTTCTATTGGATACATTTTTCTTTTTATTCTTGGAATTCATGTGTTGGAGCCGACAAGATTCATGTATTCTACAGATTTTTCCGTCAAGTAACATGTCTAAAAAGAAACATTAATTATGTCAATGCATTTAAAAGATTCAAATATGACCGTTAGAAATTAAATTTAAAATAAAAAAATAGATTAAGAAACTATGTCACAGTCTATCTGTAAACGGTGTCCCCACGAAACGGTGTCTCCTTGAAACAGTGTCTCCTTCTATATATTTGAGCGGTGAGACAACTATGATGGAATATTTGTATAGAGATCAGGAACTGGTATCACAGATGTGGTGTTAGGACCACAATGTCTGGTCATAGTGTCTGGATAGTTATAGTGTCTGGATAGTCATGGTGTCTGGATGGTCACGGTGTCTGGATGGTCACAGTGTCTGGATGGTTACGGTGTCTGGATGGTTAGGGTGTCTAGACGGTTACGGTGTCTGGACGGTTATGGTGTATGGGTCTTTTGTCAAAAAAACACAACCCGTGGTAGACTCACAGTTTCTCAGACTTATTCAAATCTCTATACACAGACTTAAACAATGATATTCATAGAATGAAATAAACTTAATCATTCATAAGAGAATTTCATTAAAAACAAAATAGTTTACAATAATTATTTAAGGCACAGAGAAACTAATCATCTGTACAGATGATTTAAGATAGATTAAATAGGATTAACAAGATTTACAGAATGTATATGATTTTTGATCATTAAAACATGATTAATACTTTAGGAGTCCAACAATATAGTATATAAGTATGTTTCAAATCAAGAAAACTACAAACTAATCCAAGTATGGCTAGAAGATCTAGTTCATCAAATCCATAGACTCAGCAGGGGTATTCATCACATCAAAGGGCATCACCAAGAACTCATAGTGTTCAGAACAACATCATAATACTAAATTCAAAATATAATCCCTATGAACTCTCAACTGGTGGTAGCCAAACCTAAGATCGATCTTCGAGAACCACCTCGCACCTTGAAACTAATCAAAGAGGTAATCAATCCTTGATAAGGGTTAATTATTCTTTATATTATTATGGATTATAATAAAATAATATACACAAATCCACAATCTCATGTCTTCCTTCTTCATGAAAAACACTAGAGATGCCTAGGGGACACACTAGGTCTTATAAAACCCTTCTCTTGAAGGTCCTCCAACTTCAACCACAGCTCCTGTATCTCGGTAGGGACCATATGATATGATAAAGAATAAATTAGAGTGATCCTATGATTCATGTTGATACAATACTCCATCTCCCACCTTAGAGGTATTTCCAGAACGTCTATGGGGAATAATTCTATAAAATCCTCTACAACTAAAGGAATCTAGATGCTTGAAGAGTCTATTGCGATAAGGTATACTCTCACCAACTAAGGGATGGTGGGCTATAGCCTCTCTCTCACAAAACACACTCACCCTTCCATGAGATCTCTCTCACCCATAAAGGAGAACCTCATCCCATTATTATGAAGGCATTTGAATCATCTATGGTGATAGTCAATCTTGGATCATATCATGGACAACCAATCGATACCTAGGATAAAATCATATGGTTACATCATGATGAAAAAAATGTTTCACGATAAACTCTCTCCACCAAGTGATACCTTTCTCTACCATAAAATAAATGATAGAGAAGAATCATTCCTAGTAATAACCTCAAGACAAACCCACTAGGATAAACCCTCAACTAGGAGCTCCAACTCTTGCACCAAGAGTAAATAGATGAATAAATGAATCATAAAAGTTTCTATTAATACTAAAGAAAGTGTAGAATAAACACAGATCATACCTATAATTATCTTTTGTTCTGCTAGATCATAAGTATCCATACCATGTAATTGTTCATGGCCCCGACCACTAACCCCCTGAGCCAGAAGTGGGCCACCTCGTGGTGGTGGTTGAAGGATCTTGACACATTTTCCACCACACACAACTCTTCATTCTGGAGCTCCACCTACTTATCTACTAGCTCTTCTTCCATGGGGGATACCCTGGCCTTTTCTGAGAGATCCCAAATAACAGAGCAACCTATATTGTGGTGGTCCATTTACTATTAGTCTTCCCTCTTTAGCACATTGGTTTAGGAAATCATGCTCTCGGTGAACTCTCCCACAACATTCATAGAACTTCCCCTCTATGGGATACCCTGGTCCACTATGTGGTCCCTGTGAAGAATGACCACATGCCTGAGTCTGATCATGGAGAGCTCTCCTACACTAAGATCCCATCAACTAAAATTAGTTAGCTGCTTCAGATGACCCATCCTGGTGACTCCCACTACAAACCTCGTCTTCCTAGAATCCCTATGATAGGAATCTCTCCATAACAAACATCTAATCCAACACCCCAACATAGGTCAACATTCACAAGGGTATTATACTAGAATGAATATCTTTGCATAAACCCTACTCAAACTTAAGTGCTTAGAAGTATAAATTTTTGCTCATATAGAGGGAGTACTGTGTAAGGTTTTTAAACCTCAAAGTGTACTAAAAAAAATCCATACACCCTCCTGCATCTCTAGAATATCTTAAATTCAAAATGAGTGAAAGAAAGATGGGTAGTACTCCTCACAAAACAATTGTTGGAGGTCATCCCAGGAGAGTGTCAACACATCTTTCATCTATGTAACAAGACTCCACCAACACCAAAATACTCCATAAAAAATGATTGCTTCCAATGAAACCACCTAATCAGTGAGTTTCCAAATAATAATAAAGACATGGATCATCAATTTTATCTAATCCTCCACTACCTAGGGATCTAGATCACAATGGAACCTCAATGACCTTTGGCACTGAAACTCAACAAGTATGTTATGCCTGCATGAACCTTCAACCTCCTCAGCTAGTATGATCTACTGCTCAACAGGTTGGGGTGCTATTACTTGTCCAACTAGAGAAATGATATCATGATATATACCCTAAAACGAGGCCTTATAACTCATCGTATCATTGTCAAAATCTTTAATCGGTAACCTGGATGGATGTCATTGTAGAGGAAACCTGGAAATTTAATCAAAAATTTTCTTGCTCAGATGAGAATATATATATATATATATATATATATATATATAACATGGGTAACAAAGTCAATAATAAAAATAAAATGTATCAATCCTCTATGACACATGTAACATTTATCCTTGCAACTAATATCTCAGTATACTGAGTCGATAAGAAAGTAGTTAGAGTCTTGTTGAATGAGTACGTTGGTCTCCCATACCATAATTGAGTTCTCTATCCTAAAATACACACCCAAAACACTTCAAAACTATTTCCCTATGTCCCAAACAATCATTATAATATAACTACTTATAACACTATTCCAAGTAATTAACTTCTCTAATACCAATCTCTCATGACCCGAATGAATGGGGCTTGAGCTATAACTACCCCAAGCCTACCTCAATAGGCATGGGGGTGGTGACAAGAATCGAAATACATAACTAGTGTTAGAGGCATTTTCCTAAATTACTTGTGCACACACACCAGACCATATCAATGCATAAGTACAAAATGAATAATAATAAAAACATTAAATATCTAGAGAATAAAAAATCATTTGAAAGACCTATAGGGAGTAAAATAGTATGATAGTGTAAACAGAAAAGTAATGGGGAAAAATACATGCCCAACCAAAAATATTTCCGAACCTAAAAAAACTGAAAAATTAAATGTTGAGGGAGCCCATCTTCAAATCTAAAAGATCTAGCCACCATATGAATCCAAATTCACCAGGTGTCCCTAAGTTATTATTCAATCATTACTGTCATGTCCATCGTTTGTATAAGAAACAACATGTGTGGGAAAATCCCATGTAGGGTTGAGTATATAAATACCCAGAAGGACACCTCGAACGTTAAAGGGGGGTAGTAAGTGACACAATAGTAATAGAAATCTTAACCAAAAGTAAGAGATCACAAAATACAATAACATGGATATATATATATATGTTTGTTTGTGTGTGTGTGTGTTCCAAAATAAAAGAATCCCAAACAAGAGGGAAAAGGGATCTTCATCTCACATCCCATTCCAAGAAAAGAGTTCCAATGGATCCAAAAGTCCATCATCAAATCCCAACATCTCACACACATTTTTGAAGGTAAACCAAGTCAATCCACACCTCAACATTCTGTTTCTTAGTCAAAGGGAACAATCTATAAGCAGAGGACTTATGCCTTAGTGTGTCGGGGGGCTCCACTTAGTGTAAATAGGACATAAAGCCTATCTGATAGAGGGTATAACTTAGTAGATAGAGGACCCACGCCCTGGTACATCAGGGGGTATCACTAAGTAGGTAGAGAACATATACCCTAATATAGTTTGGGTACTACATAGTTGACATAGGATTGAGCTTTAATGCCATAGGGGTTACCACTCAGTAGATAGAGGACCTGCAACCAAATACCATGGGGGTACCTCTTAGTAGATAGAGGACCCCTTCCATAATTCCATAGGGTTTACCACTCAATATAGAGATGAATAACTCCCTAATACCACAGGGGGTACCACTCAGTAGATAGAGGAATTGCACCCTAACACTATAGCACTCTAATAATCAGGCCCAATCATGGTTGTCATCAAGCACTGATTAAATAATCATCACACCCATTACAACTGGAATCATATCTCAAAATACACTACAAAGGCCACTATTGTATTCTACATAGAAAGAACCTTAGGATAGGTTACTAACATGCCAAAATCAGAGTCCAAACAAAAGAGATACGAGAGGATGAAGATTACTAAAAAGAAAAGTATAGGTACATGACATGTAAGGGACCCACATGGCGTGTAGTCTCACTCCGCTAGCTAGTTGTGTACCTACCGGTACACTTCTCACTAACTTTTTATCACTTCATAGTGTTTAAGTGGACTAAATGGCATGCATTATCCACCTGAGGCCCCTCCTGTGCTCCTAGCTATGCCCGTGTAAGTCTGCTTGTGTTCGTTTACTTCAGTACACAACATGTTCTCTTGCACTAGGACCTACTCATGTGCTCTTCCACATGTCTTGTCCACCTAGGATGGGTCACATGTCATGTGACCCATTCACATGGATTTTGATCTTTAATTTTTTCAAAACCATATCATTGTATGCACATGGGTACTGCACAGCGTGTGTCCATCCATGTACACACGGTGTAGTCGGTATTTTTCAAAAAAGTAAGATCTTGCCCACGCATTCAAGATTATAGTATGATACTTTGGATATCACCTATAAGACTCTTCAAATTGAATGGTAGGCCCTCAATTTTTCATTTCTAGTATTTTTTTGGTCGGATAATGAATTCCCTTTTGACAGACTCGAATTTGAACATCCTGCATGCCTCATTCATCACATGCACTATGCCAAAACCTTATATGATGCTGAATATATGAAGAAATCATCTGTAACCCAAGAAAACCATTCAATCCATTCTTGATTCAGAAATCCATTCCTCGTATATGATCTTTTCGGGAATCTGAGGGTCCAATTCCTCTCAGTCCCACCCAATAATGTCAAACTAAGATACCATGGGCCAATCCGTAGAGAACATGGAGAAATATTATGATAAAAGCACAAGAAAAAGGTTAAATGACTATTAGAAAATCGTTCTTGTCTAAAAAACACAAACAAGGATGTTTGGGGTGATAAAAATTGAATAATCAATTATAAATTGTGAATGGCCACATGTAAAAGGTCAAAATTGATGATGATCAAGAAAATAATTGATCATGATCAAATAAGTTAATCAATAGGGATATAATCCAAAAACTGATGAGTCTTACCTCAATTTGGATCATTCTTTGATGAATAATACACTCTCCAACAAAGAAAATGAGTTGTCGTGTTTGTTGCATCTTGATCTGCCTAGATCTAGAGTTTCGTCATCATAATATTTTGATTCACTAGTGAGAGATTCAAGGAAAACCTCTCAATTCAACCAAGGTTTATGCAAATAAACCTGGATAATAATCATAAAAATAAATTCATAGACAAATATATTTAGGTAAAATAAATAAATAAATAAATAAAATAATTTATTATTTTAATATAAATTCAATGGCCAATAGTCACAATATCTGAATGCCCACACCAAGAAATTTTAGGTCGCACTAAAGGTAAACCTCATGTTCTGGATTTAACCATGGTCTCATATTTTTTATTTGATATTTCATGTAATATTTATCCCATTTTATTTAATAAATCAAGCATTCATAATATAAAATATATTTTATATATTTATAAAATTAATTTGTGGTACCCTAGGCCTCAGAATAACACGTCGTCTCTACAGCATGCTCCAAAAAGATTTATAGATATATTTCGAAGTATTTTAAGGAAAAAATGGTCTCTAGATGGATAAAAAAGGAAGTCATTGCTTTGTGGTGGTGGTAGTATGCACATACACGATTGAAAATTTCATTTTTCTTAATGGAAAATGGAAAAAGTGGTATATAGTTATTCTATTAACGTAATAAAATTCAGTATAAAAAATTTATTTCATTATATTGGAATTAGAAAATTATATTTGGGAATGTAACAATGAAAATAATAGATGTTAGTAAGTAAGTACTCACATTGAGGACTTAGGATTTCCCGTAAAATAATCCCAAAAAATTGATGGATTAGTATAATTTATTGTAATAAAAATCTTAATAGGGTGAAATAAGATTATTTGGAAATTAATAAGGGTATATTTTCAATAGGAATAAAAATTTTTTGAGTGGTATTGAAGGGGTGGTGAGAATCCCCTTTTATAAGTGGGGATAATGGACTTTTTGTAAATATTACAACTTAATGTAAAGAGATCACACGTTTCACATGTCAAGAAGACCAAAAAATTCATATTAATTGAGTTACGAATAATATAAGGTAGATAATCCCTTAAAAATTTGTTATCACACATGTTATAAACATTTATTTCAAGAAATTTAATCACATAATTCTTACTTTTAACATTTTTGGTTTTATCGTGGTAACTAATTTTTACCTAAGAAATTTAATTTTAATTCCAACAAATAAAATTAACCTTAATAAATAATTTAGACCTAATGGATCAAAATTTTAAATTCATTTTCTAATTTAAATTTTATGTGTAAGTAAATTTTATTTTAAAATTAATGCATGTAATGCATAAAAATCAATTTAAAGACAAATATATTTTTCTGATAAAAATTTATGTACACATTAAAATTATAAATTTAATTAATTTTCATGAATTAAATTGGTTTATTATAAAAAAAATAAAATTTATATGGTATTCGAAGAAATAAAAAACCAAAATTTACCAAAATAATATAAAATTAAAAGAAAAGACCAAAAATAGTTTTTATTGGAAAATAATACTTAAATTGTTAAACATTGGTTTTATAAATTCATAATAGTATTTTAAAATATATATTTTTACTCCAAAATTACATGTTTTTTCATAAAATTTTTTATGAGTTTTTAAGTTACACTTACTTCTATATAAAGTCATAAATTCAATAATTTTAGAAAAAAATCATTTTTAACTATTCAACTAAAAACCAATTATTTCAGAAGAATCACAAAAATTAACTAAAATATATTTTTGAAATTAAAAATTAAAAATTAATTTATTTTTATCAAATTTAAATTGAAATATATATATATATATATATATTTAAATAAAAATACAAGATATACAAAAAAAATATTTTTACTGAAAAAATGAATTTTTAAAATTAAGGTGTCTTTTACCTTTTTCATATAATTTTTTAAAAAATGAATTTTTTAATAATTATTTATAAATATAAATATTAATTATTATAATAAAATTTTAACTACGATCAATTTAATTTATTAAGGTAAAATATGATACCCCTTTTTTTAAATGGTTCTTCAAAAAACATCATTTTTTTAATATTAGTCAAAAATAATAATAATATGTAATTACTTTAACTCATTTTTGTATTTTTTATTTACTAATGTTATTTTATTCATATGACTTTAATATGTCACATTTATTTATAGTTGGGTTTTTTATATGACAAAAGCTATTTAAGATATAATAAATTTAAAGGGTCCAAAATATCGAGTCATTACAAGAACCACACCTGAACAAATTTTTTAATACCTGTTAATTTATATTCACATAGGATCCCGAGGTGGAGAATATCAAAGGAAAAAAGATGTATAAAAATTTATTACATCAAAATGTATGGGAGGATTTAACTTATGACATGAATGAACCCAACATCAACAACATATTCCCCCACACCATCAAAGTGAGTGAGAACCCAAAACATAGGAGATTCAAAGGAACATCAATACCTGTCATCTATTGGATCAAAAAAATAAAATAGAAACCAAATGAATTGTGGGAGATCAAGTACATGATGGATATCACCCTCTAAGAACTCATGGATGAATGGAATAAACAACATGATTATAGACCAAAATAAGAAACTATCTTCTACGCAACTAATATGGTGGAAAACTACTTGAAGGCCCTTATCTTCCTTGCATTTTTCAGATTATACCTGGGTCACCCGTGGAAGAAAAACTACTCCAAACTGAGAACATAAAGGGAGATTGTCAAAACATGGACTCTCTTGTTTTAATTTTTTCTCAAATTTATTTTTTAATATGAAACCTTGTGTTTTAATGATACAAAATCAGCACTGATGAGTATGCCTTGGAAGAGGAATTAAAAGAGGAGATGATGGGATTTGAAGAAAATATTATGCATTTATTTCACTCTCCTAAATAAATCATTCAAAATTACTTTATTTATAATCAGGATCTTTATTGCCAGCCACCCAAGGGAGTATAGTTATCCATTTAATCTATTTTTTAGTCTATTCACTACTTACATTTCCCCCAAACTCCCATTACATTGTATTTTCAAGTCTATCCAAGCTATACAAAACCCTGGAGAGTGATAAAGAACCTGAGATAGACACCATTAAGGAGAGGATAGATCTAGAAATAGAAGAAAAGTTTTCCTAAAATGAAGATGAATATTTAGATAAATATTAATTTGACAACCTACTGAAATGTGATTTTGAATAATTTAAAGAAGTTACCCCAATGTCTAGATAAGCTGGAACAAAAAAAAGATTCTAAATTTTGAAGAACAAATAAAATAACCAACCCTATAAAGTTAACAAAAAATTACCCAAAAATTATTTTAACATGAAGAAGAATGTTAGGGACCTTTGGAGAAGTAATTACCTCTTATCATCACCATGAAAAATAATTGAAGCAGGATAAAACTATATACATAGAGGAACCTTTCTTTCACTTCCCACCCCCTATAACTTGATTTTCTATTCATTTAGGCTTGGTAAAGTTTTACCATTTATATAGGGTTATCCAAGACCAATGTCCACTCATGGAAATTGGGAAAAATAAAATGTGGTAGTTCCTATTAAGGAAACCAAACCCAATATCAGATTGAGGTTAATAATTGCAACTGTCTACAAGGGGAAGTCAAATATTAGTACCACCTTGGAGGTTAATCCAAGTTTTATTAATTTTTGATACTATTTTACAATAAAATTATCATTTTTAATTTATTTTTCTGTTGGTTTCCCAAAAGTGGGAACCACCTATGATATTTTCTTCATTTTTTATATAGATAATCTTAGGGATTTCTTCACTCAAACCTACTGGAACAATAAAACCCATATGGTTTTTTCCATTAAATTTTTTTATCACTGTAATTTTTTTATATTTTTCGTAGATTAAGTGGGGAGTATTGAAGAAGTGTTTGGGATGGAATCTCAATATATTCATAATTTATTTTAGGAATTAATTTTATAAATCTGTAAATAAATTCATCTTCTATTTTCCCTTTCTATTTTAAATTTTTAGTGTGTTTTTATGAAATAAAACTTGACTTTCAAAGATTCCTAATGGTTAAGTCCATGATAGTTTTTTATGATTTCTTGAATTCTTAAATTTATTGAATTATATGATTCCTGAGTAAATTTGATGACTATTTCCATGAAAATTTTGTTTTAGAACTAGGAAAAGATTTACGAATAAAAAGGTTGTGGTGGAATTTAAATTAAAACACGGGGAAACTAGATTTTTGAACTTGAACCTATGAAAATAATAATTTTATAAAAATAACACCTTAGTGATCCAACTCAAAATATAGTCATATAAGTCCTTTTAATATGAAGTAAAATGGGAAATTGAAATCCTACAATGAATTTCTGAGATAGTTTGGCACTGATTGTGTGAGAAATAAAAAAAATTATTCATAATTTTAATATGTTATCTAAATATACATAGATAGGAAAGATTTAATAAGTTCATAATTATAAAAAATGAATGTATTTAGGTGAGGGTAATGCTGATCCAAAATTAATTCAAGAAAGTTCACTTATAAAAATATCATTTAATTTGTATTGAGGAAGTGGAAAATAGATATTTGGTACAAGGAATGTAGGGGAGAGTTGTAATTGAAAATAACCCTTGTTAAAATTTTATTTCCAGTAAATTAATATTTGTTTCACTCTTTCATCTAGAATTTTTATTTGAATTGAAGTAGGGTGGTGAGATAGATTCACATAGGCAGCATGAAATTTTTAGAAAATGATGACTCTTTGATTTATTTATTTTCTAGTATGTGTATTTAAACTAAGGATGAACAATATTTTTAATAGTTAAATTAATTATATTGCTTGATATTTCAATAGTGTCGGTGTTGGGGAGTAATGAGAGTCAATATTTAACAATATTTTCCATTTTTAAATTAAAATAAACCATAATTGAAAAAAAAAACCTATGTAATTAATTGATTTTTATTAATTTTTTAAATTTAGAATTAAATGAATAAACGGATAAAATTCTAATATGTACTTGTTTTATTATTTTATTATTAATTTAACAAGACATACATTCATTTTGAAATCAATAATTTCATGATTTAAAGGATTTTAATCTGATTTTAATTGTATTATTCAATTCTGGAAAGATATGGAACAGCTCTACATTCAAATATTGTTTTCCATTTGATATGAAGGTTTAAGCTAAAAAATTGAAAATTACTACAAATGTATGATTCATTTCATGCTAAACATATGTGTCATTATTTGTCTAACTAAGGTGTCATCTAGTTCTAGTGTAAGTTTCATTAGAAGGCTATGTAAGGGTAACTTCAGCGGGTTATATAGTGGAAATCCGTGGTCTCAAAGTAATATGACAAGGTAACAGACATGTTATGAATAGGTCCAACCAGGAACGTGTAAAGGTATCAAGTGTGGGTGAGTGATATATAATGGTACCTTTATGAATCTAAGGATGTTGTGTTAATGTAGCACTACCGCTCTGTAAAGGTAAAGGGGGTGTTTCAGAGGCTATATCCGGGTAGAGGGCACACTGTGTATAGTTTATCCTACACTACATCAAGGTACCACCGAGGCTTTGAGAGCTATATAAGGTTCATCTCACAAAAAGGTAGATATGTCAATTCCACTCCTTCACTAGAGAAATTAAACACAGAAATATCCTAAATGGGAAAAATGAATATCAATTCTCACTACCATTGTTCATCCAAATTGAGGACATCACTAATAAACAAACAATATGGTGGTCATTAAGATGAAGAAGAAGAAGGATATCATGGGAGGAATGTTGAGAAGATCGAAAATTCAGGTGGATCCCATAACTTGGAGATATTTTCAATTAAAAATTCCTTTAAAACTTAATATATTTGGTTATGTGTGATACACGCAAAACCATGCCACAAAGAACCACAAAACATTATATAGCTGTTAAAATGTAGACATTGAATTAGAATGTAAAAATATATTTAAAATAATTATAAAATATCTTTTGAAATAAAAATAAATTTTATTATCTATACTATAGAATTAACAAATTAAATTAATATTGTAAAATAGATAATTAGACAAATTCATGCTTAAAATTGCAACCCTTCCAAAATAGGATTTTATGTGCTTTTTTTAAGATACTAAATATATTAAAGATAAATTATATTTTTGATATGAATAATATATTAAAACCAATTTGATAAGTAATTGATTTAAATTAAAAACAAGAGTAGTTAATATTTTTTTAAAAAGTTATTTTTCTTTGAAAACATTTTTCATTATATTTTTATGTTTTATTTAAGTCACATTATTGATTATTATAAATTTTAATTTGAAAAAATAAACTTCACTTTTAGATTCATCATGCAAATATTGGCATAATATTAATTTCTTGGGTTTTTTCTAAAATAATAGATTTTTATGTGAATAGTGAAAATTTCAGTTTTTACAAAAAAAATGTAACATTTATAACTTTATTATTATATAATAAATACCAAGAAGTTTATAAAATTATTTAATTGATCAAATATGTATTTAAGGAAAAAAATATATAGTTTTCTCCATTCTGAATTTTAACATTTTAAAAACACAAGTAATATTTTCAAATAAAAAGGTTTTTGGTCTTTTGTTTTAATTAAATATTTTTTTTTTAAATTTGGTATAGTATTCCTTTGAAAGCCATGTAAATTTAATATTTTTATAATAAACCAATTTATATCATGAAAATCAAAGACATTGATAATTTTACCCTATACATAAATTATAATCTTAAAAATATTTTTTTTCTAAAAAAGGTTTTTTACGTGTTACATGTGCTAATGTTGAAATTGAATTTTGATATATATTGAAATTTTATCTAATAAAATGGATTTAATATTTGAAATAAATAGGTAAAAAAATTATAATAGATTTCATTTTAATTTTAGGAATTAAAATTAAATTTGTTAGGTAAAATCTAGCTACAATTGTGAAACCAAAAATGGTACAACTAAAAATTCTAAGTGTAAAGGATGTAGAAACATGTTTAAGACATGAGTAAAAATGAATGGATGAGGGATGCACAACCATATTTCATCCCTCACTCCATTATTTCCCATTTTGGAACCTTCTTAACATTTGAAACATGTTACACTATATGAAAACATATTTTTTGTGATGGGTTATTTGTAACAGACTATAATTCCTTTTCAAATAGTTTATGAGATCAACTTATTTTCATAGAACCTACTCTTCCGTCACAAATATTTTTTCTCTGATGGATTCTTCCAATGGAAGAACTGGTCCGCCACAAAAGGTTTTGGCACACATGCTTACGGTGGTGGGAACAAACTATTTGTAACATATTTTTTATTCTATCTCAAATAGTTCTTTTTAAATAGTTATTTTCAATAGATTTACAAGTCCATTACAAATAACTCACTCTAAAAATAGGTATTTGCAACAGATCTATCTCAAATAGTTGTTCTGAGAAGGGTAATTTTCAAGAGATCATTCATGAAAACATTTTCAACAGATCTGTCACCAATATGCTCAAGATTGTGTATTTATGATGGATCCCATGAGAAGTACCATTATTTGTGATGGTGTCATCATAAATTTCTTATCGATAGGTTTATTTTCAATGAACTAGTCTATCAAAAATACTTTTTTTAGAAGGAAAAATTAATTTTGGTGTTGACTATTTGTGATGGATATGTAGTATGTCACAGATACTCATTGAAAATAAGATCTCTATCACAAATAGTCGTCGTAAAAAGTTCAAATGATGGGATTTTCTCGATGGAAATTCCATCACCAAAAACTTTTTCATAAAAAAAATTATAAAAAAACGCACCTCGCACAATATTCTTATCATGCTTTCATTTATATAAAAAAACACTCTAGTTTCAGATCTAAACTTCAACTCATCAGATTTTAGTTTAGATATACAAATCATTTGGAAAAGTACCAATTTTGAGGTATTTTTTCAAGCTTTATTTTTTATCATTATTTTTTTTCTATTTAATTGTTTTTAATTTATATGGTTTGTTAGTAATTTTAATTTATTAAATTGACCTTACATTTAGTATAAGTTAGTATAGTTTACTAAAAATTGCTAAAATTTATTATAAATTGTTAAAAATTAATATAAAATTAGTATAAATTGATAAAAAATATTATAAATCAGTATAAATTGATAAAAATTAGTGTAAATGAATACAAATTAAAAAAATATCCTAAATTGAAGTAAATTAATAAAAATCATTTTAAATTATTATAAAATAACTATAAATTGATATGATTTAGAATAAATTCATATAAAATATTATAAAGTGATATAATTTTGAATAAATTATTTAAATTTATTATAAATTATTAAAAATTAGTATAAATATTAACAATTTATTTACATTAGTATAAATTTATAAAAAATAATAAGAATTATTATATATTCATATAAATTAGTATAAATAGTGGGTAGATTACATCTGCCACTATGGAACATGGTGCATGGAAAGAAATGCAGTAAACACACAAAACCAAGGACATGACCCCGCGACCTTCCCCTCATCCCACCCAAACCCAAACCACCCACCCACCAACGATGGGGCTAAATTAGTATAAATTGTTATACTTTGTAATAAATTGATATAAAATATTATTTATTCATAAAAATTTGTATACATTTATATAGATTGATAAACTCTATTATAAATCGATATAATTTAGTATAAAAAATAAAAGTTAGTATAAATAATTATAATTTTTTTTAAATTGATATAATTTACAATAGATTAATATTAGTTACTATAAATTGGAATAATTTAGTATAAATTAATATAAATTAGTATTTATGCCTCCCAAATTAGTTTAAATTAATATAAATATCTATAAATTAATATGAGTTAGTAAAAATTTATATAAATCAACAAAAAAATCAACAATTTAATATAAATTTAAAAAATATTATAAATTAATATCTTTTGGTAAAATTTAATATAAATTAATAAAAATTATGATCTATTAGAAAAAATGTACAAAAATAGTATTAATTATTATAAATTAGTATAATTTATTATAAATTGGTATAATTTAGAACAAACTAATATAAATTGTTATGTATTAGCATAAATTATTATAAATCAATAAGTATTGTTATAAATTCATATATATCAGTATAAATTAATAGAAATTACTATATATTAATTAAAATATAGTATAAATCCCTAATAATTTGTATAAATTAATATAAATTAGTAAAAAATAGTATAAATTTGTATCATTCAGTATAATTTAACAAAAAATGATATTAATTAATATTAATTAATAAAAATTAGTATACATTAGAATAAATATTTATAAATTAATATATATTTCTATAAATTAGTATAAATTCCTCGAAAATTATTATAATTTATGATAAATTGATATAATTTTGTATAAATTGGTAAAATTGATACAAATTAATAAAAATTAGTATTACTTCATAAGAATTAGTATAAATTAATACATACTAGTCTAAATTAGTATCATTTACTATAAATTAATAGAAATCTATATGTATTAGTATAAATGATTAAAAAATTGTTATATATTATTATAAATTATCTTAAAATAATATATATTACTATAAATTAGAATTAAGTCCTAAAAAATTATTATAAATTAGTATAATTTACTATAAATTGATATAGTTTAGTATTAATTAATATAAATTAATATTAATTCCAAAAAATTATAAATTAATATAAATTTGTATTATATTTTGTAAATCAAAAAAATAGTATAAATTAATATATTTTATAATAAATTGAGGTAATTTATAATAAATTACTATAAATTATTATTAATTCCAAAAATAATAGTATAAACTTATATAAATTTTTATAAATTTTTATCATTTAGTATTAATTTATAAAAATTAGTATAAATTAGAATAATTTTCTATACATTGATATAATTTAGTGTGAACTATTATAAATTAGTATTAATTCATCACAAATTAGTGTTGATTAATATAATTTACTATAAATTGATATAATTTAATTTAAATTATTTAAAATTACTAGAAGTTAACATATATTTTTCTTGATCAATGATATTTTTCAAATGTTACCATCCAACTTATTTCTCTAAATGCATTATTTAATGTTCTTTTCTATCAAAGATATGATCCATAAATACCTTTTTATTTATAAATCATCTTCTATTATAGGAGTGATTTTTCTTATAATGTATTTCCATTGTGAACAATATATATTTATTTCTTTTGAATAATGGTTGTTCACCTAGATTCTATATATTGATTGATTGGGGATATTAATAAATTAATCATATACCCCTTACACTATGTGGTGTTAGTTTGAGGGATGTTTACATAGAAATATATTTCATTTATTGATTGAGGAAATATTGTAGATTTGTATACTTATTATTTCAATAGGGATGTTTATGAATTACTAAGGCATGCTGGTTATGTATTTTAAAGTATATTCATTCATTCATATAATAAATACATATTGGATTTAATTAGTGATAGGTATGACATAGAATACATATCCCCTTGATGCATCTATTGATCTCATGAGACAAACTATCTTGGGTATTTTGGTGTATATCTTCCCAAAACAATATATTTCCTAGACATAGGGCCTTGATGGTAACATCGTGATGTTTAAGATCATGATAAATTGGATTAGGGCATTGAATTATCTATATGGAATTATGAATTTCATCACCAGGGAACCAGTTATTGTTATTGATGTGATTTTTCATTTTAAATATCAACCATAAATATATTATTCCTTCAATTTCATTATTTCGTGGAATTATTTTTAGAAATATATTCCAACCATATTATTTATTCTAGTGTTACAATCACTTATTATATTTGATTATTATCACTTATGTTTACCCTTACCGAGTGTTTTATCTTAGACTTATTATGTTTCCAACACCCCTGGTTATAAATAAAAGTATTACATGTGATATTTCTTGAAGAGTATAATGTGTAGCGAATTTTTTGAAACAGGTTTAAGAATTTTTACTAATTAAGTAGCTTCTTATATAGTGGAAAATGTCTATTTGATGAGAAATATGTGGGTTTTGTTAGAAATTTTTTTACCTAAATCTCTAGAACTCTAAACCAAAAATTTCATTTAGATATAAGTGGATCGATATTTTTTAGTGATGTCTTAATTATTTATAGTTAAAATTGGGTTTCTTTTGTTCATTTTAAAAGATGGTAGGAAAATAATGTGTTTATTTGCACCAGATTCCGGGATCATGGATCTAGGGTGTCATAGTTGGTATCAAAGGAGGGTTTAAATAAATTTAGAGGTTAGAATAATATTTTAGGATAATTTAATGGTTAATAAATTAAGTTTGATCATAATTTCAAAGTTATAGATAACACATTAGGTTAGTTGAGGTAATATTGAATATTTTAGGGATTATGACAAGATAAATCTAGTGAAAACCTTATGATGAGACTAAGGGATAAGTATAAGTATAGGATAACAACCTGAAATATTGGTAAAGTTGAGATTGTGTGGTTCCTAGAAGTTATATCCTTTTCTAGACACTAATATTGGATCATAATATATGATATTTATAGCATGTGAAAGATATTCATACAAGAGGGGTGAATTTTAGTTTTAAAACATAGTTCACAAAACTAAACTATACCAAACCAACAACCTATTTGATCAAAATATTAGACTCAACCCTCTGTCCAATGAGAAAAATGACTGAAACATAATAAAATACAATACAATTAAATTAGAGTAACAGAATCGGTGTCACAATGGATCTGATTAATCAAAGTATGATTTGTAATCATAGTTCATATTATAATACAAACATAATATAGTAAGTTGAATACAATGATCTACTTTACTATTCAAAATGCACAATGGAGAATAAACATGTTAGCAATAAGCAATAGATATAATAAAGTATGAATGACTAACAACTATTAGAATAAAAATATATTTTAACCTCAAGAGTAAGTCACTACACCTGACTAAAGGTATCCCTTATTTTATACTTAAAAATAAAGTCTATATTTCCTTAGTAAATAAATACATCAATACGATGATCAGAATCTATATATTTATATCCTCAAAATCCATCGGTACAAAGATGATATTTTCTATGTCTACCTATCCCCAATATCCCTCTATCTGATTGATCAGATTATCTATCTTCATATCATTAGAATCCCTCAATCAATATAATGATATGATGTGGATTGCAAATAAAAAGTTCTTAAGGATACAACCTGACATGGTTTCCTTAGAACTACAAAACCTTAAAAATTTACAAGGACTAGGAACAATATGTTCATGATAAATAATCTTTATATCTCTCGCATAATGATAAATTTTAAAATGAATCAATCAATCAGCTGTAAAATCTTTGAATGATCAAGAATTTATTGGAAACTTATCCAATGTTAATATTGATCTATCAATGGTCATATTTATCAGATTTTGTCACAATGACTTGGA
Organism: Viscum album; assembly: GCA_963277665.1. Classification (NCBI taxonomy): domain Eukaryota; kingdom Viridiplantae; phylum Streptophyta; class Magnoliopsida; order Santalales; family Viscaceae; genus Viscum; species Viscum album. The sequence goes on along the minus strand of CAUJRU010000305.1, from coordinate 29,389 downwards.
CACATGACACATTAAAAATCATTATGATCTATAATAACCAAATGTCTAACTTTATATTTATTTACACCATTACAGTGTAAAAGATTTTCCTTAAATTAGAAACAAGTCTTCCAACTATGATTATAAACTTATGTAAGTCTGATTCACTTACTTATAATTTTCATTACAATAATCTTCATGAGGGTTAGTCTAATGTTTATCAGTACCATTATAATTATGAATGTTAAGACTTTTTAACTACAAAAGACAAGATAACCTATCTTATAATAGTTCTTATAAAGGTGAGTCTGATGTTTATCAGACATGGACTCATTCTGATAGTTTAATACTTAAGAACTTTTTCTAAATATAGTAAAACATAAATTTTTATACAAAAAATACCAAAAACACTTCTTAAATGAAAATTTAGTAAAAAAAATTTTAAGAAAGAATTTTTGACTTCTAAAACAAAAGGAACGGAAAGTAATAAGTAAAACTTCAAACTCAAAAATATCTCCATTTTTGGAAAGCACAAACATCAAAACTTAAATGAAAAATCTCTATAAAAAATAACATCAAATTTATTTTAATTACTTCATATTCAGAATTATTATTTAATTATTAATTCCCCATGAAATTAGTAATCATATGAATACTATGGAAGATATGAAGATGAATACAATTAATCCCCCCTTAGGATAAAATCTTCACTAAGGATTATATTCTCCCCCTTAATCAAAGATTATCCACCTTTATATAAAAAAACATTCTTTGATAATACTTTCTCATCATTTAATAGTTTTTCCCTCATATAAATATTTATCCCCCTTAATCAAAAAATCTCCCCCTTTGGGATTTAAAAAAATTGGGAAAGTCTTGAGTTTCTTGAAATATTAGAGAATGGAAGAAAATATACGAAACAATATAACAGATTAACTAAACTTCCATACAAAATATAAAAGAGAATTAAACCAGTTGGAATTGGAACACGTTTAAAAAAATAAAAATGAGATGAAAAATAATTCATTCAAATATTACAAATGATTCAAAAAATTTTCCAAAAATAAATACAATGAGGTTTTCAAAAATAAATAAATATTTCTTCATCAAAGTTTTAATGAAACAACTTCATCTTATTAAACTCTTTCTTATCCTACTCCATCTTTTCTATTATTTTATCTTGAGTCGAAACCTTCTTAGTTAGTTCATTGTTCTCATTATTCAATAAGATTATTTACAATTGAGAATATTTGAGTCTTGAAAATTAAAATTTCAAGTAATGAATATTTCCATTCAAAGATTTTGTTTCCTTATTCTGATTAACATTTTTATCATTGAAACGTTCCACAAACATTACCCTATCATCCATGAATTTTTTAAACATGTTTTAAGATTCAGTAGATTCATTCAAGAGATTCTTCACATATTCAAAATTTTCATCATACAACTTGATATTGGAATCAACTTGGTGTGACCATTTAACCATTTGATTACAATCCTTTCTATGATTTTGAGAAATTTCTTAATAAAATTTCAATTGAGCCTCAAGATGATTTACTATTTTAGTTAACATTTTTATTTAAACTTATTTCTAATTCGCACTGTCTTGAATCATCTGATAATTAGATTCAAGATTTGTAGAATTAAGGATTTTCCCTTAAATCCTATCCAAAGCACTTATAATATAATAAAATCATTCAAAATAAATTATCTTAACTGAGTCTAATTTTTTTGGTTGAATTTCAAGAGGTTTGGTTCATCTTGTTCTTGTTTTCACTTCAATACCTTTTCCTTTATCTTTCATTGAAACATATTTCTCAACTTCTTTAGAAAATTTTCCTCAAGTTTCTTATCATAAAACAATTCAATGATCTCAACATCCTTATGAGCTACAAATTTTATTCAGCTTTAGGTATTGAATTCTGATCGCACCCTTTCTTAGTTGAAGACTAAGATTCTCCCTCTGATGATTATTTTTATGAACTTGTAGATTTTTCTTCTTTATTATATCTTGTGGTTAAATCCTATGACGATGCCTCTGGTGATTTTTCAAATGGGGTTTTATAATTTTCATATTTATCCTAATTTTCATCATATGTATTCTATTCATCTTCATCAACTTCCTCATTCTCATCGTCTTCAACTTATTCCACAAAAAATTATTCAATACTTCATATTCAATTTTTTCAATTCCTTATTTTTCTTTTTTCCCAAATTTGTCAATTCCTTAAAACTATTAAGAAACTAATTTTTGAAACTATTTTTATAACTGATTTACTATTCCTAAATCAGCTTTACTTAGTTCTAGTTCTGATTCATTTTCTTGAATAGTTGGCTCTGATTCTTCATCAACAATTTTTACTTTTCATTTATCTTCCACATATAGAATATTATCATCAAAAACAAAAGTTTCTTTAAAAAATAACCCTTGCATTAGGATTAACTTGATCGGTATGTGAAGTAGGTGGAATAACATTACTAGAGGCTCTCTCAACTCCCTTTAATAAACTTTCACAGAGTTAGTAATATAATAACCTTTTCTTTTACTTTATTTTATTTTATTATTACTATAAAGTATTATAAACATGAATATTTAATTCCTTATACACATCTATATTGAGTCCAATTTTGGGTTCTCTTAATTTTCTTTCTTTTTTATTCTTCATCCACTATTTATAAATAAAATCTAGGAATTTCTTCTGTTTTGTCTTCTTTTTTTGGAGGGAAAGTTTCAACTTTCTTTTTATTTTTATTCTTTTCACCTCGATCAGCTTTCCTTGAAGTATATGCTTCCAAAGTGACACCACCAAACTCCTCAAAAAATTTAATTGTCTTTTCATCAAATACAAGTCTCATATGATTCATCATATCCTCACTAATAAACAAAATTTTCACCCTCACCAGATTAGATTTATTCAAAATATTGAAAAAAATCATGCACTCAACTATCATCTTTCTAATAAAATATAGAAACATGATGATCTGAGATTTTATAGAACTGTTCTTGATGTTTGCGATTATAATTACGATGAATTATACAAGATTTATCTTCCTCATATTGAAAAAAAGTATAATATAAAAACATATGATACATTTAACGTGTCTTGATATCCTTTATTTGGTATTATAAATCCTATAATCCAAAGAGATACAACCCTATTAACCATAGTTAGGTTTTAAACCTTCCTGACCATTTTATAATGATCAAATAATGAATTTTCTACCTTTATTATATTGAAGGATCCATGATAATCATGTAATTTGTTTGATGGATAATAATATTATCATTTTAATGATATTCTAATTAATATTTCAAATTTATTATAGGACATCTTATATCCATTTCCATATATAAAAAAAGAAATTTTTTCTTTTCCTTCCTCCTTGAAAAACTTCATTGAAGCATAAAAATGATGAACAAGATATAACAAAACAAATTAAAATACTTTTCTTGTTTTTTTACATAGATTTATTCCCAACATTGAAATTATTTAATATTTTCAAAGTATAATCATAATTATCATAAAAATATCTTTAAACTAACCTTTCCCTGAATATGAACCATTTCTTATAATCTTTACTAGAAGTTATCAGATTCAGAACTAAAATTGATGTCTTAGGAATAAAGGAAACTTTTTAGACTGGAGCCTTTTAAAGGTGAAAAAATTTTGGGGAAAATTATGAGATAAATGATTTGGTACATGAGAGGTGGAACTCATTATATAAACGTTTGGTTGAACATTCATATTCTATAAAATATTCAATAGTTGAGATGAAAAAAAAATCTAATCTGATGGATGATAATCATTCGAAGAAAGTTTTAAAATATTTTCAACTCTAAAGTTTTTTTTAAATAAATGAACATATTGAGAATAAATATTTAAAAAAATTATTAAAAAACTATTTTTTTATACAACTTAGAGTGAAAAAAAACAATTAATCGTAATGAAATAGTGTAAAAGGTAAAAATAAAAGAGAAGTACCTTTTAGAGAGATGAAATTCATTAGTAGAAATATCATGATCTTATTGCTTTTGGATATTAACTAGACTATGATAGTTTCTATTATAAAATATGGAAAACAAAAAAAAACAAAGAGCATAAAATTTTTAAGAAGTATTAATTATGATGTTTTCATTAAGAGAACTAATTTTAATTATAAAATATGGAAAACAATTATCTAAAACTGAATCTGAAAAATTTTATAGAATTTTTAGAGTCCGGAAATCCATTTGAGGATTTTGACTCTTAAAATTTTTATAAATAGATATGAGTTTGAAAACTCATTACAAATTTTTTTAAGAAAACTAAATTTTTTAGAAAGCTAACATTTTTTGAAAAAAAAAATTAATTACTCCCAATATGAAAAGGATTAACTTAATTTAAGAAGATATATTAAAAATAAGTAGATATGAATTATTATTTTACGCTGATCATTCCTAACTTTTGATTAATTTATTCGAATCTATCAAAAGGTAGAGGTTTTTTAAAAAATTATGCAAGTTGATCTTTCATTCTGATAAATTTGAAAATGATATCTTTTTTAAGTGTATGATCCTAAAGGAAATAGTGTATTATATCTATGTGTTTAGAACATGGGTGATGTTTGGGGTTTTTAATTAAGGAAATGACACTTTTGTTTTCACAAAGTATCTAATTTTTTTGGTAAAACTCATGCTATAATTAGTGAGTGTGTGTTGCATCTAGAACACCTGAGCATAACTTCCTACTAACAAATATTTAGATTATGCAGTTGAAAGTTATACCAAGTATTGTTTTTTTAAAATACCAATTAACTAAATACTCTCCAACGAAATCAAATGTTATGAATTTACTTTTCATATCCATTATATAACCACTACATTTAGCATTTTAATAAGATTTAGTTCCAAAAAATTTCTAGAAGAATATAAAATTCCTAAATCTATAGTTTCCTTAAGGCAATGAAAAATTCGTTTTATAAATTTTAAATGGGATTTATATGGATTTTATTGATATATTTCACATAGGAAAAAACATCGGATCTAGATGACTGGTAGTTAAGTAAAGAAAACTTTATATCATGCCTCTAATATTTCTTTTAATCGACTGGTTTCCCAACTTCATCAAGATCATGGGTATTGGAGGTACCAATTAGAGTACTAATAGTTTAGTATTTTCATATCCAAATTTATTAAGAAAATAATTTATATAGTTATTTTGATATATAAAAGTTTCTTATGATATTTGTGAAATTTTAAAACCCATAAAAAATGTTAACTCATACATCATACTCATTTCAAACTCAGATTTCACAAGATTCACAAAGGAACCATTTAAATATTTTTGGGTTGATCTGAATATAATGTCATCAAAATATATTCGAACAATCATAATATTTTTATTTACTTATTTTATGAAGAGTTTTGTATCCTAAGATCCCTTAAAAAAATGTGTTCTATAAAAAAAATATTATTAATCTATCATACCAAGCTCTAGGGGATTGTTTAAGTCTGTATATAGCTTTAGTTAGTTTATAAACATATTCAGAAAATTTCTTATTTTAAAAACTAGGGTTTTTTACAACATAAACTTCCTCCTGAACATGTCTATTTAGAAAATTACAATTCACTTACACTTGATTTTTTTTTAAATTAATGAATGCTACAAGGGATAATAGAATGTGAATAGATTCAAGTCCAGCTGCCAGTGTATAGGGTTACTCATAGTCTATTCCTTATTTTTTATTATAACCATTATCAACAAGTATATATTTATTTCTAATGATAATTGCATTTTTATCACATTTTATTCTAAAAAAACATTTTACTAAAATTATAAAAGTTTCTTTAGGTTGTTCAACTAAAGTCCAAACATTGTTCCTTTCAAACTCATTTATATCATCTTGTATAGCCTTAATCCAATTATTAACTCATAAACCCTCATTAATACTCTTATGTTCTAATTGGGAAATAAAATCTCTAGTTTCTATTTTATTTCTTAAGGAAATTCTAGTCCTACCTAGTTGATCAAAATCGTCAATGATTCTATCACAAGTATAATTACTAAGAAACAACTAACTTCTTAGGTTTTAAAAAGTTTGTTCTTCAACATAAGGGAAAAAATATTCCTGATGAATAACTTCAGAAATAATTTCTTTAGTTATATCCTTATGATAATAATTTTATAACAAATGTTAAAAATCAATTTTAGAAATAACATCCTCATATTTTGGTTGAGGTTGTTTAATCAAAGGGTTGGTTTCATCAAACTAAACATGCAATGTTTCCTCAATAGTACAATAATTTTTATTAAACACTCTATAGGCCTTAGAAGCAGTGGAATAACCTAAAAATATTCCATAATTTTATTTGGGATAAAATTTATGTAATTTATCTTTCTTATTCAAGATGAATACTTTGTAATCAAAAACCTTGAAGTAAGAAAAATTTGGTTTTATTCCTGTCTATAACTTATATAGCTTTTATTAATAAATGGTCTAATAAAAACTCTATTTATAGTATAGTAGGAATTACTAACCTCTTTAGCCAAAAATTTGTTAACAATTGAGTATTTAGTCAACATGGTTCTATTTATTTCTTGAAGAATTATATTTATTATTTCAACTACACCATTTTGCTGAGGGTTTATAGGAGATAAAAAGTTATGTTTTATACCTTTCTTATTACAAAAAGTTTCAAAATCAGAATTTTTAAATTATCTACTATCATCACTATGAATAGTTATCAATGGAAGGTTTTTCAAATTTTTTAATTTGGATACAAAAATTTTAAAATAATAAAAAGATTCAAATTTCTTTGGATAAAATAAACCCAGGTATATCTAGTGTAATCATCAACTAAGTCATATAAATAGTATTTTCCCCCAATACTTGTAGTTTATGTAGGGCCAAATAAATCCATGTGAACTAACTATAAAGCATAAGAAGTTGAGACTACACTAATATATTTAGAACTTGACTTATGGTGTTTAGCATATTGACAAGCGTCACTAACTTCTAAAGTATCAACCCTAAGTTCTGGTTAATCATTAACAAGTCTTTACTTAGTCAACATGGATAAGTTTATAATTATACAATATCCCAACCTTATATTTTATAACTAAGATTGATCTTCTATTTCACTTAGGCTAGGTAAGACTTTCCTCCTAAGGCCTTCTAATTTAAGTGTGTAAACATCCTCATGCCGATTGGTAGAAAGAATAAGTTCATCCTTGGAACTATGTACTAAACACTTTTAATTCCCAAAGTTCAGAGGGAAAACTTCCTCACATAATTTACTTATAATTATAAGTTTATTATTACGACCTTTAACAAAAAAAAATATTTGAAATTAAATATTTAACAAGAATAAAAATGTTAACTATTATGATAATATCTCCTTGAGAATTATATCTGAAATTATATTTTCCATCTTTAATCTAGATAATATTTTAAAAAATATATTTGTTACCAGTCATATACCTGGAATATCCACTATTCGCATGCGGATGAATTTGTTTGTAAATATTATCAATGTTTTCTCTCCCAATAATAGAGTTTGAAAAAAGTTTCTTTAAAGAAGTAATTTAAGATTTTATTTTTATAACTAAATTCTTATCATCACTAGTAATAGTCTTGTAATTTATTTTAACAAAACTAGTTTGTAAAGAATTTTTCTCAAAAACTACTTTTTATAACTATTTTTTAAAAATAACCTTTTCAAAATTATCCTAATCAAGATATTTTGAAAGATCTTGTATTTCATTTGTTAAAACATTTATTCTTGAATCATACTTATCATGTTTTTATTTAAAATTATCAATTTTTTAAAAAATTTGTAATTTTCATTTTATAAAAGTTTTAAAAAATGTGAAACTTCGTCATAAGAGGGTAATAAATTAACTTAAATGGGTGAGAAAGATTATTCATCAGAAGATGTTTAATCCTTCTCAATAGGATAGTTATCATTTAAGGAAATATTGGAAAGGTTATTAGCAGTTCTTAACTTATCTAAGAAGAAATTATTTACATTTGGTACATTGTAAAAAGGACATATGTTCCTCTGTCCAAAAATTCATTATCTGAAGAATTTATACAAGAATCACCTCTACAAACACTTTAAGTGTTAGAAAATTTCAGAACTTTCTTTCCCTTATATTTTTAATATCTCTTGGCAGTCCTTTTTAAATTTTTATATTTCCTATCTTTTCTCTTAAACTTTGGGCAATATGATCTCATATGTTCAACTTTATCACATTCATATAATATCAATTAATATTTCTTGTCATTTCTATCCTTATTAACTTTCTTGTAATGATATTTAAAATCCTTCTTTCCAAAAATATTATTCATCCCTCTAGCGATATTTTCCACTTCATTTTTAGAATGATCATAAATACTTGAATTGGATTGAGCAATAACTTTATTCTTTCTCAGGGATTTAAAAACTTTCTCAGTAGATTGATCTTTTGGAGGTAAATTATTAGTGGAAAAAGAAACTCCTCCATTTCTATTTTTCTATTTCTCATCATCTCTTTTTAATCTTTCCTCATACTACATAAGTCTCCCAATTAAATCATCAAGATTAAGATTAGTCAGCTTTCTAGTATTATCAATAGTAGTTCTATTTGATTTTGACTCATTGGTAATAATATCAATTGTCTTCTACTTAGGAATTTCATCATCAAGTAATTGTTATACAATATCATAAAAATTATTAATGACAGTCATGAATATATGGTTCATATTAGTGACTAACTCACCAGGTATAAAATTGAATGCTTGATTTCCTTCTCTTAACATTTATCTTCAAGTGTCAATAACTTTTGATGTACCAAAATGTGTAATATATAGATTTTTCCAAATACTGTTAGTAGCTTCAAAATATGAAATTTTACTATATATTATTCTTTTCAATGAGGAAAAAAATAGTATTTCTAACTCTGTAGTTTAACAGATATTCCTATTTTTCTTGATTAGCAAAGGTTGTAACATCATTATTTGGAATTTTATAATCTATAATAAGCATGAAAATTTATAAACCCCATTATTAACAAAAAATTTCAATATTTTATCTCTCTAGTACTCATATTCAAGTCCATAAAAGATAGTTGGTCTATTGGGATTTAGGTTATAAACTATACTGACATTTATAACTACCATTTTAATATAAAAAAATATTTTCCAATAACTTGTCAGTGTAGAAACTTTTATAGACATAATTTTTATAAAAAAACCATTAAAAAACTTTCAAATGATAGAATAATTAAAAATACAACAAGTAATCCAATTAATGGATAATAAACTCAGAAAGCTCTTTACTTGCCTCTGATACCAACTGTTGGTATCAATTTAAATCAATCATAGAGGCTTAACCTGTTATGATACCAATTTTTGGATCATAATATATGATCATTATATATTATGAAATATATTCTTACATGTTGGGGGTGCATTGCAGTTTTAAAATATAGTTTAAAATAATTATACTAAACAAACCAAAAAATATCTTTGAGTAAAATTCTAGGATCGACCCTCAGTCTGATGAGCAAAATCAATGAATCATAATCAGATATAATATGATTAAATAAGAATAACAGAATCAGTATCACAATGGATCCGATTAATCAAAGTATGAATTGTAATCAAAGTTAATATGGTAATAAAAATAGAATATAGTAATTTTAATGCAATGATTAACTTTTCTATTCAAATTGCACAGTGGAAAATAAAATTTGAAGAAACAATCAATAACTATAATACATTAATAATGAATTACATATATTAAAAGAATAATATATTTTAACCTTAAGAGTAAGGTAGTCACTAAACCTGAAAAAAGGTATCCCATGTTTTATACTTACAAGAATAATCATCTTTCCTTAGTAAATAAACCCTTCAATATGATGATTGGAATCTTTTTATTCCTATCCATGAAAGACCTTATTAAAAAGATCATAATTTCTTTGTCTACTTATCCCCAGTATCCCTTGATCTGATGGATTTTATTCTCTATCATTCTATCCCTGTAATCCCATGATCAATATAATGATTGGACACTAATTACAAAGAAAAATTTCATAGGGAGACAACCTAACAAGTTTTCCTTAGAACTACAAAACTATAAACAATTACAAGGAATAGGAATAAGAAATTCATGCTATGTAATATTCAGAGCTCTCGTACAATGATAAATTTCAAAAGAAATCAATAAGTTTTCTCAAAACTCTTCTAATGACCAGATATTTATAGGAAACTTCTCCAAATATCATATTAATCTCCCAACTATCATATTTCTCTGAGTTTTTCGCATCAACTTGGACACCTGGCACTTGACACCTCATTAATATCTATCATAACTGAATGTCTAACGTCTTATTGATTTACACCATTAAATTTTAAAATATGTTCCTTATAATATAATTAGGTATTCCTAATATGATTTTAAACTGAAGTTAGTCTGATGGACTTCCTTAAAATTTTCATTGTGATAATCTTCATGAGTGTTAGTTAGATGTTTATCAATACCAGTATCATTATGACTATTAAAAAAATTTTAGTGTGAACCGCCGCTACAAAACCGCCGCTAAACCCGGTTTTTTTGTAGTGTGAAATCATGTAATGAACCACATAGAGTTTCATGATTGATGTGCACCACACTTTTTATGGTTGACCATGGGTACATAACATGTAATTTTCCATTACATGTCATGTATGTTTTCCACATATCCAAAAAACATTTTATCTAAAGGAAGGATCTTAGATCATTATTCATCTCATTTCAGTCATATAAAACTAAAATAACATGTTATATAATCTTTTGGATTAAGAGTTTAAAACTAGAAATGAAAAACTAGAAATCAAAATATATAAATTGATCAAAAAATAATAAATAATAATAAGTTATAATGTGACCAAACTAATACCACTTGAAGGTTCTGGAGCACAGTGGAAGAAACAAATTGATGCCCAATAATGGGTTTTCATTAGTTTTAATGGATAATATTTGAATAAATAGATTAATGAAACCCTAAAATCTTCAAGATAATATCTTTCACATTTATAATATAATTAATTTAAAACTATAATTACTACAAATGTGATAATTCTATTTTGATCAATTTTTTCTTACACTTTACATGTCATCATTAAGAGGGAGAATCTAAACTAGGTTTCCTCAAGTTGTATCTACACATTCTCCATGATTCTCTAAATAATACTCTTAGAATTCTGAGTGTTATCACAGAGTAACCTAATACTTTGTATTGATATTTTTTTATTGAGACAAGGAATTTCTCTTGTTCTATCTTCGCTATTATGAGGTAGGAAGGAGGATTTCTCTCTAGTGAGTGAGATAATTTTATATTCACTTCATTGTGAACAAAAAATATACATAACAATAAATAACATATAGAAGAATATATAATTTGGGTTAATTATTTAATATTTTTGTTAAGATATTTTATCAAATATACTTTATAATATATTCCTCATGTCTAATAATGATACTAATAATATTATTATATCTTTTAAAATGTTCATATTTATATATAATTTGAAAAAAATATTAAATTAATATTTATTTAAATTATATTAAATATAATATATCATTTTATTTGGCCCATTAACTTGGCCCATAATTCCTTTAAATTTATTGAATATTGAATAATAAATAAATATTATTCATTCAATAAATAAATAAATATTTTAATCACTAAATTTATGAATAAATATTAATCTTAATATTCACATATCTAAATAAATATTTATATAAATTTACTCACTAAACTGGTGAAAAAATATTTATTTATTTATTCAATTATGAGAAACAAACAATAGATAATATCCAACAAAAATATTCCCAACTCAAATATCTAGTTATTGAATTAATGTAATCAGATTAACTTGAATAATTATTCTACCACAAGATGATAATAACATTTATTCATAATATTAAATTCAATAAAACATAGTGATATGTTGGATAAACATGGTGTGTGGCCTTCTAGGGCTATTTCACAGTTGCATTAGGAGAAATAACCCAAATTCCAAGATTGTGGTCTTAAAATACATCAACACGTCCTTGGGAAAGAAATTAATTTCACAATGAAGAAAACCATACAATGAATGATATTTTTTACTATAATCTCATTATCATGATAACTCGTTAAGTGGTGTGCATACTTGTGTCATCATACTATATTCTTACTTGTGTCATCATACTATATTCTTGATTTATCCTTCATTGGATCTATAAATTTAACTCTTCAATGAACTACCGTGGCTAGGGTTTTAATCAGATTGTTCCAAGGTTCAGAGATATCTTCTTCTGTTAAATCGGAAGGGAGAAAATCATTCCTAACTTATTCAATTAATTTCACGTCATCCAGTGTATACTACCATGATGTGAGTATATTTCCTTATTATTTTCATCCCTATATCAAAATATGTGATTCATGATATACATCAATAATAATATCAAGTCTAAGGACCAATACACATGTCCATAGATATGAATATTCATTGAAACATATATCATGTGAAATTCTTATTGGCGGGTCTATCCATAGATATGAATATTCATTGAAACCTTATATTCAAACATATTTTGTGCCCCGTTAGACAAATTTTATCTAGACATTGAGATATATGTTTTAATAATTTTATCATATAATATATATGATATAATTATAGTGGGGAACTATTATAATATTTATATAGAAAAATTAAACTAAATAAATTGTCATTTTAATTTTACATAGAATAAAAATCATCATGTGATAAGATATTGATTAATATTTTAGTAATTGAAAATATAAAGTGAGTTGGTTATAGGTAACTAACTCAAACATGAATCTCATATCCAGATACAAAAAATATACATCTAATTCATAAATCGTGTTCTGTTTATATATCTTTCCAAAGGCATTCCTTGGATTACAAATTTTTCAAAATCGTTTAGTTATTAAATAGGAATAATTCATAGGTTGAAACTATTTGTAACTCTCATATTATCATTGTGATCAATTTTTTGGGTTTAAAGAATTACTTTAGTTATTCAAACTCTTTAAATAATTATCACATGATGATAAAATTGAACATGATAGCTTATATTTAGAGAAATAATTTGAGTCACACATTATTGAATAAAATATATACTTACATGCACTAAACCAAGTTATAGTAATCCTCACTACATCATTTTTCACACTAGGAGAAACTATTACTTTATTTACATTACTAATTCATGGTTTGTCTTTATTTCATATTTATAACAATCTCTCATTAACACTAAAGGCCTGTAAACATAGTAAACTTTCTCCTCATGTTATATCATATGTAATGAATTGTGAAACCATATAAAAACTCATTTTTTAATATTTATCATTAATTTTCAATACATGTTATATCATATATAAAAACTTGTAAAAACCATACCAAAATTTTATTTTGGATATCCTCAAAAACACTTTGGGGTGTTTTTTTTAATTCTTTTTAGAAGCACTTTTTAATAAAACTTAATACTCATTTAGGAAACCACAAAGTGTAACCCCACAAGACTTTACAGAATTGATAATAATTAATAAATTTTTAATATTTAATTATAATAAAATATTGGCCTCAAGAAAATATTCAAAGGTACTAAAACTATAAATAGAGTTTGTATGATCTCTATTAAATACATAAATCTCCATACCTATGTTTAATTTATATATCATGTGTAGGAAGGAATAATCATATATTCATTTTTATACTAAATTTGGTGACCATGAGAGAGAGATAATATCAATATTGTGTATCCTACTCTTATGTTCTCAAATATCCAGGTATAGAATAACAAGATAGATGAACACATCACATGTCATTTACCCAAACAAATGAGAACATCAAATATACCACACCTAAATAGATAATAGTATCACATATCACTTATCTAGATATGGACATATTATTTTTCATTATATCTCAGTCCATAGACTATATGTCATACTTTTCATATAAGAGGAAAAATATCATCTTAGTTAAACCTCAATCGATGACATGATTAGTAACATACCCTACCACCCCCTCATTAGACCAGTCTTGAGGATAGTGTAAGAAAGGTATTAAAGTACAAATTTTTACATGTAGGGTATTTTTTCAATTACATGTATAAGGATTCAATAAAAAACATGTGCCTCTAGTATAATAAATATATAGTCCACGACACTCCATGTGGTAAACATTGTGAGTCATCTTGCACATAAAACTTATTTTATTTCTCATAAGTGAATTACATATATCTATATGAAAACAAACCCATGATAATATTTATATTTCATCATAAACTAGATTACTCCATGGTGACCATTGATTAAGGATAACTACAATTCAAATTTGGAGAGGTCAATTATCATTTTACTTCATATAATATTTGTAGACAATATAAATGAATGATAAATTGGATACTTACTTTTGTATAACATTATAAATTTATATATTCTTAAAATCCTTTAAAAATAATAAAAAACCATACATAAGAACTTATCTAATAATATTCCATATGACATGTCACTATAAAGGCCTTATGTTTTCTTCATTTTCATGGGTTTTTTTAAACTTATTACATCTATTTATAATTTTATCATATTTCTATGTGACCATTTTTTAAATCCTCCCACTAGAAAATTTAATGAGTATTGTCTATGAATAAATATTGTTTAAATAATAGTGAGATAAGGATTCCTAATCTTCATGATTAACTCTTTGAATAGAATATTTAATCTTATTTACGTCACAAAATTTAATATTATGATGTTAATGAATTTTTTTTCATAAATACTTACATATCTTTCTATGTTAATCCTTATCATATTTAGAAAAATTTCATTCAAAATTTTATCCATTATTATTTTAGTAAAAAAAATTAAACGTAACTCTATATATTAATATCATTTTTACCAACATATGATGAACTATTTTAGGATATAAAGTGATTTTAACTTTTAATTAAGATAGTGTAATCATTTACTTATTATATTTGGAATTTCACCGAGTCCGAGAATAATCTTACTAGTCTCTTAGAAACTATATTTTCTCTAAAATAAATTTCTAATACATAAACTCTTTTATGATAAGAAATAAAACGTATTTTTTTGTGATAATATTTAGAAAATAAATTATTAATAGTCATATTTTATATGGTATTATTTCTATATGGATAAATAATTTGAAAATAGTATTTTACAATTTAAAATATTCCACTAAAGGGGTAGGATCATATCCCTTAAATTATAACAAATAACTTAGAAAAAATATTTTAACATAGATAAAACTTATTTTATACCTTATTTTAAAACATGTTAAAGAATTAGATCATATCATAAACCATAATTATAAAATTCACAACCTTATAATTTTCATATATTTTTTTAAAATAAAAACTCTATTATAAATTAAGAGAAAAGAATGATAAAAAATACACATTTTTTATAATTTCTAAATCCACTCGAGCATTGAAGTATTATTTTACATCCATAATCTTTATATTATTAACCCATGTTACTTTATTTGAATAAAAACATAAAACATTATAAATAATTTCCTTAATTTTGAACTCCTATGTATTTGAAATAATTATAAAACTAATATTTTAATATATATAAAATTTCATTTATGATGTTCAAAATTTTTATAAAGGAAATTTTACCCTTATTCATAACACCTCCATTAGGTTTTATTGACTTAGTTAGACTATTATACCCACCAATATTTTTCCTCTATATTAAAATTTTACCCCTTTGTACTATTGTCATATCTCCAGATCTTGTACATCCCTTGTTTTTCTCAACTATCCTTAATATATTAAGGAGATTGAGAAATTTTTTATTGAACTCATTATTATTATTAGAACCCTTCCAAAAAAATATAGGATAAATTAAATAACCAAATGTAGTTTTAAATAAAACTCCAACATTTCATGGTCTTTGAAATATCTAATCATATTGAGTATATAAGTAGAGGATGATGTTACTTCAACCGTTTTTCAACTAAACAGTGCCTTTGAAACCATTAAACGAATATTTTATATGATTCTAATAAGAATCTAGATTCACTTATTGAATAGTTTCAATAATTTACTACTAAAGAAGGATTTCACTAAAACATATGGTTTTGAAGGATATATTTACTAAATAATTTAAATCATATGTTGAGCTTTTGGTCATATTTTATTTCATATTTGGTCAAATTTTAATGGTACAACATGCATGGTATATCGTTTAATATGATATGTGTGATATCATAATCACTACCTTGGTTTATTATTATATGCAATGGTGGTGGAATTTTTAATAGTAAAACATTTAAATAACTCCCACTGGATATCACTAATTAATAATTTTCATAATATGAAACACATGAGGATTAAATTCATATAATTAATGCATGTTTAACTAGTTGGGGAATTAATCAAGTGATTTTTAATGCATTAATAAATGTTTGGATTCTTCATGAGGTCCTTAAGTATATATAAATTAACCTACTATAATAAAATGGTGGTATGATTTTTCATGCTTTCTTGTATAATACTACCTCATTATTTTTTATCTCTTCCTCTCTACCCTTAGACTTTATGTGGCACAAGCATGCCATGGGTGATGAGAGGACCCCACATGATCATTGTTAGAACCAAAGTGATCTATGCTGAAAATTTAATGTTGTGTCTGTTTTTTATCTAATTATTTTATGATAATGTTAGTTTATTCTTAAGTAAGTTTATATTTGTGAATAATAAGGATATATACAAACTTGAAGAATGCTAAATTAAATGGCATCATTTTTTAGTGTTTCCCAAACAATAGGGCTTAAAATCTTAAGAAAAGGTTATCAAAAAAATCTTTAAAGGGTTACATGATCACATAAAACCATAAGGGATACATTATAATGTGTAAAATGAGGATTTACATGGTTTTGTAAGATATATTAAATAATAATATTGTATATGGAGGAAGGAAACAACGAAGTGTTCGTGTGAATCGTGTGATGAGAACACTCTATGAGGTAGAGAGGTCATGTGATCTATTTAAGTTTTCTCTACATGTAATCACTAAAGTATTACACGTCATGATCATTAAAATCACATTAAGGGTGTTATGTTACAAATTCATCATGGTTTTTATGGTAGGATATTAAATATAGAGGAGTTTTATGATGATGTCATGCGACCATGTAAGATCGAGGAGTTCTTGTTGTCTCAAGAAGCAAGATACATAGAAATGAAGGTGATCTCATGAGACTGAATTATAAATATCTTGGATAAGTCATTGAAAAAAATAGTTACATGAGAGGATATTGCGACATATTTTTTTCATTGGAAGTCACATGATTGCTTGAGTTGTAAGGTTTCATGTGGCGAGGTCAGGTTAAGAAAAAATACTCAAGGTGGTGTAATGAATGGGTGATTGCGTTTTTCAGAGTTAAGGTGGTATAAAATGCTCTATAAATATTCACTATTCTCATTATTATTAATAATAAAAAGGTATTAATATTTTATTATAAATTTTATGGTGTTATGAAGTATCCTGTTGTATAGAGTTATCCATCAAGGTCATGCGATTACAGATTTGTAGTATAATATCACGCTTGAGGTTTTGCAACCAGGATCTTGCAGTTGCGTTTATGTGATAGGGATCATGTGGTTGAGACTTTCTCTTAGAGTCACACCATCATATAAATGGTGAATATATACATGATCTATGTCACCCACCATATTTCTCACAAAGAAGATCTTGCAAAGGAGATACTCACTCGGGGTCTTGCGTTGGGAATCTCATGCCTAGGACTATATGCCGGTATATCTTGTGTATGAGTTAAAAACTAAAGGTCTTGTGGATAAGTTATTTCCCTTGAGTTCATGTGAAGTATATCTTTTACTTGGGTTTATACTATTAGGTTATGAACTAGGTATTATTCAATGCATAGATTTTTCAGACTAATTTTTTTTAAACTCCTAAGGAGGTGAATTATAATGATACGTCAAAGAAAAAGGAACATATTAAAGCATCACATTCTATAATTAATGATGATAAAAATTTGATTTAATTTTAATGAGAATAATTCATCCTTAAAGTTATTAAACTAATTAATACTTCATCGAGAGTAGTGTGCAAGGAGGAGTAAATAGAGGTTATTTGAGGGTGGTAGTATGTTATCCCTAAATATATTTTAAATTCGGTGCACCTAGAATGGAATGAATATGTCCAAAAAAATTTAACCCACCAATATTAGTTAATAATATTATATTTTATTATGAACAACACAACATTGGAGTAATCTCTTTGAAAATATCCCTTTGTGTAAAACCAAGTAACATTCATTGTGTTATGCTTTATTTTTCTGAATTTCTATGATTAGTACATGTGTGATACAATATAATTGGATTATTAATTTTCAACCAATGTGGGGAGATATAATTTAAATAAAAATAAAATATTCAAACCTTGATTCAACCCTCCCCTCTTAGGATTTCTGTGAGTATAACAAGTGGTATCAGACCAAAGGATCTTATCAGTGAACCTGTTTTTTAATGTCTAGTCACATGGAAAATATTTTCAATGTTAGAGGAATCCATATATTGGATGGGAGTAACTTTAAGATATGAAAAATATGGGTTAATTCACATCATCGATCTCTTGGGATGGAAGTGATCTTTCAATTTTAAATAGGGTTTGGGTTAGCGATACAATTGGACTCTCTATGACTGAAACTGATAGAAAACTTTTGGATGTGTATACAATGAGATTAGGTGCATTAACAAGAGATCTTTAATTTCAAATATATATATATAATTAATGAGTTTCACAAGGTATAATTATATATGGTATAAATTGTAAAATATATTTGAAGGAGATATCAAGGTTAAGGAAGCAAAAATCCAAGTGTTGCACAAAAAAAATTTGATCTTAAAATACATCCAAATGAAAATAAAAAACTATTTATTTGATTGAATCACATAGGTGGTTAGAGATATAAGTGACTAGGAGAATAAATAAAAGATATATATATATCTTCAAAACGGTTCTATGATGTCTTTCTCCCTGGTACAATCCTAAATAATCATCTCTCAAAGAAAGGGATTTGACCCATATTTCTCTAGATGTACTTCAAAGAAATATTATGGATTATGAAATTTGAATTGAATATGAGGGATATTAAACTCATACTAGTAAGGAAATGGAATTTTAGTCCAAGAAAAATTTGAAAATTAATGAAGATGAAAATATAGAAGATGTGAAAGGAAATATTCTATCAGTGGTGTCTGGAAATTTCAAAATAGGAAAAGTTATATTTTAAGGAAAGATAACACTTTCATGATTTCAATATGTAAGATTTGCGAACATTAATTAAAGGTGCCCTAGGATATTTTATGGATAATAAATTAAATAAAATGATTCACAGAATCCATGATTAATATTCTCATCTAAAACTTGGAGTTAATTTAGAATGAGTTTCCAAAGGAAGAACCATATGAAAAAAGAATAAAGTGATAATAAATACTATCTAGAGGAAGTTAAAACAACATTAAAATATGATATTGAAGATATTAATATGGATAAAATTGAACAAAAATAATATAAATTGGAAAATTTCAATGGAATATAAGTATGATTTGATCTTAAGGTACAACATGAAGGTTGTCTCAAAGATATTGATATTTAAAGAAAGAAAAATTGAAAGATTAATGGAATTCTGAAGAAATCCTCTAAATATATATACCATATTGAATAATATATTAACTAAATTTAAGAAGAGTTGAATGATCGGTTGGCTATTCAAGAAAGTTCATAAGAAATTTTAAACTGTATACGAAAGATAGAATAATTGAATAAGGTGATTGATGGCCTTAATTCTTATATAAAAGAGTGAATGAATAAGGTATAATCACTAGAAGAATAGATTTTTTTCTCTAATAAAAAAGTTAGATTCATAAATTTTAAGGACCCAGAGTTCATTGATGATATTTTTTTAATAAATGTGTGTTATTTTATGCAGTATTTTACACATAGAAAAAATAAATAAATGAACGAAAATTTATTTCCTTAATAAACAAATTAAATTAGTCAACAACTAAACCTGTGAATATAGTGACCCTTCTTTACTTACATTAGTTTTAAATCATTTTAATGATAAAAAAATAAAAACATTACAAAAAGAGGATACAAATGTTTAGTGTCTTGGGAAAACTAGGACCATATATAACTTTTATAACATAGTACATAAACATTTATTTAATTTCTTCTTCTCTAGCTTCTTATTGTCACTTGAAGTCTCCTTAGTACACATAATCACATGAGGATATACATAGAAAAGGGGTGAGATAAAATCCTAGTAAGTGGATAAGAACATGAGATAATATAACATGGGATGATCATAATCATTATCATCATAATATAGGCATAAGATCATAAACATGATAGGAATAATTAATAAAAGGATATAAAAGTGGAAATTCATAGAAATGAAACCTTATGTCTTAGTGGTTAACTACCACACATAGTTGTAAACAAAGAGAGAATAATGTTAAAAAATATTTCAATTTAACTAATTATATTCATCACATTACCCAATGCATTAGAGCACTATATAATTCTGGGTTCACCCATCACATCATAACATCAACATTGCGCTATATAATTCTGAGTGCATTAGTCACATCATAACATTAACATTATCATTCATGCCACATAGAATGTATATCGATCTTGGAAATAAATAACCCATGGAAAGGGGTCAAATTAATTTCATAAATCTTATATTCATAAACTTTGGGTTCCCAAATGAAAGAGGGAACAACATACTTGATACAAGAACCATTAACAATGAGTGAGAAGTAAAATGTGTTTTTTGAAAATAATAGTTATTTTGGAAAACATTTTGTTCAAAATAAACTCTAGTGGAAAATAGGTATATCCTAGAAAAGGTATGATAATGATGAATAAATTATTTTTAAGTAATAACCATACTGAAAATGGAGTGAAAGAGGGAAAACCTGAAGAAAGAAAGTTGGGTTCGAGAATTCCCCTAACTGTGTGTCTGAACTCTTTATTCACTTTAATGTTCGATATAATCACATTATATTTATTAATTAACACTTAAAGAACCTTTTATATATGTAATTTACTAATTATGGTTTTTTTAAGTTCTTTTACGGGCCTTCATATGAGTTATAGTGTTTAAATTCATTTTTTAGGACTGTTCTTTTTCTTAGTTTTCATGAATGGTTCACTTGTACACATGAATGGAAGTTCATGTGGAACATGCATAAAATACATAATTAATATTAAATTATATTAATGATATTAAAATATCTTAAATGATCTTATAATTAATTTGGTTATACAACATGAGGATGAATCATTAGTTAAAATTTAATGATGATCATTTTAGGTTAATTTATGCAGTTTTTGGATCACAATGAACATGTTTCTTTATCATTTAGTATTATGTATAAAAGTTATTTACAGAACATAAAAGGAGTTAAAACATAAATATTAAAATAGTTTTTCAACCATTTAATGTTTTTATTAACACACTTGAAGGCGTTGAAGGAAAATGGAAGTGTGTCGCCGGTGATGAAGCTAAATTAACACATCATGGGCGATAATTTAATTTTTATAAACAAAGAGAGAGAGAGAATGAGTATCATAATAAATAATATTAAATTAACATGATATAATACCATTATATAAATAATTTAGGATTTATCAAGAAATTTGGATAATTTAATTTTGGGATAAGAGATAAAAGGAATGAAATTGGAAAGGAATTTGAAAGAAAATATATAGAGAAATTACCTCTTGAATTCTCCTCTTGAGATCCTCTTCAAAGAACCTGTGATTTGTATTTTGATGATACAAAGAGCTCCTATAAATGGGGGAGCAGATAATTAATAGTTTTAGGTAGAATTTTGGAATTTTATGAATCTTTATAGGTGTGAAGAAATGAGGTTGTGAGGGGTGATATTTATAGTGCAGGGGAGGGGTGTTTGCTCAATATATAATTCATTATTTTATTAGTTTACATAAAGACAATAAATAGTGATTATTACATGACTAAATACAGAAAATAAGGCATGTGAGTTCTAACCAATGGTCTCTTACATCAACCAAGACTCAAGTGTGATGTAGAAATTCATTTATTTAGCATATTTTGTAAATTATTGAATTTCACTATTCGCCAAAAAATTAAAGTATTTCAGAAAAAATATCAAAAATTCACCCTAACTATTTTTGTATATGTAGAATTCAAAAATTAACTCCATTTTATGAAAATAATTTTCTAAATATGAGTAATTTATTTTTTAAATAAAATCATAATTTACTTGAAAAATACAAATTTTAAAAATAAAACTGCTTTTCTAACACTTTGAAAAATTAATTAAGGTCTCATAAAATTATCATATAATCATAAGACATGAAAATACTTGTTTATGAATAAATTTTATGAATTTTATTTAAATTATTAAATTAATCATTAAATATTCACGACTTAAAAAAAATACCAACACTGTAAAATAATTATATCATATTGTCAATTATAGGATAAATAATTTTTTTATAATATCATTGGTAAGGTTAATATTCAATTTCTGATTTACTATTTATAAGGGTAATATTACTATTCATAACGGTAATATTACTATTCATAATGGTATGTTACTATTCACCAAAAAATAAATTTTTCCTATTGGACTCCAAACATCTTATTGATCGCAACTGTGTATATCAGATTTTAAAAATTAAAATCACGTAAGTAGAAAAATTATATTTAAAGATCATATAGAATTTAGTAGTTAATTTAATAATTATGTGGCATTGTGTTTAGTAATGTGATTTTATGTGATTATACTATATGATATTACTATAAGAATGTATAAAATGCATTCATAAAAGTTTGGGTCATTACATTCTTCCCCCCTTTTGAAATTTCACCCTAAAAATTTCATTTTACATAAACAGGTGGGGGTACTTCTCCTACATCACATCATATGGTTCCAAAGTTGTTTCTTCATACTTATGGTTCCTCCACAACACTTCGACAGGGTGGGTTGTCTTTTTTTGTAGAACCATATCTCTCTAGTCTAGAATATTTACGGGTTTCACCTCATAACAGAGATCATCTTCCAACTATATCACCTCTGAGTTTAATATATGTTAGGGATCTGGTATGTACTTCCTCATGACTGATATGTTAAACACATAATGAACTTAATTCATATTCGATGAAAGTGAAAGCCGATAGGCCATGGCTCTTATGTGGTCAAGGATTTCAAAGGGGCCAATGTACATTGGGTTTAGCTTCCCTTTCTTTCCAAACTGCATGACTCTCTTCTATGGTGATATTCTAATGAAGACTTTTTCTCTAATGTCGAACTCAAAGTCCCTTCGAAGGGTTTCAGTGCAACTCTTTTTTCAACTCTTAGTAGCTTTGATATGTTGTTGGATGGATTGAACCTTCTCAGTCATCTCTTGTACAAGATCAGGTCCAAGTAGATTTTGTTCCCCAACTTTATCCCAGCAAGTTGGAGTTCTATATCGCTTTCCATACAGTGCTTCATATGGAGCCATCTGAATACTTGAGTGGAAGATATTGTTTTATGATAACTCAACCAATGTGATATGTGGATCCCTTACACCTTTTAATTCTAAAGAATAGGCTCTTAACATATATTCGAGCATCTGAATCATACTTTCAGACTATCCATTAGTTTGGGGGTGATAGGTCGTGCTGAAATTAAATTCAATACTCAAGGAATTTTAAATACTCCTCTAGAATTTATATGTCAGCTAAGGATAATGATCAGAGATAATCGAGAGTGGAACCCCATGAAGCCTCACCACTTCCTTCACATATATCATTGCAAGTTTTTTAACAGATAGATCTTCCCAAATAGAGGTAAAGTGGGAAGTCCTGGTGAGATGGTCCACCACAACCCGTATCACAATATTTCCTTTTTATGTCTTTAGGAGACCCATGATAATGTCCATAGTGAGATTCTCCCATTTCTACATGGGTATAGTAAATGGTTGTATCACCCATTTAGACCTCTTTCATCCTTCTTTAACTTCCTAAAATATCATGCACCTTGAGATATACTCAACAATATACTTCTTCATGGTGTCCCACCAAAAGTGTTCTTGAAGACCACAGTATATATTGGTGCTACCATGATGGATAGAGAAAGGTGAGATATGTGCATTATCAAATAGATCTTTATTTATCCCAGGTGAGGAAGGCACACAAAGCCATGTTCCAAAACGAATCACACCATCATCTTTGATATAGAACTCTTATAGCTTACCTTCCTTTACTGCATTCACCTTCTTTTATAACTCCATATCATACCTTTGTGCCTCCTTAACCTTATCTTAGATATATGGTTGGGAAACCATATGGGAAAGGTAAAATGTATTCTATGCCATTATTATTTCCAAATCCATCCTTTGCATATCCACAAAGATAGGGTATTTCTCAATCTATATCATGGATATAGTAGCATTTTTATTTATACTAAGAGAATTATATACCTTATTCACCTTTCCATAATGATAGTGACTAGAGAAATCATAGTCTTTGATTAGATCTAATCATCCCCTTTGATGTATGTTGAGCTCCGTTTGTGTGAATATATACTTTAGACTCTTATGATTGGTATATATTTCACACTTCTCACCATAGATTTAGTGCTTCCATATTTTTAGAGAAAAAATCATAGCTTCTAGCTTTAAATCATGCATCTAGTAGTTTTATTCATGTATCTTCAACTGTCGTGAGGCATAGGCTATCACTTTATCATTTTACATGATTAAACAACACAATACTTTCATTGAAGCATCAATGTATATGAAAAAACTTTCTCCACTTTTCAGTAATCAGAGTACAGGTGCAGTGATCATCCTTATCCTTAGCTCCTTGAAGATTTCCTCACATTTTTTTTCATACATACCTTGACCCTTTCCATGTTAACTTAGTTAGTGGGCTTGCAAATCATGAAAATTTCTCAGAAAACATCGGTAGTACTCATCTAATCCAAGAAAACTATGTATTTCTGTGACACTAAAGGGTCTAGGTGATTCTTAAATTGCCTTTGTTTTTTAAGGGTCCAAAAAAATTCCCTCACTTGTGATCACATGTCCCAAGAACGTGACTTGATTCATCCAAAAGTCACACTTGATAAACTTGGTGTACAAGTTCTCTTTTCTCAATATCACCAACACAAGTCTTAGATGTTCTTCATGTTCCTTCTTACACTTGGAGTAGATGATAATATCATTGATAAACACTACCATAAATTTGTCAAGGTAATGTCTAAATACTCTACTCATCAAATCTCTGTAGATTTCAGGGGCATTAGTAAGTCTGAAGGGCATCACCAGAAAATCATAGTTCCCATACCTTGTACGGAAGGTAATATTTTGAATATCTTCCTTATTAACCTTTAGTTGATGATGTCCTTAATGAAGATCCACCTTTGAGAAATATTATACTCTACGTAGCTAATCTAACAAGTCATTAATCATTGAGAGAGGATGATTTTTTTACGGTGATCTTGTTGAGTTCCTGATAATCTATATATAGTCGCATTGATCCATAATTCTTATTCAAAAAGAGAACTAGTAAATCCCAAGGTGATGAACTAGGGCATATGAAACCTTTGTCCAAATTCTCTTGCATATCCTTCTTTAACTCTTCCAGTTCGATAGTAATCATCCTATAGGGACACTTTAAGATAGGATTAGCTCCATGTATGAGTTCTATTGATAACTATACCTCGCGATTCAGGGGAAGTCCGAGTAACTCTTTATGAAATACATCAATGTATTCCCTCTTGATGGTCATTTCCCCTAGGTGGATAACTTTCTTTGACTCCACCATTTGAGTGAGGTATTCCTATTCACATGGAATCAATGTCCACGCCATTGAAGGATTTTTCAAAGAAGATGCATGATCTTCCTTGCATTTTTAGAGGATCAAGGTATGGTTTGGAATATGAAAGGATATTTCCTTTTCTTGATGGTTAATATGTTCTCTATATAATGAGATCCAATCCACTCCTATTATAGAGTGAAATTACACCAAGGGACGTATCATGATATTCGTTGGAAGAATCTTTCCACATACGCCAACATGAGAGGAGTCCAACTCTTGGGTTGCAATGATATCACCACTTGGTTTTTTTAATATTTATTTACTTTAAGGTTATAGGGATTCGATTCAATAGTTCTCAAAAAATTGATAGATATAAAGGCATTCATAGAAATATAATCAAATAATATGTTTTCCATTCTTGAGTGAATAGTAAGTGTACCTTGTATGACATCATTTTCTAGATATACTTCCATAGTAGAGATTTCATAATCCTTCTCTTGTTCCTTGGGAATTGATGGATTTTGATTTTTATTACCCTTTAGGACTCGAGGTTTAGTGCACTAGATTTCATAGTTCCCTTGTTTCCAACATTTTTAGCATTAGACCATGGTTGGTTCTCTCCTTTCCACCACTACATTCTCCTGCCTTCTCGTGTCTTTTTGACACTCTTGAGCTTGGTGGCCTTGTCTCCCACACTTGAATCATTTATCCATACCATTTAGAAAGTTCCCATGATGTTTCTTCCCACATTTTTAATATCTGGGTGGTTGAGTTTTCTTTCCACCTTTCCCATTAGATCACCCGACATGAAAATGCATCTTTTGTTTCTTATCAACATAGTCATGGGACCATTCTCTAAACTCCATATCCAATTTGAGATCACTTCGAACAAATTATTTGTAATACCCAAAGTCTATTATTTCAAGAGCCTTTATAAGGATTGGTTTTAATCCACTGAAGAATCTATTATTTTTTTTTTGTCATTGTTGATAACAAATCCGGGAGAGTACCTTGCAAGCCTTTTGAAATTCTCTTCATAGGACATGAAATATTCTCTATCATTTTTCTTTATATATTTGAATTCTCTCTCAATATTTTTATAAAGATTTTGTGGGAAATACTTGTTACGAATAAATTTCTTAAAGTCATTACACTCCAACTCTTCAATTTTGTCTCTCATCTTGGTGTCCTTAATCAAATACCACTATTGTTCGGCCCCTCTATGGAGATGATAAATGGCTAGAGTAACCTTATGCATCTTATAAAAGTGAAGAAAAGAAAATATATTTTCCATTGAGTGGACCTAATTTTCCACAAAAAGTGGATTTAAAGATACATTAAACTTTGGTGGTCGTTGCCATATAAAACACTCGACAATCAGTTTCTCCCTCTTAGGTGAAGGAGGAAATTTTACATTATTCAAGTTATTATTTATAACCTGAGAAAATTGGGTAAGAATTTCCAATGAATTTTTGAACTCCACCTCCTAAAGCATTGGGGATGTCATTTAGGCAATCACTACATTGTCCCTCGCACAGGTCATTGGCTTGGTTTCTCCTGGTTCCCACAATTTTCTAAAATAGAAAAGTTTATAAGAAAAAAAAGTCAACAATTCATGAAAAAATAATTTTTTAATTTTTGAAATTAACACTAAAATTATATATTATGGTATCTTTATATTTATCAAAAAAAAATTCCTTACATATAATTAGTCACATTCTAGTGTTTTTACTAAGTTTCTCTAATCCTAATTCCCAAGTTAACTAAAATGTGACTCTCATACCAACTATAGAAACCATCCTTTTTTTACATTACTATTACATCATTTTAATGATAAAAAAAATAAAAACATTACACAAATATGATAGAAAAGTTTAGTTTCTTGGAAAAACTAAGACCATACATATCTTTTAAAGCATAAAACAGAAACATTTATTTAATTTCTTCTTCTCTATCTTCTTATTAGCCCTTTAGTTCTCTTTAGTACACGTAATCACCTAAGGATATATATAAAAAAGGGGAGATCTAGAATCCTAGTAAGAGGATAATAATACGAGACAATATAAAAAGGGGTGAGCATAATCATTATCATCATCACATAGGCGTATGATCATAAATATGATAGGAAGAATTAATAAAAGGCTTGAAAAGTGGAAATGAAAAAAAATGAAACCTTGTGTCTTAGTTGTTAACTACCACACATATTTGTGAATAAATATAGAACAATGTTCACAAATATTTCACTTTAACTCATGATATTCATCTCATTACCCAATGCATTAGAGTGTTGTATAATTTTGATCACACATGTCACATCATTACATCAACATTGAGCTATATAATTCTGGGCACACCTGTCACATCATAACATTATCATTATCATGCATGCCACATAGAATGTATATCAATAGAAATAAATAACACACATAAAGGAATCAGTTTAATTTTTATAAATTACACATTCATAAACTTTGGGTTCCCAAATGATTGATGGAATAACATACTTGATACAAGAACTATTAACCTTGGGTGAGAAGTAAGAGGTGTTTTTTGGAAAGAAGAGTTTTTTTGGAAAACATTGTGTTTGACATAAAATCTAATGGAAAACAATTATATCCTATAAAAGGTAAGATAATGATGAAGAAATTATTTTTAAGGAATAACCATACTGAAAATGGAGTGAAAGAGGGAAAACCCAAAGAAAGAAAGTTGGGTTCGAGAATTCCCCTTACCTTATGTCTAAACACTTTCTTCTGTTTAATTTCTTTTATAATCACATTATATTGATTAATTAACACTTAAATAACATTTAATACATGTAATTGATTCATTATGGTTTTATTAGGTTCTTTTATGGTCAATTTAATGAGTTATAGAGTTTAAATTCATTGTTCGAAAGTGTACTTTTTCTTAGTTTTCATGAACGGTTCACTTTTACACATGAATGGAAGTTTTTGTATAACATGCATAAACATATAGAATTTATATTACATGATTTTAATGATCTTACAGTAGTTTAAATTATCTTATAATTAATTTGTTTATATATCATGAGGATGAATACTTTTATAAATATGAGTAATTTGATTTTTAATTAAAATATTAATTTACATGAAAAATACCAATTTTAAAATTAAAACTGATTTTCTGACACGTTGAAAAATTAATTAAGGTCTCATAAAATTAACATATAATAATAATACATTAAAATAATTGTTTATGAATAAATTTTATTTTAAATTATTTAATTAATCATTAAATATTTATGACTTATGAAAATACAAACACTATAATAGAATTATATCATATTATCAGTTATAGGATGGATAAATTCAATTTATACTGTCATTGGTAAGGTTTCTATTCACTTGAATGATTTAATATTCATAATTTTCATATTACTATTCATAAGGTTAAAATTATTATTCATAAGGGTATGTTACTATTCACAAAAAAAAATTATATTTTCCCTATCGAACTCCAAACATCTTACTAATCGCAACTGTGTATATTTGATTTTTGA